>CM067217.1:13998984-14478983 GCA_034190945.1 Octodonta nipae
ATTACGGTTATAATTACAGTAATGAAATTTCATTCATTTAAACAAGATGGTGGTCCTGCGCATTATTATGGTGCAATAAAAGTTACCTGCATGAAGAATATCGTGATAGATAGACTGGACGGGGAGGTCCCATAGAATGGCCAGCTCGGTCACCGGACCTGACACCATTAGATTTTTTTACTGTGAGAGTACATGTTACCCGGGGTTTACTCTACGGCACTCGACAATATCAAAGTTTTAAAAACAACTTAAAGTATTACTTTGTCAATCAAAATTGGCCTAAACCCAAATAAAATATAGCTGAGTAGGTATTGTCAATACTTTCAAATGAGCTTGCCATAAGGTCCTATTTAAAATTAGTGACCACAGTGGTCCTGTGAGGTCATCTATTACAGCCACGTCATATGTTACCCCTACGAGAGAACTTTACAAACGTTTATTTTCACCCTCCAAAGTTCATTAGTGTAAGTATAACCATCCAAAAGACACTAGAGAGGTGTTTTACTTTGGACTGGCACTATATTACTAGCTAGTGTTCAAAATTTAGGTATTAAAATATTTTTAAAAGATTTTCACAGAGTAAACAGTATTTTTTAGGGTTCCGTATATACAATATACGGATACCCTTATAATATCACTCAGGATTTCTGCCTCTGTCACATCACAGCAATTTTCTCCTAAACTACTGGACGGAAGAGGTTGAAATTTGGTATAGTTTGGTGACCCGATCAGGAGTACATATCGCAAAACAAAAATTTTGATTTTAGGGCTACATCTGGGGGGAAAAACTAAAAAATGGCCCGTTCCCCCCCTGATCAGCGAAACTACTGAACCTAAAATTTTGAAAAAATAGGAAATATAGAACGTTGTCCGAACTTTACAGGACAAATAAGGAGAAACCGTTAGTATAAATTTTAGGGGGAAATTATAGAATTAAATGAAAATTTAAAAATTCTTTTTAGATCTAGTCCCTTGATGCGTAATAGGGAAAACGGAATTCATGCTATCAACTACTGGTGAACTATCACCCTTACCAGAGTCATATATGAAGTCTTTTAACAACATATGAACATTACGCCTTGGATTGTGAATTAAGAATATTCTATCAAAGGGCCTTATAACATAACATTTTGCAGCCAACCCTTACCCAGCTTGACCATAGATGCTTGAAATCACGAATGCCCCACTGGCTAACATTTTTATGAACTAATAACGGTATTTTTTAGGCAGGAAACTGAGCAAGCTATTCTTAGTACTTTTGCCTCTGAAATGACAGATACAAAAAAGTGGAATAGAAAAAAATAGTGTAAGAAAGGAAACAGTGGACGAAAACAAATTATGTAACATTGTTTTGCATCCAGGCTATGGAGGAATTTGATCAAGAAATATTTTTCATCAAGGAAACTTTGATTTGTCGACATATAGGCAACCGTGCTTCCTGGTTTTCATGGCTCCTAACATGACTGGAACATTTTTGATCTTATCTACTCTTCCATTGTCGAAATAGGAGATGACGACTGCTTGAAGATGCTTTGTTATAAGATATCAATCTGTAAACTAATGACTAACTAACCTAACCTAACCTAACCCAACCTAACCTAGCCTTTATCCTAGATACCAAATTGTATTTCTTTTATTGTCTTAGAGTGATAGTCTAACGTATGCAAACTACAGTGGAATTGTGATGATGCCTACTAATATCAAGGCCTTCCGAATGCACAATTTTAGATTATCGGCAAGCTAAGAACCCCACAAAAGGACTCGCCTGAAACGTTCCTGCGTGTCATTAGATTCTGCATAAAATTGTGTAATATACCTTGATACACTCCTTTTATGTATCGATAATAAGCAGAAATAGTTTACCCCTAGATTCACATTGCTGCCAAACCTAAAGTATCACTTGGTAAAGTCTCCTTTTAAGAACAGATCACGTTATGCTTGTAGAGGGTTTCAAAAAATATGCGCCAACGCTCACTTGGAGGTTTATCATCCGAATATAATAAAAATAATTTGTACATAGTGTTGGACATGCATACTTTTAAAGATACAGGGTGTTAAACAATAATATACGTCATGGACTTTTCTGCCATTTTTTATAATAACACATGAAAGAACTGCGAAAGACATACCTAGGGTTTGGAAGAAGTTAACGATTGATTCTTTTCCTCGAAAGTTTCAAGAACAGTTCCGATTTTAGTGCTTTCATTTTAAATTTTGTTTGTACATACTGTTTACAATTAGAAACCAGCATTTTTGTAGTTTGGAATTTGTATATTTTTGCCTTCTGATCACAAATCCAGTGTCTACACGTCACAGTTTTTGTCCTGTCGACGAAGATTGTCTATATTTCAGCTTTTTAGGCTTCCGTATATCCAATATGTGGATATTCTTATACAATCACTCCGGATTTCTCTGTGTTTCACATCACAGCAATTTTCTCCTAAACTACTGGAAGGGAAAGGTTGAAATTTGGCATCATTGTATAGTTTGGTGACCTGATTTGGACTACATATCGTAAATGACGAAATTTTAGAAGTACATATGGGGGGGGGACTTTGCAAAAATTAACCATCTAATCTCCGAAACTATCAGTCCCAAACTTGTTAAAAAATAGGGAATATAGGACGTTGTTCAAAGTTTACAGAAAAAATAGGCAATAACTCAAAATAATAATTGTAGGGGACAAATTATAGAATTAAATGAAAAATAAAAATAAATAATTTTTAGATGCCTCACGTAATATATCAAATGAATGGGCTCATTCTGAGGAACACACATCTATTTTTTTCATATTTTAAAAATAATTATTTTTTAAAAAGATACAAAAATTTACCGATTCCTCACTTTATCTCCGAAACTATAAAGCCTAATATTTTGAAAAACAAAGATATATAGGGCCTCATCTGAAATAAGGAGAAACCCTTAATATTAATTTTGGGGTGCAAATTACAGAATTAAATCGAAAATATAAAAATCAGAGGGCTCATTATAAGGAATACAAACACATTTTTTTTAATTTTTAAAATAAATTGTTTAAAACATATTAACAAAAGTTTAACAAAAGTCATTCATTCCCCGCCCCTTTGTTTCCGAAACTATCAGACCTAAAATTATGAAAAAAAAAGTTATAAAGCCTCTCTTGAACTTACAAGAAAATTACAAAAAAAACTTTATGAGGAATACAAATATATATTTTCCATATTTTTGAAACAAATTGTTTAAATGATATTAATAAAAATATATATGAACTTTAGAAAAAAATTAAATATAGGATCTCAAAAGTTGCAAGAAAAGTAAAACAAATTTTAACCATATATTATATTAAAAGTTTTTTCAAGTGTAACGTAATGTATTAAATGAATCTCATATAAAAACAAATATTATTTATTTGTATTTTTACAATAATTTGTTTAACAAATTTAATAATATATTATTTAAAATGTGGGAGAATGCTTCCCTTTATATTCGAAACTACTGAGCCTAAAATTCAGACAAAAGAGTATATAGGGCTTAATTGAAAGTTTATTGGTAAAATAAAGCGAACATCCCCTATCTTAATTTTGGGGCCAAATTAGAAAATTAAATAAATATTTTTATAAAAATCCCTCGCATCATGTACCAGATAAAGTAAAAAGGCTCCTTGTGAGAAATAAATAAGTGAATATTTTTTATAAATTTAAAACTCTTACTTTAAACGATATTAAGAAAAAATATAAGAAAATTCATTTATTCCCTGCTTGTCTGAAAGTGGAATCCTTAGTATGCGAGTCCAACTCGCACATGACCCAATTATTTAATCTACCTTTGATGTTAAAAAGTCATGTCTAGACCAAATTCTGGCAACAAATCATGAGTCACATGCAATGCACAGGCAACTTTTTGTTTTTTCTGTGACTGTAAAGGACCAGGCACCTTTCTTATGGAAAAATGGACCTCCGCCAAATTGTTTGAAATTTTGGTATGTTGTAGAAGTTGATGTTCTGACAAAAAGAGTCCATGGGCTCAAATATATTCTATGACTAGTTTTCGAGATACAAAGTGTTAAATATCGAAAATGCAACATTTTTTATATCAGATTTCCAATGATAGACGTTTTATTTCCGGTTATTGGAGAAATTGTGATTTGTACATTATCAGATATAAATATAATTTATATTTCACAAAACAATTGCCATAAATTTTGGTGGATTACAGGGTATTTAAGAAATCTATTTTTTATTACAACGTCGAAAACATAAGAAGATGTTATTGCACAATTAATATCTCATTAAAGTAATAATTTCTTTGGTGTGCTTCATATAATATACAGTGTGAGCGATAAATATAGCTAGAGACGACACATATTGTTTTTTCCTTTAATGAGTCACCCTGTACGAACTATTCGTACTGCAATTTTAGTAAGACAATAAGCAGATATATGATCCGCTTCTTGATACTCAACAGGATGTTAAACTCATTGCAAAAACTATACATATTGAAAAAAGTAGTTTTTCATACTACCCTGTAGTTTTAAATTCTCTGCGTCAACTTTGTATGTTATAACATTGTTACGTTGAGAAATGTTCAGTGTTTAACTGAGCAGAATATTGTTAAAATTGTATAACCAGTTTTCGAGATATAGGGTGTTGAACATCGGAAATGTCTTCTTTTTCTTATCAGATTTCTCATAACAGACGTGTATCATTTCCGTATATTGCAGGAAAGCTAATTTTCGTATTATTTGACAAAAATATGGAATAAAACAGTCACCATTAATTATGTTTTATTACAGTGTGTTTCCAATATATGTAACGTGTTTTTTTTCAGAAAAGTAATTTTTTTATTACAACGATGAATATATAAGATTTAATCGCACAATTAATAAGAAATGAGTTCTTGGACGTGTTCATATATTATACAGTGTAAGTCGTAAATATAGCTATATTGGGCATATACTATTTTTTATCATTAATGAGTAACCCTGTATAAACTACAATACTTTAATTTGTACAATTTTTGCAAACTAGTAGAATTTAGTGTGATTTAGTGTGATGAGTCGTAGATTTGTATAATTTATTATAAAAATTCTAGGACGCATGGTTTATACAGGGTTACTTATTAATGGAAAAAATAATAGATGCTCACCTTAGCAAGTTTACAACTCACACTGTATAAAGTATGAACACGTCCAAAAATTAATTTCTTTAACATTATATTAACTGATCAATTAGATCTTCTTATGGTATTCAACGTTATAATAGAAATGAGTTTTCTAAAAAAAACATGTTACGTATATAGGAAACACCCTGTAATATAAAATAATTAATAGTAATTTTTGTGCAATATTTATGTCAAACAATGCGCAAACCACGTTTTCTGCAATAAACGGAAATAAAACACATCTATTATATAAACCGGAGAAATTTGATCCAAATTTTAATACATATTATTTTTCTATATAGTCTCCTCTCTTATGATACATTTTTCCCACCGGTTTTTTAATACCTTTCTCAAAGACATTTCGTGTCGAAGCAATTGCGCACACGTTTCCACCTATTGGCCTCTCAAGTGGCCCAAACATAGTCACATGTTACAATTTCCCAATCAAATAGTCATATGTATGTGGCCGAGCGTTGTCATGAACAGAATCACACTTGGGATAATACCCGCCTCTTTTGCCGATAGGCAAGTTTGAACATTCAGCATTAATTGTACGGCGTTCGTGCAGAAAATCGAAGTACGCCTTTCGAATCCCAAAAAAATGTTAAGAATTTTCCCTGCAGAAAGACGGGTCTTGGCTTTCCGCGGTGCTGCCTCTCCAGGTTTTCGCCACTCCATGCTTGCACGTTTGGAAAAATGTATCACAGGTGACAATCAAAAACTCATCCCCCTCTGCTCGATATCTTGCTAACAGCCTTTGTTTGCTTTCTGATGACGTCTTGCTTTTGAATCATCTGAAATGGTTGAATTATTAAACTACAATTGCCAGTTGGCGGTCACCTTCAATCAGGAATAGATATAAAAATGAATACATCTTTTGAGTTATAAAGTGTTTCATTGCCGAACTAGTAGTCGACGCAAAATTTCAGACGGTCTAACGCCCTCCCGCGCCAGTAATTTATTAACATCCTCATCGACTTTAACATCCCTACCTAACATATATCGAGAATGAGACATATATTATTCACCCTCGTATTATGAGAAATCTGATCCGATGAAGGTGACATTTCACACTGTAGTCATACTATTTTAATAATATTCTGCAGTAAAACACTGAAGATTTGTTAACGTAAAAATGTAATAAAATACAAAGTTGACGGAGAGAATTTAAAACTAATATAAAAAATACATTTTTTCAATATGTATAGTTCTTGCAACCAGTAACAGAGTATAAAGAGACAGATGTTTAATGTCTTATTAAAATTGCAGCACGAATGGTTCGTACAGGGTGACTCATTAATAGTAAAAATAATATATGCCTTCTTTAGCTATATTTATGGCTCACACTGTATATTATATGAAGCACACCAAAGAAATTATTACTTTAACCATATATTAATTGTGCAATAACATCTTCTTATGTTTTCGACATTGTAATAAAAAAAAGATTTTTTCCAAAATCACATGTTACGTATTTCTTAAATACCATGTAATCCACCAAAACTTATGGCAATTATTTTGTGAAATATTTATGTCCAATAATGTACAAATCACAATTTCTCCAATAACCGGAAATAAAGCACGCCTATCATTGGAAATCTGATATTTAACACTTTGTATTTCGAAAACTAGTCATAGAATCTTTTTGAGCCCATGGACTCTTTTTGTCAGAACATTAACCCCTACAACATACCAAAATTTCAAACAATTTGACGGAGGTCCATTTTTCCATAAGAAAGGTGCCTGGTCCTTTAAATAAATTTTGTAGAAGTTTAACAACATCTAAAGGTAGGTGGGGCACCATCAAAACTGTTATGGGAAACTTTGGTTGTAAACATCGTGGAAGTCTTATTACATTCTAGCAGTACAAGTTAACATGCTGTGACCCAGATATCACTTTAAAAACTTCTTATTACTTTACGACATAGTCGTTTAATTCCTCGCTACAACATTCTTCAAATCCTCTCATTGCTACCTAAGGAATTCTTCACGGGGCGCATCCTGCACTGTTATCTAAAAATCGGTTTGTAACCTTTTAAGGTTATTACCGAATTAGACGTCATTAAGTTGTGCAAAGCAATGCCGATGTGTCGGCAGTATCAAGATCCCAAATACTATTTCTAACAACGTCGAAAACTTCTTTTATATCGATTTTATACGAATTTTTGCCGGGGAAAAAATAACTCCATTAATTTTATGAAGACTATTCAATAAAATAACGATAATGGTTGAATATTCCGTGATAGCTAAAAGTGTTTTTTCGTTTCATTAATGCATCGTGTTGCTATGAGAAACGTCAAGGTTGTCGTTTTCGGAGTCGTTAATTTCCTTTTTCCCACATTAGTCCGTTTTGATCGAATCGAGAATATTCGAAGTATTTCGCCTCAATAAAACTCTTGAGTTATGTTTTAACAAGTTGGGAGGTTCGGCGATGAACTCCGTACGAGTTTGAAATTTGAATAACGCACTGTTTTGAAAAATGTGTACCAGCCCGTAGCAGAATCTGATCGTAATTTGGGTATGTCGAAATGATCGACAGGATGTACGTAATTGATCGTTATGATATTTGTCAGTTGATAATTCCAATTAAGCTAATGATGGTTTCAAATAAAATTTTTATTTTTTTAGGGTTCCGAACAGTCGATGAACGGCAATCCTTATAAGTTCACGCCTGTGCCTGTCCGACTGCCACAGCCTACTCTTTTTGTAACTGAAAGAAGAACAAGGAGTCTGATTTTAGGTGGCACAACTAGGGGGATAATTTAAAAAAATCTCTATAATTTAGGTACCTCCAAATCTACAGAGCCTTAAATTTTGAAAATATTAGCAAAATGAGACCTCAGTCAAATTTTACAGCGAAAATCCTAAGATTTACGATTTTTAGAGGGCAAATCAAAAAGTTAAATTAATAGTGAAACATTTTTTTTTCAAATGTTTTATGTAATATATCAAAATGTTGTGAAGAATACAAATATACAGGGTGTTTCTAAAATAGGGTTCCAAACTTCTGCTGTATATAGAACTTATTAAAATAAAAGGCCAAAAATTTCCTATTAACATGTGCCCTAAAACGCACCCTTAGGAAGTTATATGTCCTCAAAAAAATACTTTTTTTTTGTTTATTATTGACAAACAGTCGAAAAAAAATATATACGGGTCTTTACATAACTTTTTTCTTAGATAACATGTGCTACTCCTTTTTTCGACATGCCAATCATATTTAGGTTGCTGAAGTGGGTTTTCGGCCCGTATTTCTTGTATTTAAATTTTTTTATAATTTTCTCTACAGATTTATAAAATCTTAAAAATTTTGCGTAAAAAATACTATCTTTGTACAAATCCATATTTTCAATGGTTTTCGAATTGAGTTTGAAAATTATTTTGTTCTTTAAGTTTTATCAGGGCAAAAATTACAAAAATCTGTTTACCATAGCAAGTAAAAGACTATTTTTAATTTTTCTTGGGAATAACACCACAATTGAATTAAAAAGCTGTATATTGAAAGAAAATACCAAACGTTTCAAAGTTGATTCTGACTTCGTTGTCAATGGATTTAAAATATGTAATGCCAATATGTAAATTGCAAATTGAAAGTTTGATTTCTGACGTAACTAAGAGAATTTTTGTTATTTTAATATACAGGGTAGCATAAAAAATTCTAAAGATCATGTATTAAGTTAAACAGCTTTCAAGTTGGAAGAATTTGAAAGAGTTGTCTTTAGAATTTATGTGTGGCGTTCCTTGGTACGACTTTGTTATAAAATAGCGCATTCGCCAAAAATGCGATCAAAGAATTCTGCTGTCATAATGGAAAACCTAGGAAAAACCTTATGAACTATCCCGATACTCGGTTGTTCAAAAGGAGATGACTATTAATAATTTCTTCATTTCTTCCTTAATTGTAGATAACCAAATACGATTGAACTCTACAGAAGTAGAAGCGATACAATCGTCTTCATTCAAAAGAATTAAGGCAGACTCTTTTATTTTTCGTTTTGTGTTATGTTGTTCTTTGTGAAGTATAGTTGAATTGTCAAATTGTATTTTATGGCCTAGGTCCCATGCATGTTCACAAATTTTCGATTTTTCAAATTGTCGTTTCTTTTTATGTAATTCTTGTGTTCATTTATTCGTATGTTTAATGGTCTCGATCTGTTTCTCCAATATAAAATTTATTGCATTTGCCTCAAGGAATCTTGTATATGCAGTTTTTTGAGTTCTGAGTTTTGTTGGTTGGTTTTATTTTCGATATTAGTGATTTCAGTGTATTTCTTTTTGTTTTAACATTAAATCTGGAAGACCCTGTTGTTTTAACATTAAATCTGTTGCCCACTCTATTCAATCTTTGTTATAAAGTGGGTTGATTCTTTGTTCTGTGTTCAGTCTGTTTAACTCTTTGTTGATAAATTTTTGGGGTAATTGTTTCCAGTAAGAACTTATTTATAATTGTTTTTTCTTTATGTTTTATTATTATCAGAACAGTGGTATATATTATGTTTAATAACACCTTTCATTACTGATTCGGATGGTTTGAATTGAAATTTAGGAATTTGTTAGTATGAGTAGGTTTTCGTTTCAAATGAAGATAGGTTTTCCCTTATGACGATTATGATTACTGAAACAGCAGAATCTTGAGCATTTTTGGCGAGCATCTTATAACAAAGTGTTAATTCTAAACTCTTCAAATTCTTGAAAGCTCAATACATGATCTTTAGAATTTTTTGTCCTATATGTTCAAAAACAACAAAAATCTTATGCTTTTTAATTCAATTGCAATTTACATTTACATATTATAAAGCCATTGACAACGAAGTGTTAAACGTTCTTTCAATATACAATTTTTAATTCAATTGAAAAAAAATAATCAAGAACATGCCACAAATAACATTTAGAAGACAAGTAAAAAGACTGTCAATTGAATCTTTTGCAGTGTTAAATTAGTGAGAGTGGTCATAGTAGGAGAGCTGGTATCAATTTTTGGGTAGGTATTTGATGGCAAGCTGAAAACTTGTCACATACCTCTCCTATTGTACCCCAACACGGAACTGCAGATCTGGCTGGTGAGTAGAGCGGGTCTAAATCAACCCCTAAATTTTTAAAAATATAATTTTTTTTCCAGTATGAAGCAATAGTCTTTAACATTTAAAAAATAATAAAAAAGTAAGCCAGACGATTTATTCGGGGTTTTAACATTGCCAGACGCATGCAAAAATATTTTGCAAAAATTATTATTTATAACTAAAAAGTAAGATTTAATAAGTAATCATTTTGGTAGGACTTTCTACCTGCCTGATCTATCAAATTATGTGCAGGCCCAATTGAGTAGAGCTATAGACATAGACAAGATGTAGTGTGAAAGAGAGCCTTTATCGGCAACTGTCTGCGTTCTTGCTTGCCACGTTACTATTGGCTCTGGCCAGGTCACATGACTTGCCAGAGGTATCTAGTGAGAATTTCCGAGTAAAAAATAAAAAAAAAACGTGAATTTCTTCTAAAAACGGTTTATATAAAAATGATTGTGTTGATTTATCTGTGTTAAATGAACATATTTATTTTTTTATCATAAAAATTTGTTATTTTGTCAATTTTGATACAAATATATTTTTAGTTATATATAATACCCTATTAAAATTTACCTCAAATAAATTTTTTTAAATTTTTTGCAAAATATTTTTGAACACGCCTGCCAATGTTAAAATCCCCGACTAAATCGTCTGGCTTACTTTTTTTATAATTCTTTAAACAGTAAACTGCAACATATATATATTTTTGAAAAAAATATATTTTTAAAAATTTAGGGGTTGATTTAGCCCCGCTACTCCCAGCCAAGTATGCAGTTTTGTATTGGGGTAGAATAGGAGAGGTATGTGGCAAGTTTTCACCTTGCCTCAAATATATACCCAAAAATTGGTACCATGATTGGAAAATATTAGTAAACAACAATATTGCAACTAATAAAATTGGAATCATATTCAAATATATAAATGAGAGATATGTACTTTATGTTACCACTATGCGGTTGGAAATGCATCAGAAGCGAGGCGTCTGTATACCCGAATAAGAGATCCATCAACGTTTAATTGTTAATCGTTGGGGCAACGTTAGTAGTTAATTGCCACGGTAAACAGATTTTTGTAATTCTTTGCCTAATAACTTAAAGAACAGAGTAATTTTCAAACTCAATTCACTCGAAAACCATTGGAAATATCAACTTGGACAAAGATACTATTTTTTACCTAAAATTGTTAAGATTTTATAAATCTGTAGATACAGAAAATTGTAAAAAATATTGAAATAAAAGAAATACGGGCCGAAAACCCCCTTCACAAAACTAAATAGGACGCTTATGATTTGCATTTTGGAAAACCCGAGTAGCACATATTATTTAACTAAAAGGTTATGTAAGATCCATACATTCTTCTCTATTTATTTTTTTCGACTGTTTTGTCAATAACATGGCTCTTTTAAGGGAATATAATGTCCTAAGGGTCCGTTTTAGTTCACATGTTAATTAGGGACTTTTTGGCTTATTTTAATGAGTTCTAGACACATCGGAAGTTTAAAAACCTATTTTAGAAACACCCTGTATATGTTCATACTTTTGAAATAATGTGATAAATTCAATAAGGGGGAGGGCCCTTATCATCAAAGTAATGGCTCTAAAACTTTTAGAAAAAATCTCATATTACAATCTGACCGAAACATTACGGAAAAAATAAAATATTAATTTGGAGTGAGCAAAATATAAAGTTAAATATAATTCAAAAAATTATTTGTTATTACACCTATCATGTAGGTAATACATCCAATTAAAGTAGGTACTCATGATGAGGTATAAAAACTAATTTTCCATTTTTAAAAATAATTTGTTTGAAATGTGTTAACTAAAATATACAAAAATTACCCATTCTTCCTGCAGCCCTTTATTTCCAAAACTACTGATATTCTAAAATACTGAAAAAAATTATGAGAGAAAAATAAGCCAAAATCCTAATATTAATTGAGGAGGGAGACAAATTAAAAGTTAAGTAACCAGTAAAAAATATATTTCTTTCAAGCGCACCTATATGATCAAATTTAAACGCCCATGAGTAATATAAACGTATTTTTTAAATATTTTTAAAATAATTTGTTTAAAAGATAAAAATAATAACGATAATATTCAACAATTCCATACTTCAACTGTAGAGGAAAAATAAAAAATTATAAAATTAAATAAAAACTTAACTCATCACTCGACAAGGAAGTAAAAAAATATACAAAAATCGATCTCTACATCAATAAACCCCAAATCTAATATTAATTTTGAAGGCAAATTATAAAGTTAATGACAAATAAAAAAACTTTTATTCAAGCTCATCACTTAACATAACGAATAAAAGAGCCCTTTATTATTAATAGATACAAATTATCTATTCATATTTTATAAAAATTAATTTAACATTTAAAATTAATAATATAAAAATCGATACCTTTACCTTCAAAACTACTGAGCCTACAATTTTCAAAAAATCACTAGAGAAAAAAGCGATAGTCAACATTAACTTTGAGAGGTAAATTAATAATAAATTAAACAAAAAATAAAATATATCAGTTTCTCAATCACGTAACGTAATGTAGGTATTAAATGAAAGAGTAAGCCATGAAAAATATAACTACTTATATATATATATATATATATATATATATATATATATACTCATGTACTCACGGATAATGGTACACACAAAATGGACTGGAATAAGACAAAATTAATTAAAGAAGAACATACCAAAAAAAAAAGAAAAATCAAAGAAAGTGTATGCCTGTTGTTGAATAATGGATATCTAAGGGCAGTTTGATATTCAAGTACTTAACTTATCTGTATTTTTCAGAAACCATTGCGAGGAGAGAAAATCCCAGATGAACATTCAAAATAATCATTTACCTCCTCAATCATTTAGAAACTACTTACTTATATTTAACTTGTATTTTTTGTATATTTTGTTTAAAAGATTTTAAAGAAAATATTTCCCCAGTTTATCTCCGTAACCATAAAGCCTAAAATTTAGGAAAAAAGGTAATATATGTCCTTCCTTACAGTTTATTGACGAAATAAGCGAAATCCTAGTCCTAATTTTGGGTGTCAAATAAGAACATTCAAAAAGTATTGTTAAAAGAATTATGCAGTAGATCAAACGAAATAAACTCTCTTGAGAATTAAAATTGTATATTTTTTATAAAATTAAAACATAATCCAAAGACTCATGTTAATATTCCTTAAGTGACTGATGTCTTTTGTTACCTAACTATAGAATAAACTGACAATAGATATGTGTAACATCTTAAGGTACATATAGGGATAACGCTATTAGATTTATTTTGTTCTCACTTGCGCATTCACCAATTTGTCCTAAGACTTTTCGCATATAGGTGTATAATTTACCTATTTATTTTTGTACTAGTTGACACCAAATTCTTGTGCTTAAATCATTATTTGTGTATATACCTACCCCAAACCAAGTTTACATTGCAACGTGACGTATAAAACTAATATCTATGGCTACAAAGATATTGTAAATTTTATAAATAAATAAATATGTTGAAAATTTTATTTTTTGTTGTATCTAAACATTCCATTTACACTTTGAAGTGGATTTTACTTATTCGCAGGTCCTACGTCGATAGCGGTGACACCATTATTATTTTCAAATCTCAGAAATCCTGAAAATCTCACCTATTGGATTTTATTACACGAATCGGAACTTGCCAAATTATCTAGTTGTTTGTCAATAACAAGGTCTTGTAAATACCAGTAGATATCACAACAGTGCTCATAATAGGATTCCAGTGGAAAAAGCACAAACTGCAGTACCGTTTAGATGGTTTAATAATATCCACTGAAGATAGGTATGCTAATTTAACATTGCAGCAGGAAACTGCAAATTGGGATTGACCTTCATCGATAAATCATTTAGAGATTCTGTAATTTTTTCGTTCAGTCTTCATCATCAACTTCAGTCATCACTTCTAGTTGTATTGTTAGGTTGTATACTTAAGCCGGGAATCAAATAAACTAATTGCGCTATCAAGAAACGCAATTGAGTATCATCTTGTTAGATAAAATATTTACCAAAGGTGAGACCCATCGATTTTTAGGTATAGAAACCCTCAAGTGAATAAATTAAATATTTAGTCATTTTTGAGAACGGGAATAAGCTGAAGATGAGGGACTAATACTCACAATCGTCGAAGAACGTGAATACTTAGATTAAAAAAGTTTCTTAATGAATGAGCTGCAAAAATGCGAATGCGATTTTTTTTAAATAGTTTTTTCTATGAAGAAAATTACTGAAAATATTTTTAAACTGACTGACCTAAGGGAGACTCTGAAATATTTACGGGTATAGTTAATATAAACGTTTGACAGATGCCAAGGCTGAACGATTATTTTTAACCGACTTCCAAAAAGGAGGAGGTTATCAATTCGTCGCGTATTTTTTTTCGCTTTTTGTGGTGCACCGTTTTGAATGAATATGGTCTTGTTTAATAGAGTGTATATCCGGATTGGTGAAACTTCAAATTTTGGAAAAGAATTCTATTGGTAAAGTGTTGAAATTTGTGAATGAACACATGCGTGCATGGAAATCGACCAATATCCCTAACATATTGGTCGATTTTTCGAAAACTCCTTTTGGAAGTGTATAGTTTTTTGACGTTCAATCTATTAAGGAAAATCCCTAGGTGATCTCATATACTTTTCGGCGACGTGCAACTTGCAGTTTTGCAGAATATCGTAGAAATTTCCAAAATTCTTATCAAAAATTTCATCGAAAATGGCATCAACGGACATTTCCTCATAAATATTTTAATTCCAACGTAATAGTGCGGGAATTTAAGCACTGGAAGTTTTAATTGCAAATTTGAAAATTTTCTATGTACATCTCAAGCATATAGGTAGTAAAGCATAGTATTTTCGGCTCCTTAAATCAATGAGTACTAAGGTCGTTTTGTTTGTATACCAGGCAAATACCTATTTAAATGCAAATTTTTCCATTTTGCGAAGACGGTGATTTTGGTTGTCACATTCTTCCGGCCTAATAGAAAATTCAGTGACAACACATGTCAAACATTAAACTGCTATTTGGTGGGTTTATAGACAGGGTATTTAGTTATAGCATGTAACGTGATAGAAGGAGTTGCATTTATATGAAGATTGAAATATAGGACGGACTAGAATGATAGTGGTCCGTAGGCAACCGTATATATAGGATGGATGGAATATAGGGTGGACTGGACGTTTAGTGGTATAAAAATGTTGAAAAAAATGTGAAATTAAAATTATATAGGGTGATTAAAAAACTGTTATATGATAGCTGTTGGACTACAGGGCGATAATATAAAATGTTAAAAATGAAATAACTTATGGGGTAGCCCACAAGGAGTTATATATATTGACTCGGTAAATATGTGATGGATTCTACTCCGTCCTATAGTTTACAGAAGGCAGCTAACAAATTTATGCTTGTCCGTGGGCAGTCGTATGAACAGAATGGTTGGTACATAGGTTGGAGTGGAATTATCTATAGTTATACAGGGTTGTCAAAAAAAGTTGAAAAAAGGTTACATGGCGTAGTCCATAAGGCATAAATATATTTTGGGCTTATTAAGTCAACGCGTACTAGTACATTTTGTTCGTAAAATAAAGAATGAAAACTACCTGAGTTCAAAAAAAAAAGTAAAAAGTTGAAAATAAAACATTTTTAAAGAAAATATTACCGACTTCTACCTATAACTAAAAAGCTAAAAATAATTATAACAAAATACAACTCTAGCAAATAAATAACACATTCAATGTTGTTAGGTACCTACCCAGGAAGTAAAAAATGTAAACATTAAAACGTGCTCATTCTGTACAAATTAATTACCTACCAATCTAGTATAATTTGAAGCCGGTGCCAAGCAACAATCAAGTTTGATGAATTAGTAGATAAGTACGCAATGAAGGATTTTAGATTTGCTTGGCACCGGCTTCAAAAATATAGTAGATTGGTAGGTAATTAATTTGTTCAGAATGAGCACCTTTTAATGTTTACATTTTTTAATTCCTGGGTAGGTACCTAACAACTTTGAATGTGTTATTTATTTGCTAGAGTTGTGTTTTATTATTATTATTTTTAGCTTTTTAGTTATAGGTGAAGTCGGTTATATATATTTTATTAATGTTTTATATAATTTGGATCACATAGACCCAACGAAGGCTAATAAAACAAAGAAAAAAATCGAATATCATTTATGAATTTCAATTTGCAAGTGATAATTCAAATATTAGCCAGACCAGAAAAATATTAAAAATTAGAGCGAACCTGCACAAATACGACTGTAAACCAATAGCGTAGTAAAGAAAAACCAAGTTGCGCCTTTGCTTATCATTTGCCATATCATTTCCATACAGGACCTAAAGAACTGGAAAAGTTGGAAATATACAACATATTTTGTATTGTATTGTGTAGGGTAGCAAGACTGGACGAATTCCACAGTTTTAATGTAAATCAAAATTTCAAACGGAATAACTATAAAAACTAACTTTTAATTCGTTAGGATTGAGTACTGAGATTAGTTAATTCGTGGCACAACATAGAAAGCTTGTACTATCTTCAAATATAATTTATTTGTATGGATTAAGTAAATCGTTGATACACATAATGAAAAGAATTGGTCCAAGTACTGAACCGTGAAGAACACCCTGTTTCCTTGGTTTAAATTGCTGTTGGTTATGGTTACAGATGACAATTTTTTATACTTTTGACGAGACATCGCATGCCAAACAATCGTATTTTGACATGCTTAGATGACGTCATGACACCCGTCTATAAAATAAACAGTTGACAGAGCAGTAGTCTAAAAATAGTAAGTGATCTGTTTTAGATTAGGTTAAGGATGTTTATTTCCTGATACAATTTTATAGAATTCTAATTATTAAATATGTACTCACGTTTTGTGCCTGACACACACTGATGGCAACATTTTGACAAAATGTCAACTCATGTTTACAGCTTCCGTATTTCTAATCGTAAAATAGTTTATAAAATCCCTATGGATTACTTTTAAATATAGAAACTAACAGTCGAGTCGTCAAAGTTTAACGCATCGTCGGCGTCATATGTCGAAATCGAACTGAAACGATTTCATCCAGCCGAAACGTTGGACGGTGGGGTCGGTCGAGGTTGATAAACACCGAGAGTCCTGTGGTACACACATTTCAAGGATGTGCGGGCTTGCGCTGTGTTCCATGTCAAAATCCCGATCCTGACCCGTACATAACGTAAACGTATTTCGTTTGTTTACATTTTAAATATTTGCGGATAGAGTTGATGTGCCACACAGGCCGGTATATTAGTTTTGAATACATTTCAGAGGCTTTTTTGAAACAGATATGCAGTTAACGACTGGTTGTTCTTGTCTCTATAGCTCTATCTTTCTCCGTTGCGCTTTGTCATACTGACCGCGTTTTGTTGTTGAATGTTATTAAATTTTTGAATGGGGTAAAGTTTAGGTGGTGGATGGAGGGAAGATAATTTGGATAATGGGACATTAATGAACTGTGCTTATAAAGTTTGCTACTTCATTATTGATTATAATGGTCAAAAAAACTCTGGAGTAATTGTCAATTGTATAGTCTTTCCAAAATGAATTGAAATTGAACAAGAATTTAAATAAATACTCTATACAAAGTAGTTAGTTATAACAAAAAACGGACTACAAGATAGAAATCATTTCAAATTGGTGGGTTTACCCCAAAAACCACATCTAATTTAATACATTATTTATGGCGCTACAGCTAGTCTCTGTTATGAAGAAATATGATCACATTTAGAACTCAGCAATATTAATATACTGGTTTTACAACCAAGGAGACTAAATCGTTTACTTTCTTTAAACCTGGAATCTCGTTCATGCCTCATCGGCATTATTGGTTGTTCAAGGCATCCAAAGGCCCTCAGCACAATCTGGTGCTGAAACAATTATAGTTTTTAATTTATATTGGAAATACTATACATATTTTGTGTTTGTATGCATATCATATTTATTGTTTTTAAATTTCAAATGGCTAAAGTAAAAACTAAATCAAAAATTAATTAATTTTAATCCAAAAATTTTACTCTAATATTGGAAAAAATATCAAAAGGTAGCTGAAATAAAAGATTTAGGCGTAATAGTAAGCTGTCGTTAGTTACCAGTCCAGTTACGATGTAGACTATGTGACGAGTAGTTGAAACAAACCGGTAGGCTTTATGAAAAGAACTTGTAAAAGTTTTAGGATTGAAAATTCGATCAAAGCTATGTATTAGGTATGCTCAATATTTACAACAGACTTAATTTTGTAAATGTAATAGAGAGACCTTATTATGATATATGCCAACAAAAAAGAGTCTGTCAAAAACAAATATAATCTTACATGTTTAGTAAATAGAAGAATTCAGGCTGGCCCTACTAATTCTCTACAATGTGGTCCATAACAATATTTCCAGATTTTTTATAATTACTAGTTTTTTATATTTCTCATAAATTGCAAGAAATAATTAGTTTGTTCTTTCCTAAATTTTCCAGAATGCCGGTTTTATTTTTTTATTATTGATATAGTTAACAATATCTTTAAAAATTACATTTTTCATAATATTCAACAATTGTCATTTTACCAGAGTAAGCTGTGTATGCTGGACTTTTGGCCTGTTTGCTTTTCTGAATTGGCAAACAAATAAGGAAAAACGCCCTATGACATAGAAATTTATCTCAAAACGAACAACGACAAAATTAATAATTGGTAGAATTTGTTTTTTTTTCTTTTTCCATCCTTATGGTGAAAACTCTTTAACAATAAAGTTCGCTCCCTTGAGATTCATTACTGAAATTATTGTTATTATTTGTTCATTATGCTATTAATACGAATTTAATAGTGACAATTTTACATTTAAATTATGATACAAAACTTAGGCATTGCGCTGAACAGCCCAGAAAGCCGTAGTTTATCCAACCACCTATAATTGTTTAGAATCTTAAATTTTGCATTCAAATTTTAATATAAAATCAAAATAAATCACAAAATCTTAGAATTTACATTTGGTTAAAGGTACTTTTACTACTACTACTACTAACTTAATGAATTTTTCTTCACATTCATATGATGCATTTGATAAAATCTTTTCTAAAAGATGTTAGCTACATTCATTTTACCATTTAATACCTTACTACAAATATAGTGTACCTATTATTACGAATTAAAAAGATGCAATAGTTCAAGTAAAAATAAATCGGGAACCAGATGCCATATTGTGTGAAAACACACATCATGAATAATGTAGAGCAAAAAAAATAAATTAAAAAAAAATTAAAATTAAAGTTTATTAGAATTGAAAACTGCATCCAATTGTGCTGTATTATTAAAAATTGTAATAAATTGAAATAAATGTCAGTAAATTAACTTCAAGTTGAAGGTTCTCAGTTGGTTTCTATATACAGTGTGTCCTTCATAAGTTGGATTTAAACGGAAAACGTTCCTATGAATATTATTTAGAAAAATTTTTATTCTTCACAAAAATATTTGCATGGTCAGAAACGTATGCTGTAATCATTACTTATCACTTTTCAACTGTATACGAGGTTTGTCAGCAAATATGAATTTTGAGGACGCGAGATATAAGACCGACATCTATGAATTTTGCTTAAAACTAAGATACCTACTTTTATTTTTCATAATTTATAAAATTCTTATCGAACAGTGTTAATAAGATTTATAAAATAAACAGTAAACGAGGCTGGTCAAGCTAATAAATGATAGTTAATTAGGTTTCAAAACTGCATCCAATTAAGCCATTGAATCACTAAAAATTGTAAAATAAATACATTAAAGACCTTCAAAAAATTAACTAAAAAGCCTGAAATAATTTTTGCTCGAAAACAATGAAATACTTTTTCTGAAGTGGGTGCCAATTTGAACAACGAAGTTGCGAAGTACAAACTTATGAATGTACCTACTTAATAAAATAATTTCACTTTAGCTTGGCACCGACTTCATAAAAGTACTTTTATGTTTTTTTTTGGGGAATAACACCACAATAGAAATAATCAGAATAGACTTTGAAACGTTTGGTATTCCTGCAATATACGTAGTTTTATTTCTATTGTGGTGTTATTCCCCAAAAAAACATAAAAGTAATCAAGAATATGCCACAAACAACGTTTAGAAGACAATTCATAAAAGTACCTATTTAATTGTTGTAGCACAAAATTATTTTTTAAGTCAGTTTTTTTATGTATTTATTAATCGAAAACTTCCCGTTGTTCCAGATATTTTCCAGCCGTTTATCATTATTTATATGAGATTAAACCTGCAGTTATTGAGAGTATTATCATTTTATTTAAATAGATGTTTTGCGTTGGAAATGACTTCCTGATGTTGTTGAATTCAAACGTTATTGGATTAATTATATCAATTTTTTGGATGGGAAAATCTGATAGTTTGGTTGTTTTTATATTGGTCATCAAACTCTTTCCCTAATAGCTCTAGTTTCAGCCAATATTAATTGTGTTGAGAGAAGCATTGAAAAATAACAAATAAAGCAATATAAAATGTACGAAAATTGCTCAAATAAAATGACAACGGATTTAATTAAAAGCCGACGGAAAGCATCACAAACAGGCGGAAAACTAACATTATGTGCAATTCAATATTCAGTCATTAATAAATGCAAATTTTAAAACAAAACTTAATGCGTAGTTAGCTGTGCTTTGTCTTAAAATTCCAGAATACTAGTACCCCGGTTATTGGGCAGTTTGCTTAGTAACATTATTGGTTATCCAGACAGCATTAATATCTATATATAAATATGGCAAAGACAAAACGATTAGGTACCATTTTCTCCTCTGTCTCTCAACCGATTTTCTTCATTTTTATTTTGTTTAGTAGCTAATGACGGTCGTCAGTGCAGAATGCTAATATTAATTTATAATATTGGTTCATTCATTAAATAAAATATAATAAAAATTCATTATTTACGTCCAAAATGTCAACGCCAAACAACTGAATGTGCCGCGTTCCGCCACCGCCAGACTCAAAACATTGAGTAATTATATATAGAGGGACCAATGCTGTTTATACTTAGAGCATGTACTACTGGAAGTGGCATGCAAGAGTTGTTATTGTTTAGTGGTAAAGTAATCGTTGTATATTATAATTATACAGGGCGATTCCAGATATGTTCAAAATCGTTTTTTTCGTGGGTGGCACATAAGCAGTTGCATATATAGGGTGTTTAAAATACAGAGTAGAGTGGAATCATAACTAATAAAATAATTATATAGGGAAGCCCATTAGCGGTTGAATTTACAGGGTTCTTGGAATAGAAGGTGCAGTAGAATTACGGTTATACAGGGTGGTGCAAAGAGTATTATACAGAGATGCATATACATGGGTGGCGGAATCCATTTCCGCCACCCATTATAAATGCAACATTCCGTAACCATAAGCAGTTGTATATATAGAGAAGATGAAATATAGGGTGAGAGGAATTATAGATATACAGGATGATGATAAAAAATGTTAGAAACGGAAATGATTTATAGAGTAGTCCCACGAAGAGTTCCATATACCTATATGATGATTGAAATATAGGTCAGAGTAGAATTATAGTTACAGAAGATAGTTATATAAACAAAAAGAGTAAATACCGTGGCTCATAGGCAGTGGCATATACAGGTTTACCGGGTGGTTCAAAAATGCTAAAAAATATTATGCGTGGTCCATGAGCAGTTGCATATACAGGGTGGTGGAAATATATAATGAGATGGAATTATTATAATGAGGATTTTTAATAAATTGTTTGAGAATTGAGTGCAATTATAGCTATACAGGGACAGGTTAGAAAAAATAAATATGTACGGTAGCCCATTAGCGGTTGCGTTTTGTTGTCATATTAAATTAAGAATTACGAATTTGAACACAAATAATGTCCTATGAATTATATTTGAAAAAAACTTGAATTTCTTTACTTATTTGTAGAAGCGAGATGTAAGACCGACATCTAGGATTTTCGAGGAAACTATCACACAGAGGTTCCTAATCTGGATCCTTTCCCTGTAATTGCTGTTCTCCCTAAAGTCCTAGGATAGAATGTCAAGATAAAATTTTCAGGTTATTTAACCTGCCAGAGATATTGACACAATTGGTCGAATTTCGACCACTGGGCGACAGCTAGTTATCATAATTCCTTCAATGGATTTTTCAAATTTAATCGTAAAATAAATTATATTTATTTTCTAATTTAGAATGTATCTACCCGTACCTGCGATGTGTAATACCTAGTCAAAGACTCGTTTCTGGGTATTTATTGATTGCTTTTGTTTCTCCTTTACAAATCTATATTTACACTAATGTCTTGGTAAGGGTATACTGTACAGACTAACGCAAACTTACACTTACTTTGTATCACTTATAAAGACGTTCCTGTTAAATTCAACAGCAATTGCAGCAATACCTACATACTTACAGTCAACTAATGGTATCTCACCCTAACAAGGGCTGGTAGGCACTAACTGTAAATGTGATGTAACTGTAAAATATTAAATTAATTAAATTAACACCAGGACATATGAAATCATATTCTTCTTCAAAATCGCAAGTAGTTCACTAGCTTCCCATGTTGGGAAGAAAAATTAATGTGGCAGCCAAAATCAAAGACGGTGTTTACCAGTTCATGAAGATGACAACTTGAGTTGTTGAAACGGCGTTGAGTGTTTTAACTAAAGGTTTGGTGTTAGGCTATAAAACTGTGTTTGTGACATATCAATGCTTCAACAAAATGAATGGCAGCATAGGCGTACCCGGCTCAATGTTCAATACGCAGCCACTTTTTTTTGGGGGGGGGAGTCGTTCCGTGTTAAAAAAACGCTTTGAGGGTGAACAACTCAACAACAATAAATAATAGAATGTACAAGAATAATAAGAACAGCTAGGGAGAAATCACCTGAAGAAAGAACTATTGGTCTCTCTCGACGAAGATAGAGTGACGAGTTAGATCCGGACGAGGTAATGTATAAGGAAGGAAGAAGAATCACATCAAGATGACGTCTAAATAATACTTAAAAATCTATAATTTGTTATTAAAAAAATTGCAGCTTTAACGGGAAGAACAAGACAAATATATATACAGATATTCATTTAGGATGGTAAATATGATATAAACACATGTAACACCTATAATTATTCCATCTCTATTAATTAAACTGTTATTAAAAAAATCAAGAATTTTTTTCAATAGGACACAAATGCGAACTTCGAAAAGATTGTTGAGGAGGTCTTGAATTATTTTGCCCTGATCATTGGGTCTTCTCTCCTCAAGAAGTCTCCCAACACAGATAAGTAGGTATAACACAATATACAATACATTACTTTGGTACCTACCTATATAGGTACAGGAATGCTGGTTGATTATTTTGTAGACATCTCTTTCTCTCTGAATAACTGTGAGGAAGAATCTCTGTACAGACAGACAGTAATCCGGGCAATTTTACGAAATTGCTTTAGGTATTACACTTTGTTGTTCATATACAATTTTCAAATACTTATCTGTTGCAGGAAAAAAATTGAGGAGAGAAAACCCAATGAACAGGCAAAATAAAAAACAAATGCGAACCATGAATCGTATTAAACAATAATTCTATTCCCATCTGTCTGGGGAGCCACCAGCTGCTTGCTTTCCAGGATATTAGTCCTGTCAGACTTAAAAGGAAAAATTGTTAGAGCCGGAGAAGCTAATAAATAGCAACTTCTATTGTCGTTTGAACAATATAAGGGCTTTAATGGACATACTTTAATTAATTTAGATAAATCCGGTGTGTTTTTGAATGATTGATATTCGCCCTTATAATTTACACTACTTGTACCTATGACCTGTGCTAGTGAAGGTCATCTCTTGAATCAGTGAACAAATATTACTATAACTCTACTTACAAAGAAACATTAGGACAGCTTTTACATATTACTAGCGCCATCTGTAGTTCCATTGGGTAGTTTATAGGGCCATAACATTACATTCAAAAGTTGTGTAGAAACTTCTACATAGTTATTAGTTATTTCCTTAGGCATTACAAATCTCTTTTTTCTTTCCATGTCCAACCATATGAAATTCACCGACATTTTTTTCTCACCAGGTATAATATTATTTACATAAATACGTTATCAGTAACAAAACTTTTAGCAATCCTGTGCGTTCGAATGTTTCGTTTCAAAGGAAAAATTCCGCCACAATTTTTCTAAACAATCCTTTAAAACCGCTCAATGAATGACCACCATATAATAACCAGAAAACCGGCCGGCCGCATTTAAAACACACCATATCGGGGCATATCGTAAAAAACTTGGAGATTTTAGATTAAACCATAAACATTTGAAATAAAACCGCATTTAATGTGTAAAATCAAGTTGGCTGTTCATACAAAACCAATATCACATAAAACATAGGGGTGTCCCGTGTATCCTAGAATATTAGCTTAGCTTCATAAAGAGAAAAATACACTTCAATACAATTGTGTTAATCCGAAACGTTCTTTAATATTTCTAACTATAAGGACTAATATCGCCTGCTATGTTAATGATACAATGGGATTTTCCGTTGCAGTAAATCCGCTGGAGATTATAGCACTTGAGCCACGCCCTTACGACGCGTCATCCCCACCACGATCCGAATCGAATCGGTGCCCGCCCACTTCCAGGGCCTGCTATGTCAGTTTTGCAGAGGATTTCTAGCGGAATAAGCGACTCCGAAACCTTTGGCATTGTCAATTAATGAAGATTTAGATCTTTTGATGTTCTTGAGTGTTGTTTTTTTTTGTTCTCGTTTTTCTTCTATTCCGTTTTTGACTGCCTTTGTGTGACTGTCGAAGAGTTGTGAGGTTTTATACTGTTTTTTTCTTCTTCTTTTGTTTCTCATGATGTTAAGTAATCGAGTGGATTTTAAATGGTTTTGTTTTTGCGTAGGTAATTGCAAATGTGTACATGTATGGTGTGAGATATTAGAAATTAATTATACAGTATGTTCTAAATAGCATTTTCGTTTTGAATAATTAATAGCTGTGGCATCATTGAGCTAATTAGGTTCATATTTTTCTAACCATCATTCAAAATATAAATTGGAAAAGATATCTACTTTAGATTTAGGGACCAATTTATCATTTTTAGTTCCCTGCAACTTGTCAGAAACGAAGACTATTTTTTTTTAATTCTGAAAATATTTTGTATTATAAGAAAAACCTTCAGTGGATAATGAATACCTACTTTTCTCAACTCAATCTCAGGAATAAACAAAAAAGAACAAAACTAACTTCATAGTGAAAAAAATATACCTGTCTAAATAAAATAATTAAAAGCAATTTAGTTTATTCTACTCATTATTTGTTTTATCATTTATATTTTATTTATTTAGCTTATTTCTTTTTATACTTTTTTTTCAGTATTAAATAAATAAAACAATTATTGTTTATTTTAGATATAGGTAGGAAACACACTAATGACTATTTTCAAAATTTTCATAAAGCTCATCACTTGCTGAATTACCATCGTCGTGAACTAGTAGGTATAATAAGCACAAAGTTTTGTATCCTAGACCAAAGCTTTAGCAAGGTCTTGATTTACTTCATGATGATGGCAGCTTTGATGTTGAAACGAGGTTGGATGTAAAAAATAGGTTTGGTACAAATCTGCGTTTGTATATTTGTGACACCAAAGGTTCCACTGCTTTTCCAGAATATGAAATAGTACATAATATAGGTGGGTAGGTATCTACCATTGTCTAGGTACCAGCTGACGTATCAGTGGACAATTTATAAAAGAAAATAAATATAAAATCCACTTTACCTATTTTACTTATAATAAAAAGTTTGTGTCAAAAATATTTATAAGTAATTTCGAAAAGATTGTTGAGGAGGTCTTTAATGAATGCCTGTTCATTGGGGTTTTCTCTCATCAAAATTTTTTTCCTGCAACAGATAAGTATTTAAAATTCTATTTGGAGAACAAAGTGTAGTCAGGCAATTTCGTAAAATTGCCCGGATTACTGGCTGTCCGTACAGAAATTCTTCGTCATAGTTATTCACGAGGAAAAAGAGATGTCTTAAAATGATCAACCAGTTTTCCTGTATATAAATAGTGTATTGTATATTGTGTTAATTTATCTGTTTGGAGACGTTTCAACTCCGACTTTGGAGTCGTTGTCAACCGTTTTGATGAGAATTTCGAGGTTTTTTCAAAAAAATTTCGCTTTGATGTAGATTTTGTTGTTTATCAAAAAAAAATTTACAGTGACAATATGTCATTTGCCGATCACTTGATACTGAGGGTACTATTTTCTTGCTCTGCTAGCAACAGATCTCTCCAGCTCAAATTAAGGTCGATTGAAGGGGCCCCGATTTCCGTGTTGTTTATCATCATACAGCTGGCTTCTTTAAGTTTTCTCCTTTTTAAATATTCCTCTTTCAGGAAGATCTTTGTTTTATCCCAATCTATCCTATGGCTGCCGGTGCTAGTTAGTACATGGTTGGCCAAATTTGATTTGTTCACATGTCTTCTTGAAATGTTATATTGGTGTGCTTTTTTCATTACTTCTACAGTTTCACCGGTATAACTATGGCAGGAAAAGACATTTTGAGGAGAGAAAACTCCAATGAACAGGCCAAATAAAAATATTCATGTTCATCTACTTTCTATCGAAAATGAGGTACCTACCTACCTATCTGCCTAGTATTATTTTTAACCCGCTCTGTGTTCAGAAATAATTTATTCAAAATCAGCCAGTACCTACAATACTAGTTGAAATGAACTAGGTAATTATATGAACTGAACTGTCTCCCAGTTAACCTCAATAAAAATCGGTACCCTTTTAAGAAAATTCAATTTGAGTAAGTAAATACCGTATATAATTATAAACCTAGTTTAACAGTTTCTTGTCGACTGTCAGTATTAGCTATAGTTGATCATTTATAAAGCTGTATATCTAAACTATCTGTAATCTACCCGAAAAACAGCTACCTAACCATCAAAAATAGTGCCTCTTATACCATAAGTTATACATTGTTGTAGTACCTACCTAGGTATTGTGCATAATTGAATGTAGAAAATAAAAGTTAGAAGGTATTATTTATTATTTTATCTTGCTATTGCCTATGTAGTTTCTATGTTTTTTAAAAACTATACTTTCCGAGGAGTCCATTTATACTTATTTCAACTGAACTTATTTTCAAGTTTAAGTACTTCAATAGATTTATTTGGGTGTAATACTCAAAAAATCTCATTTCCATCATCATGTTAACCTGTACCTACCTAATATCTTAAGATGAATATATTTTAATGTATAATGTTTAAGACTATTTCATTTTATGAAAAATGTGTGCATTTCAAAGCAGAGTGTATCATTTGTATTAAAACCTACGCTTATCATACAGTGTAAGCCTCGAATTTTTTAATATAGGTATTTGTTTAGTTCAACAACGAATTCTGGTTTAAGAAAATTTTGACATCTATGCAACGAAAATGTACCTATTATTATAGTTAGGTTTATTCATAATAATTTGAGATTGCCAATTGCAGTACCTAATAGTAGGTAACTAGTTTCGTCAGTAATATCTTTCAAGTACGATGGTGATTCAAATATGAACCGGACTTTTGTTTTAAAAATTTTATTGGTACGATCAATACAAATTTTAATACATATTATTTTTCTACATAGTTTTCTCTCTTATATATACATTTTCCCCACCGAATCGGAAGTTTTTTAATACCTTTCTCAAAGAATGAAACTGGTCGTGTCGATAACCAATTGCGCACAAACGTTTCTACACCTTCGTTGTCCTCAAAGTGGTGGCCTCCCTCTTCTTCTTTAAGTGGCCCAAACATGTCGTAGTCACATGGCGACAAATCAGGACTGTAAGGCGGGTGTTCAAGGGTTTCCCAATGCATTTTGTTCAATTTTCCTTGAGTCAATGCAGCTGTATGTGGCCGAGCGTTGTCATGCAACAGAATCACACTTCGGATAGACATATCCCGCCTCTTTTGCCGATAGGCAAATTTCACTTGTTGGAGTAGTTCTCAGTAATACTCAGCATTAATTGTACGGCGTTCGTGCAGAAAATCGATCAGCAGTACGCCTTTCGAATCCCAAAAAACTGTTGCAAGAATTTTCCATGCAGAAAGACGGGTCTTGGCTTTTCGCGGTGCTGCCTCTCCAGGTTTTCGCCACTCCATGCTTGCACGTTTGGACTCCGGGGTATAATGATGCACCCATGTCTTATCACAGGTGACAATATGTCTCAAAAACTCATCCCCCTCTGCTCGATATCTTGCTAACAGCCTTTCACATACGGCAAGACGGTTTGCTTTCTGATTTTCCCTTAGAAGGCGAGGAACCCATCTTGCACACACTTTTCGGTAACCCAACTCATCTGAAATGGTCGATTGAGCACTCCCGTATGATATTCCAACGTGTTCAGCAATTGCCAATACTGTAAAATGGCGGTCACTTTCAATCAGCTCACGAATTGCGTCGATATTCGCCTCATTGATGCTTGTCGTGGGACGGCGTGCATGAGGCTCATTTTCCACTGTCTCTCGGCCATCTGAAAACTTTTTGTGCCAGTCGTACACTTGGGTCCTTGAAAGTGTTTCATTGCCGAACTGTGCAGATAGTCGACACACAATTTCAGACGGTTTAACGCCCTCCCTCGCCAAAAATTTGATAACAACACGTTGCGCAACAGACGTATGCACCTCTTGCTCTGACATGATGCTACTAACAGCGCATCGACTACGCCTCGCCAAACCGACGAACTCCCCTCTTCTTAACATCCCTACCTAACATATATCGAGACGTCACGACACTCGAATTACCTACAGGGCGAGAAACAGAAAAATCCGGTACATATTTGATTCACCCTCGTATGTCACAAATTATTACACTTTCTTTAAATATCAAGGTGATAACAGTTTCCGTTTAAACACTGACAAATTTTGTATAATGTTTCGTTCATCCACTCCTGAGTTGAACATTTAAGTACAGCAGATTGAACAATCTTTACTACTAAATAAAAACCATAAGTACCTAAAGTATATGTTCATAAAGATATCTAGATCCTCTTCCTCTACCTACTAGGTATCACGTTTTGCCATATTTTCCTAGTATCCACATTTCCCTCTAAGTCACTTCATACTATTACAAACGCAAAATTATTTGAAAATTTTTTTGTAACATCACAAAATTTAAAAACTCCAGACTTCTCACTTTCGTCGCAAAATTTGTAATTCTTGCTATCATACAAATTGTAACATAATTTTTGCATCACCAATCATGTTGGCATTTCTTTATTTTACAAGGGCGAATGCAGAAATGTCTTTTATTAAGAAAATACTAAATTTTATATTTTTTAATAATTTGACCCCCAGAATAAATTTTTGGATTTTCTATTTATATTTTCCCTTAGTCGGGGGATAACCCGATATTTCTGTTAATTTTCACAATTTTAGGCTCAGCAGTTTTGGAATTAAATAGACTAATTGGTGGATTTTTGTATATTTTCGATAATATCTTTAAACATAATTTTTGAAAAATGAACTAATATATTTGCAAGTATTCTTCATAACGAGATTTTTTTATTTATATGTATGGAATATGTACCTACACGATACACTTGGTTTTTTTTTCTATTTCACTTTTTATTTTATAATTTGCCTTCCCCTCCAAAAAATAATATCAGGATTTAATATTTCCTGTCAACTTTGGGTAAGGGTACATCTCCATTTTTTTGTCAAACTTTTGGGCCCAGTAGTTCCGTAGATAAAGCGATTTTTTTTATTTGCCTACTTTTTCTTATTTTATTCAAATTATGTGGAAAATCAAGTACTTTATATATATTTAATTTAATAAAATATAATTACTTGGAGTATATTGTCAAATTGTGAGTTAGCTACTTTATAGGTACGTACTCACTTAGTTTCTATAATAGTAACGCTATGAAAATTTGTGAATTTCATAAGCCTATTAATTAACATAATTTTTGTGAAACGATTTTTGTCTAGATCTCAATACTTTCCGATAAAAATGTGTCTTACTGACAATAATTTATCACTGCTACTTTCCAGAAAAAATACTCACAAACTTGAACTGTGAGCCGATCAATTTATTCCAAAATAGCACTTAAAAACCGTATAAGATTTTCAATATGAAGGTCACAGACGATTAATTGCTGTATCTACCTAATTTTCCTGCATACTGCTTACTTGACTCATAAGTATTTAATTTCTTAAAATTGATCCATCTCAAATTAAAGAGTGGATAATTAGTACCTATGCACCGAAAAGTGACGGAAAATAAAAAAAATGCTTTAGTGCATTTGAAAATTACCTACATTAAAATAGTATTATTTAATTGGAGACATTAAATCCATTTAAAAGCCGGGGGTACATAATATGTATATCTACAATTATAAACATTTTTCAGGATATCCATCCATCTTTTAATGAAAATATGCAAAATTCGGATATTTAATCGTGAGAACTTCCTTTTATTAAATGGCATTTAGAAATTAATTGCAATTCGAACGTATAACTAATATTGAGAATTCAAATAAATTTTAGATCCCTAAAGAAAATACTAGTTTTTTATTACCAGAAGAAGTTGAGAGAAATTTTTGAATATTTGTTTCATCTAAATTGTGAAAGATGCAAGTAAAGGAAGCACGACATAATGATTGTCTTAGAATACAATTCTGTGACATTTGTTATGACGTTTGTAGGTATAAGGAGAAATTAGTCAAATTAAACTTTTTATCCTAAAATGAATCTCGACATCAAAGGGACTTTCAGGAGGCAGTCATATGAGACACAAATCGCAATGTTTAATAGAATGAAAAGCAAATTGTGTGCTGTTATTGTATACTAATTGGATGTCATATTTATTTATTTACTATACTTTATTGATTTATCAAACCTCTTAATGAGTACCTATATAACGAGGTACTTATCATATCATTATTTCTACATAAGGACTGAATTGTTTGGGTATTCAAGGTCAAAGGTCGAAAAGAAGCCAAGAAACAAATGCAAATGCATCATTTTTTATCAAATCGTAATCCAAGAAGTAGCAAATAAACGGGTAAAATGGGGTATCCCTTCTTAGAAGGAAGTAGTTGGTATGTATTAAATTTTTTGAGTTTATAAATCGAAGCAAGCCGAAACGAATTAATGAGTTTAGAATAGTGGAATAAACAAATATTATAAATAAATACTTCAATCAACTTGTATACTATACCTACTGCAACCCGGAGAAATTTTGGTATCGTTTGATGTTAGTTCTTTATTTCCTAGTGTACCCATTCCATAAACTCTGAAGTACCTGGAGGATTACTGCGTGTAAACTCTTTTTGTGAGGCAGAAATTAATGAGTTAATTTCCCTCACAAAATTATGTATGAGCCAAAATTGTTTTCAGTTTGGAGGTTGCTTTTATGAGCACAAGGAAGGAACTGCAATGGGAAACCCCTTGTCGCCGTTCCTTGCCAACTTGTTCATGGGCAGGTACGAAGTTGAAGCAAAAAATGACTTCCAGTATTTTCTTAAGGTATGGATACGGTACGTGGATGACATATTTGCTATATTTAATACTAATGAGTTCAATGTTAATGATTTTGTTATGCATCTTAACAATAGGTTTGCTTCTATTAAATTACATATAAAGAGAAACAAAAAAGTACTCTACCATTTTTAGATGTATTAGTTTTAAGAAATGATAGTGATAAGTTAGAGTTTGATGTATATAGGAAGGATACTAGCACATATAGATATTTACATACGTCTTTTCACTGTCAACAACATAAAATGGTGGGGATTAATTTCCCTGTACATCAGTTGTTGACATTCCCTCTCAATAAAGAGAGGTTTGAAAATGAAAAGAAAACTATTAGAGAAATAGTTGCATGTAATGGTTATCTAACAGATATTATAGATAAATTAATTAGGAAGAAACGGCTTCGGTTACGAATGAAAGAAGTGTCAACTTTTCGAAATAAGTCACAGAGCAAAAGTTTGTCTCGGTTCCGTACAGTCGTTATACTAGGGTCTTTAACAAAGTTTTTAAAGAACTTGGTATGAAAGCGGTGTATAGAACAACTACAACACTACAGAAATTGTTGGGCAATCCTAAAGATAAACTTGCTGATTTCGAGAAGTCCGGTATTTATGAAATCAAATGTAATGATTGTGATTTAAAGTATTATGGACAGACACGCAGATCTATCAGTACCCGTTTCAAAGAGCATATTGCCCATTTGAAATACAGAAGAGCGGATAAATCTAGTGTTGCACGTCATGTTTTAGAACACAACTACTCTGTAGATTTATCTTTTTTAAAATTAGTTAAACAAATAAATAATTATAGGGAACTGGCATAATGATTTATAAAAATAATAAAGTAATGAATTCAGATAAGGGTCCTATTCCATACAGTTCATTGTATAGTTTACTTTCTAAGAATTCATAAAATAAGTATTAAAAATGTCATTACTTAATAATGTAGGGTAAAAGTAGGTAGGCAATTAAGGATTATCATAATTTACATAATTGCATTATATAAAATCTGCCTTATGTTTGAAATCTAAGGTACTTAGGATTTACCCTTTCTACTAATTGCTTAAGTAATAGTTTAGTGGTAGGTATAAATCAAAGAAAATTGTAATTTCCATTTAGTTTGGTTTACTCCTTGAAGATGACAACTTAGAGTTGTTGAAACGGTGTTCAATGTATAAAATAAAGTTCTGGTGTTAGGGTGCAAAATTGTATTTTTACATTAGTTGTTATTGATAATGGGGTCTTATTTAGGTAATGAACCTTTAGAAGCATTGAAATATACAGACTTATGCCCAAGTTATGTTATAAAAGAAATTAAGTCATTGATTTATGATTCAGAAAGGACCGTGTATAGAGAAAAAAATATTATTTTTACCAAATCGTTAATAATTTCATTAAAAATAGTATTAAAATTGTATTAATTAAAACTAAAACTGTTCGATTCGAAAACAATACAATTTAGTTAAAAAATGATATATTACATTTTATTACGTAGTGAAATATTTAATAAAAACTCTAATTTCAATAAGTATAAAGTTATTAGATAATATTTGACTAATTATTTTAGTTGAATAATAAAAAATGACTTAAATTTTAAATTTTGAAGTTTTTGGAGACACGAATCCAAGGATTTCATAGACACATGGGTCCATCTTTTAGTAACTTAAGATTAAAACCAAAATTTGTAATTATAGTTTATGCCTAGATCACGTTTTTTTATTATTAAAAATGATTAATATTATTAAGAATTTTGGCTATATTAATTAAAAGTACAATGTTTTCTTACGAAATTTTAGGAAGCTGGGTAATTTTAATAAGTTTGCCGAATTGTTAAAGACTAGGAGGTATGTATAAGAAAATGTACAAAATTATCTAAGTTCCATTTCAGAATAATTTATTGAATTATTTTCTGAATGGTATTTGTGGAATCTTCCACTAAGTGGAGCAAAAATTATCCCCCGATGTTTGCTGATTATATTTTTTTATGAATAAAAATCTTTTGTATGTTTTTGGATTATGTTTATTTGATGCTTTAATTATTTTTTATTAAGTCGAGAAAACGATATCAACTAAGTGATCGATGAATGACATTTTCCTCCTCAGTCTTGCCAGAACTTCTGGAGATATATTTTCGCTGAGACCTTCAAGAGTCAGAGCCTTGTTGACATACTCGTAGACTCGTGAGTTCAAATCGGGCGTTCTTCGGATGAGATTGTTGTAGTATGAGCTGTATCTCACCGTGTTGGAACCACCTGTTTTCCAGTTCCAACTTATAAAATGAGGCGGAATTTCGGTGCCATAGAAGAGATAATTTCATTTATTTACAAATACATGATTTTTGCCTGATAGTTGTCTTATTTATAATCCGGATTTAGGATAGCTTGAGAGTAGATTACACGTATTTTATCAAAATATTCTATAAACACTTTCGATTGATACCCAATCGCATAGTGTCCGGGTTCCTCTGCAACATCTTCAGCTTCATTCGGGATATTATACTCAGAACAGCTGCTCCAGTCATAACCTGTCAACATCTCATGTTGTTCCACACTCTTCTAGTTGAGCAGCTGAACCCCTTAGGCGGCTCGCACACCGAAGCAATACGCAACTAGCAACGGGCAATACGTGATATTATTGCCAATACGTATTTCACATATATTTAAATCGCAACTCGTAAACCGAAGCAACGTAATATCTTCATGGCCTGTATAGAGCAATTTGTGTTGCTAGCGATACGACGTGCATGTTGAAAAGCAATATATTGCTTCCATAGTTTAGCAATATAGATGGATTTTGTTTCGAGTGTAGTTGTTTTTTAAACATATTTAAACACGGACGATCCAGCATTCAATATTAAATTTGTGGAAATTGTGGAAAAGTACCCACATATTTAACATTATAGACGGCAGGATCATAGTAAAAGAGATAAGTGTTTTATTGAATATATTAACTCAAAAACCCCGACAACAGGTTCAGCTACAGAGAAGTCTAATCCAGATCTGCAGTTTCTAACAAATTTGCTTCCAGATGAATCAAAATTAACTGACTAACAAAACAGACAGTTTGAAAAAAAACACTTGAACTTTTAGAGAAGCTTCTGTGTGACGGTCCATCGCAAAATAACACTATGGTGGTACCAATGCCAACTCCTAGCCCAGTTTATTCTAGCTACTCAACTTAGTCTAATATTTCTACTGTCTTTATCACTTTGGTGTGCAAGATCAGCATAAAATGTATTACGTGTTGCTTATTGCTATTGCCTGGTTAGTGTCTACGCCTAATTTCACGCTACTTCAAGACCACCAAAGAGTTATTTTTACCGTTAAATGCCTGGCTCTACCTGTAGAGTACTTTTGGTCAGGCAGGCTTCTTACATCAATCTTCTAGGTCTCTTAGAGGTTTAGAGTTTTAATTATACAGTGCTTATGTTTGGTGTTAATTTTCTAAAAATTACGTAAAATCTTCAACGAAAATTTGATACATTGATTGCTTGAAATAAAAAAAAGCAAACTGTGCTTTTTCCACCCGTACTAAATCACTTTCAACTACCCTTTCCCATTCACTCACCGTTCACCTGAATCCTTTCCCCTTTCAAGACGAACATGGCGCACTAATCTGAGATCCTGTGGCGTATAAAATAACCACGCATTTGAATACGCACGCTGCCACCCCGTACCGATAACTGGCAAAAACGAAACAAGCAAGCAATACAAGGCATTAAGCAATCCACCATCATAGCACCGGGTTAAATCAAAGAAGGCCGCTTTTGTCAGAGAACGGTAATTAGAGGAAATCTGCGTTCTGTGTATAATAAAAGATGACGGGACGGTTCCTTGGTTACGCCACCGCCGTCTCTGTTCGAGGGTATTCAAATACGGCCATTTAGGAGACCGATCCCTCGATGTATTTGTTAGGTGAACGTAATAATAAATGTCCCGCGATAAACCATTATAATGCCTGTGGTGGGTTTATGTTTCATCAATTATATCCTTATCGTCATTAGAGGGCCACTGGTTCTTTGATTCGACTTTTTTTATGTATACATTTCCTGTTCTCTCAATTAGTAACAGTATCGTTTAAATTATTATACCTTGTATCATATATTATTTATAAAATATTTAAACAAACTTAAAAAATCACTAATTAACAAAACAGAATGGCAGTCATTTAAGACTGAACGATGGAAGCGAAAGCTTCTAACGAAATATGCTTCTAGTCACTTGTTATCACCTCGTTTGTTTCTCTTTCTTTGTTAACCAACTTCCAAAAAGGAGGAGGTTATCAATTCGTCGCGTATTTTTTGTTGTTGTATGTATGTTACCTGATTTCTTCTCCTGTTGTGGACGATTTTGAATGAATTTGATCTTGTTTGATAGAGTATATATCCGGATTGGTCAAACTACAAATTTGGGAATAGAATTTTAATGGTAAAGTGATGAAAATTGTGAATGAACACGCATGTGCATGGAAATCGACCAATATCCCTAACACATTGGTCTATTTATCAAAAACCTCTTATGGATGTGTATAGTTTTTTAACATGTAATCCATTAAGGAAGATCCCTAGGTGGTCTCATGTACTTTTCTGTGACATGCAACTTGCAGTTTTGCAGAAAATCACCGAAAATTCCAATATTGTTATTAAAAAATTCATCGAAGTGACGTAACGGACATTTCCTCATAAATATTTGTATTCCAACGTAATAGTGCGGGAATTGTAGGCACTGGAAGTTTTGATGGCTAATTTGAAAATTTTCTACGTACGTCTTTAGCATATAGGTAGTATTTTCGGCTCCTTAAATCAATTAGTACCGTTTTGAGTGTATACCAGGCAAATACCTATTTAAATGAAAATTTTTCTATTTTGCGAAGACCGTGCTTTTGTTGTCACAATCTCCCGGCCTAATAGAAAATTTAGTGACAACACATGTCAAGCTCTGAACTACTATTTGGTGCGATTATACGCAGGGTGTGTAGTTAGGTATAGCAAACAAAATCACAAAGTAAAGTGGTAGAAGTTGAATACATATGATGATTGAAATATAGGACGGATAAGAATGATAGTTACAGAAGCATTATGGTGGTCGTGGTCCATAAGCAGCCGTATATACAGGATGGTTGGAATATAGCGTGGAGTGGATGTTTGGTGGTCTAAAAATGTTGGAAAAAATATGGAATTAAAATTATATAGGGTGATTAAAAAACTTTTATATGATGTGGCCATAAACAAATCATATACAGGATGGTTGCAATATATGCTGGAGTTGAATTATACAGAAGTATTAAAAAAATATTTATTTCATAGCCCATAAGAAGTTGCATATAGTGTGGAGAGGAATTAATGTTATACAGGGGTGATAATACAAAATGTTAAAAATGAAATAATTTTTATACAAAACTACTCTTTAATTTATTTATTTTAATATTATTTAGTATATGCGAGGTTAGCAAAAAAGTGATGACAATTTTAAATTAAAAAATGTCAAATATAAAATAAAAATTTAAAAGTAAGGTTTTGATGTTCACCCCAAATATTAATAATATTAATAATTATAGACAAATGCCGGATTATCAATATAGTGAAAGGCAAAATACAGCAGGGGCCCTACGAAATGAGAGATGGCACCTCTATTGAATCCATGGAGGAGGGCCATACTTACAAATACCTTGGAATAAAGCAGGCTCAACGAATTGATCACTCCACCATGAAAAAGGACCTATCAACAGAGTTCTATAGAAGGGTAAGACGACTGTTGAAAACTAAGCTTAACAGTAAAAATCTGTTTCAGGCTATTAACACTTACGCGTGCTCAGTACTCAGTTACTCATTCGGAATAGTTAAATGGTGCAAGACGGACATTGAACAACTACAACGGAAAGTAGGAGTTCTACTAACAAAAGCTCAAAATCACCATTCAAAGAGCTCCGTCGAAAGTACAACGTTGCCACGGTATGAAGGAGGAATAGGATTGGTAGATATAGGCAAGTTACGTGATCAACAAATTTCCAATTTGCGTAACCATTTCCAGAAACTCGCCGAATTTTCTGATCTACACAGAGTCATATGTTCGGTTGATGACCCAACACCTCTGCAACTGACAGAACAACAAGTTCAAGTATACCACCAGACAACTGATCAGAAACTGCTGAAATGGAAAGAGAAGCCGCTTCATGGAAGGCATATAAATGACGTCAACCAAGATTATGTCGACAGTTCAGCGTCGAACTACTGGTTGATCTCTGGTCATATGTTTCCTGAAACGGAAGGCTTTATATTGGCAATCCAAGATCAAGTAATTCCAACTAAGAACTACCTAAAGTACATCGTCAAAGACCCTTTTATCAACAACGACAGATGCAGATATGGTTGCCAAACATCTGAATCTATCCAGCATATCACAGGAGGTTGCCAAGCGTTCGCTGCAACTGAATACAAAGAACGACACGATGCTGTGGCAAAAATACTGCACCAGGAACTAGCGCTGAAACTCGAGCTATCACAGTCGGTAAGAACACCCTACTATATATACAAACCAGAATCTATTTTAGAAAATAACAACTACAAACTGTACTGGGACCGGACGATATTGACCGATCGGACTGTTGCTCACAGTAGACCAGATATAGTTTTGGTAGATAAAGTCTCTAGAAAAACAACTTTAATTGACATAGCAATCCCTAACAACAACAATATAAATATTAAGCAGGCTGAAAAAATAGCCAAATACAGGGATTTAGATTTTCAAATGGGACATGAACAACACTCGAACAGTACCAATTGTTATGTCAACAACAGGAGTAGTCCCAAAACATCTATTAAACAATTTGAAATACCTCGGTCTCGACGAACATCTTTACCAACTGATGCAAAAAGCCGTCCTGTTAGGAACAGCCCGGATGGTTAGAAAATTCATGGGGAACTGCAGCCACGACGCCAACCACGGGCCTGATAACCTGGCAAGGGCTCCCACAGAGCTAAACCCTTTTGATATGTAATATATCTGGGGTTTAGTGAATTTTCCCCTAAGGGCACACTATGTGTGCCTTAGAGAAGCAGACGATATAAATCTGTCAGCTGCAATAGTGTCTAATTCTTCTTCGTTACTAATTAATAGAATGCGAACATCCTTACACCAGTGTATAGAGCAATATTTAACTCATTTTCGGACATAAAATTCAACAGTAATTCGCTTATATCATCACCTCATTAACAATTTATAAATAATAAATTTTAACAGCAAACTCGTAGAAATAAGTTATTTAAATAACAAAAAACCCCAAAATAACGAATCTCTTTTATTTTTGCTTATATAATGAAAAATAATGGAAGAATCGTAATGTGTTGTACAAAAAGGTTGTACAGAATCAGAAATCCTTCTTAATGAGCTCATCAACATCATTTTTCACCGAGTAAACTCAGAAAAACTGGTCAAGTGATTTTTTTCCAAAAACTTTCTGATAACTAACAATGGGAGATTCAACTGAAATTTTTGAATTTTGGGTTCCAAGAGTCAATTTTAACTAATTAATCATCTTTTTCAGAAGAATAAATTTTATACTTGTACATTTTTATTTATCCTGGAAATATATGAACAGAAATACAGATTTGCAGTACTAATCAGTCCATCATCCATCAAACAAATATCCAACCCCCGAAAAAATTGTCCAACCCATCCTGAAAAAAATTTCTGGCTATGGGCTTGTAAATTTTGCACTGACAATAGCTATCAAGGCACATGGAATGATGTGGGATTTTTTGGGGTGGGGGTACTAGACGAAAATTATGGTAAATTGTATTATTATATTTTTTCCTCAGCAGTTTATTAGGTTTTTATTTACATAACTACTACTTGCATATATTGGTCTATTTTTTCATTGGTTTATTTAGTTAAGTGTTACTATTTACTGTTATTATTAAATTACTTTTTTCCACTGATCCACAATATCTATAAGATTCATTTTGAAGATTTTCCAATTCTCTACAATTTTTCTATTGACGGCATTATGAAAAAACGATAATAGCCCATATATTTTGGGGGCCTAAATAATTTACTTTTACAAATTTGCTGTTAAAATTGTGTTAGTTATACCTTATAAACTATTCTTTACGTGATGGCGTATGCGGATTGCTGTTGAATTTTATATGACTTAAAAGTCTCTATTGACTGGTGTACCTTTACATTATAGAGAAACTGAAACTATCGTGTTTTGGGGATATGGGTTTTATAGTAAGTAACCAAACCATATATTTTGCGATTATGTTGATTTGATGTTAAATTTGAGGCTAAATTGTTGCTCCAAATTAAAACCAAATTTTGGTAAAATCTGAGACTCTTAAAGTCATTTTACATTAAAATAATCTATAATATGTCTATCTAGTGTCAATATTCAAAAAAAATATACGGCAGTAGCGTCCTACATAATTTCATAGATTTTTGTTCTATAGGCCTACAGAAGTCTTCATTTCAATAATATATATATAAATAGGCAAAGACAAAACGATTAGGTACCATTTTCTCCTCTGTCTCTCAATCGATCATCTTCATTTTTGTTTTGATTAGTAGCTACTGACGACCTTCAGTGCAGAATGATAATATTAATTTATAATATTGGTTCATTCATTAAATAAATTATAATAAAAATTCAGTATTTACGTCCATAATGTCAACGCCAAACAACTGAATGTGCCGCCGCCGCCAGACTCAAAACATTGAGTAATTATATATAGAGGGACGAATGCTGTTATATACTTAGAGCATGTACTTCTGTAAGTAGCATGCAAGCGTTGTTATTGTTTAGTGGTAAAGTAATCGTTGTATATTATAATTATACAGGGCGATTCCAGATATTTTAGAAATCATTTTTTTCGTGGGTGGTACATAAGCAGTTGCATATATAGGGTATTTGAAATATAGAGTAGAGTGCAATTATAACTAATAAAATAATTATATAGGGAAGCCCATTAGCGGTTGAATTTACAGGGTTCTTGGAATAGAAGGTGCAGTAGAATTGCAGTTACACAGGGTGATGCAAAAAATATTATACAGATATGCATATTCAGGGTGGCGGAAATGAAAAAACATTTCGTAACCCATAAGCATTTGTATATATAGGGAACATAAAATATAGGGTGAGAGGAATTATAGATATATAGGATGATGAAAAGGAAATGAATTATAGATTAGCCCACGAAGAGTTCCATATATATGATGACGGAAATATAGGTCGGAGTAGAATTATAGTTACAGAAGATAGTTAAAAATTTCATAAACAAAAAAAGTAAATACGGTGGCTCATAGGCAGTGGCATATATAGAATGGTTTACCGGGTGGTTCAAAAATGTTAAAAAAAATTATGCATGGTCCATGAGCAGTTGCATATACAAGGTGGTGGAAATATATAATGAGATGGAATTATTATAATGAGGATTTTAATAAATGTTAGAGAATTGAGTGCAATTATAGCTATACAGGGAGGTTAGAAAAAATATGTAGGGTAGCCCATTAGCGGTTGAATTGTTGTCATATTAAATTTAGAATTACGAATTTGAACACAAATAAAGTACTATGATTTATATCTGAAAAAAACTTGAATTTCGTTACTTATTTGTAGAAGCGAGATATAAGACGGACATCTATGATTTTCGAGGAAACTATCACACAGAGGATCCGAATTTGGATCCGTTCCGTGTAATTGCTGTTCTCCCTAAAGTCCCAGGATAGAATGTCACGATAAAATTTTCAGGTTACTTAAACTACCAGAGATATTGACACAATTGGTCGAATTTCGACCACTGGGCGACCGCTAGTCATCAGAATATTACTACAATGAGAGGTTTTTCCATTAATGTTAGTCCCAAACTGAGGCTAAATAATTTGAAAAACTGTTGGCATAATAGTTGTTTCCAGCCGACGATAAATGACTGTGGGCCCTAACATTAGCTACTTATTCTACTTCTTCGTTAACTTACATACGCCCCCAACAAAAACCATAGTAGACATTTCGATCACGTAATTTGTTCATAATTTATTACACGATTTTTTTCTACACGTAGATACCCACTCAACACTCAGACTATTGGGTCGTATTTCGTCATTGAATCTGAAAGACACACAAACATATGTTCTTTCTAAACATGTCACGCAAACCTCTTCGAGTAAATAACGAAAAAAAAGTAAGCGTCTAAATGTAAAACAAATTGTGTGTCATTAAAATTTTGCGCTCTCCGACTCTAAATTGATAATAAATGACAATAATGAAAAGTAGGCGGCTTAAATAACATACGAAACACAGGAAGCCGCGCTCTCTTCTGTTCTGTCCGCCGCTTTTCATGGCTGTCTGGATGATGGTCATGTTTATTATCGGTGTAGGTACCTGTAATTAGCGTTTGTAGAATCGTATGGTTTTCGTCAACGGTACTTACAGGTAATGTCATTCATGTCTGTCGTATTATGCGATGGGTATTCATGTCAAACGGGATTTTTGCTTTGAGTTTAAATTTAAAAAGTGACCCTAATATTATGTAAATAAAAATATATGATCTTGGTTTTAGTTATTTTACCCGGGCTCCAGAAGGATAACAAACCACGCGACTGAAAGAATGGCTTTATTGTGTCTGCTTCTTGTTATCGTTTATGTTCTATTATTGTAAAGTTCCTTACATATTTTCCCGTTTTATATAAAACAATAAAAATATACTAACAACTTTCAAGTATTTCTCTACTCTCAAAATTTAATATTATACTGGGGTAAAATTATCATATAGAGATATTGCCACAGGTACTAAAGTATATTTACTTCAAATTTCAATCAACACCTAGGCGGAAAAAACCGTCACTTCTCTTGTTACAATTTTGTTATAGGTATAAGTTAGCTATAGTGGAAGTCATTAAATCATGGGGACCCAGACGCCTTTAACCATATAGAACGCTTGCTCAGAAGGTTTTTATTAAATATAAATATATGTGAGCTGACGGTAATGAGATCACGTGGAATGCAGCAGAATGTTTTGAGTGAGTGAGTTATAGAGGAACTTCTCAACACTGGATACAACAAAGCCCTTGGACCAGATATCAGGAGAGCCGCAGTTTGTTCCTCCAGAAAACCATCAATATTAAAGACAGTCACATCACAGTTGACACTGGTGCTGTTGTATCCATTGTTAAAGCAAAGGTTTGACAATACTCAATATGTTAGTATAATGTGGAGTAGAAAGTAAGGTGACTCCTCAATTCGGCAGATATGATCCGAGGTACAATTCTTGGATAAGGAACTTGTATTGTCCAAACCTACAAACAACCGTTTGATCCGTTTGACATTATTAAAGATTTCAACAAAACCGTCACCAATAGTTATCTGTAGAGTTCTCTCTTCGAGGTGTTATTCCTTTGTACGCAAGACAATATATATAATATATATTGTTCCTGGTTAGGGAATCTTCATCAGTTGCGCTTCTCACAATTGAATGTCCTCTAGAACACTTCTTTATGTATTTGATACATTTCGTTAAATTTGAAGACGCGAGATGTAAGACCGACATCTAGGGTCTATCAGAAAGACTAAAAAGAGTGGGAAACAGATATAATATCAAAACATCATTTAAAACAAGAAGTACACTAAAATCAATTATATCAAAAACCAAACCAAATACCACATCTCAAAATACAAAAAATTGCATTTATAAAATCCCTTGTGAATGTAATAAATTCTATATTGGAGAAACCTCTAGACCTCTAAATTTTCGAATAAACGAACACAAAAATTACATAAAAAAACGACAATTAGAAAAATCCAAAATTTGTGAACATGCTTGGGACCTTGGTCATAAAATATAGTTTCAAAATTCCGTTATATTATACAAAGAAGAACACAACACCAAAAGAAAACTAAAAGACCTTTAATTTTGTTAAATGAAAACGATTGTATAGCTACTACCTCCGTAGAATTCAGTGGTTCTTGGTTGCCGATGATTAAGGAAGAAATTGCTAATGGTCATGTCCTTGTGAACAACCCAATAGTTCATAACGTTTTTCCCAGTTTTTCCTTTATGATTTTAATGGGATCACTGAATCAACAAAATTCTTTGGTCGCATTTTTGGCGAATGCACTATCTTATAACAAAGTCGCACCTAGGAGCGCCACATAAAATTCTGAAGATCTCCCTTTCAAATTCTTCCAATTCGAAAGGAACTTTATGATTATATGATCTTTAGAAGTTTCTGTGCTACCCTGCATATTACAAATAAAATCTCTTAGTTACGTCAGAAATCAAATAATACATATTTTCAAATATTTTAATTTACATCTTTGAATTGTGCCTTTTTTATCCAAGTTTCTTAACCATTGACAACGGGATCTGCAATTACACGGAACGGCTCCAGATTCGGAACCTCTGTGTGCTAATTCTCTCGAAAATCCTAGATGTCGGTCTTTTACATCCCGAGTCTTCAAATCTGTAAAGTTGTTGGAAATAGTTATATAGCAATCAATTAACGGAGACGAGGGATTTAAAACAAAACTAAAGGAGATTTTGTCAGATGATAAAGATTGAGGTCACGAGTGAATCATAGAACTCTTGATAGACATAAGACCAAACAAAACCCAATAAATAAAAATATAGTATCATCGTATCAAAAATTGAGATCTAATGCGATTCTTTAAAAAATATATATTTATTTGCTGACTTACTTCGTAGAATTTCTGTATCACATATTTTTCTTATACATTTTGGAACGAGAAATCTAGGTTTATTTAGAAATCTGATATTGTTTTTTGTCCAATCAATCACACTGAACAACAAAAGCATAACAGAAGCAAGAGAAGGCAGATATCTAGATCACGACCTAAAATACAGAGGGGTAATCAGATACGAACTACAAAGATTAGGATTTGCAGGGTATGGCAAAGACCGAACCTGTTGACTGATTAAGAGCTCTTTCTTGATTTGGTGGGTGGTAGTGCATGGCCCTTCTGGATAGGTGGAGTGATTTGGTTCGTTATTTTCGACAAAAGTATAGTCTGTTAACTAGGCGTATTTCGAAATCCCAGAGGCCTGCCTGTATTCTTCTTACTGGGACAGGTAGCTTTAGATTGAACAATAACAGCTCTGGAATGCCCTTAGATATGCTTTCTGGGCGGCACGCTCGCTATAACGAAGAAATCCAGAATTTTTTCACTTGGCTCAACAGCAAAGTGTTCGTTCATTATGTGCTCCCTGTTCTCACGTGCCGAGCAGAAACATTAACACAAACGATAACATTAACACAAAAGAGATCTAGTGCAGAGCGTATGAGAATTGCTCAATGTAAGATGAAACTCCAACTGCTAGGCGTCAGACTATCTGATCGATTTAAGAACAAGAATATACATAGAATAAGAAGAGTGGAGTGATATTAGAACGAAGATAACTAAATTAAAGTTGCTATAGTCGCAATGGGATAAAAGAAGCATGGGAAGACACCTACGAGGTGGAGAGATAGTATAAAAAGAATATAGTCGGATGAATATGGTCCCGAACTCCAAACTGTGGAAATTAAAAGGCAAGTCTTGTGTACAGCAGTAGGATATCATTTTTTGAAGCCACAATATTGGTATCTTATTCCTGTTATTACTTTTAGTTCTTTGTTAGTTGCGAGTTCTTTGAAATTTGATTATTTTGCTATATCTTCATTTATGACAGGATTTGAATCTTTTGGTTATTTCATCTGAAGTTGTTACAACTGATCTATCTTGAAGCACGTGATCGCCCGTCTGTACAAAGTGTGTAAATAAAGAACGCCTGATGTTTTAATGTTTTCCTGTCTCCCAAAATCATATCTGTTGATTTAATTTCAATTTTAGGAACCGGAAAATGTCATTACGACTCAAGTCCGGTGAATGCAGAGGTTGAGGTGTAAGAGAAATTGCATTACGGGCGAAAAAATCGTTTGCTGATATCGAAATCCGACACGATCAATCTTTCTTTCAAGAAAGTTTTCAGTGGAATCTTGGTCTTGACACACAAGCTTTTTGTAGATGAGTTTTTGTCCAAGTTCTAAGCAACACATGTTGAGTGATCAAAACATTAGATACAGAAGACAAATAGACTTTTACACCTCCAAACTCGTTCTAAAAGCGTATCCTAATTTGTCTGCTGCTTGGCATATCAAACGTTACGTTGTTAGACTCTAATTTAATTTACACACCTCATTCATATAAGATTTACTATTGAGTAATATTTTGGTAACGAATCCAATATACAGAACAAACTGTAGGTACTAAGTACTTTCCAAAAATTGCCTGGATTACTGGTTGACTGTACAGAAATTTTTCCTTACAGACATTCTGAGAGAAATTGGTTAGACCTGTTACAGAAAAATCTGAGGAGGGAAAACAAATGATCAGGGAAGATAATTTTACTCCCATTTAAGGAAAAACATTATAATCTGTTTAGTATTCAGGTACTATTTTATAATGTACATCCACAGACACGTCTAGCACTGTACTAAGGATACTCTCTTCGAGGTGTCAATCTCTTGTACGCAAGACAATATATATATATATATATATATATATATATATATATATATATATTGTTTGTAGTTAGGGGACCTTCATCAGTTGCGCTTCCCACAATTGAATGTCCTCTCGAACACTTCTTTAATTATTTGATACATATCGTTAAATTTGAAGACGCGAGATGTAAAGACCGACATCTAGGATTTTCGCGGAAACTAGCACATTCAGGTTCCGAATCTGGAGCCGTTCCATGTAATTGCTGTTACCCGTAATTCCTAGGTTAGATTGTCACGATGAAATTTTCAGGTTAACTGTACTAAGGATTCTGAAGAGGAAGACATTCGAGGGTCGTCGTCCAAGTTGCATTGTTATATCCGAAATATTTCTTATTTAAAGTTTTGTTTATATCTTTTACAATTTTCCGATTTGACGATCTACTTGAAACGCATTTTCCATTCTGAGTGGTGAAGTTTCTTATATTCTACTCCATTTTAGTTCCATTTATTTCGGTATTGTTTGATTTTGAAACAGTAGTATTTCAAAAGTTTTGGGTTCGGGTTTGCTGAACTCTCCAGATATTTCTTCCCTCATCGGTTTTATGAAGACGAGATTCTCTTCTTCGAAGGTGGTTGATGTGACAAAAGTATTTTCAATTTTAGATAGATACCTGTATTTTATAGTAACTCCAGTAAGTAGGTACTTCCTCACTACTCAAATACCTTTAGGTAATAAATCTTTGATAGTTACGAGAAGCGAGCGGCAATAATAGCGATTAGCAAATTGAAAGCGTAATCCTTATGCAAGAGAGACAGAGACGACAACATAAGAGATGAGTACGAAGACCATATCGAACCAACACATACGAGCATATAAGTAACAAGAAAGCTTTTGGGATTTCAACAACCGAGAAAATAGCACAGATTGTATCGCCGTTAGATTTATTTACTGAAGCTATTATTGTTCCTTATAGTGTGCCTGCCTGCTTGTGTACGTAGGCCATATATGTAAAATCACGCTTGCGATATATACACATACAAGTTGTATTGATAAAATTATTGCTACCCACACCAGCCGTATTACATAAGCGCCATTATCTGCGTCGTTTGTAAGACAATGAGGATGATGATTTTTTGTCGGTTCGTTTAGAAAATTGGCGTTGGTTTGCAGTTACTTTGGCACTATGTGACTGTTGGTGCTGTTGTTGTGTTTATGTGTGTGTGTGGCCTCATTCGTGAGAAGTTACTCACGTTTATGTTATGTAAGCTTAAACGCAAACAATCAAGTTTTCGATGAAGGAAGACGACAAGCTATTAGCGAAACAAAAATAAAGATTTATCCTTCAAGTTGGATTTGTACTGTCTAATGAAATTTGTCATGAAATCTTAGGAGAGTATCGAGCTATATTTGTTAATTTTTAATTTTCATGCAAAAAATTAGTAAGGTGACGTAAAAGTACTGAAAAATATATATCCCGTTAAATATTTTTATGTTTATAAGAAATTTGGTATGTGACAAACTGAAAAACCATACAGCTCCCTTTATTAGGTGACATAGAAATCAGAACACCCAGTATATTAATTTTTTTGTATACATTTCTATTACAGTAAAGGAAGTAAACGATTAAAATTTCTAGGGAATCGGACAAAGAGAATCCGTCGAAATTACTAAGCTTGATTAACAACTAAACACAACACAAATTTTAAGTATTGATTAAATCCGAATACTTAAGCATTAGAAAATGTAAGTTTTAAAAATCTGTCAATAGATATCCAGTATCTATAGTCATCAATAAAATTGGACTACCAGACCAAAAAATGAAGAACACATTGACTGCAATGGGAAAAACGCAGAATGTATAGAAACAAACTGTGTCTGATCGCAGGGTAATCCCAACTCTTTTCCAAATAGTACCCTGGTTGGAGTCAGACCTGTACTGTTATGTACGGCTGAGCGATAGGCCAACAGGAATAGGGGAATATGCTCGTCCCAATCACGCTGGTTATTGCTAACGACCTTGGATAGGTGTTTTGTTGTTCTTCCAAAGTCCTGTTGAATTTTCCATCATTCCGTCTGACTGTGGATGCAATGGTGTTGGTCTCGTTTTCTGGATTTCCAACATCGTACAGACCTTCTGGAATATATTCGATTCGAAGTTAAGCCCTTAATCTGAATGTAGTTCCAACGGGATGCCAAACCTGCTGAATAGCTGTACTACCAGCACCGTCGCTACCGTGGTTGTCTCTTGATTGGGTATCTTTTGTCGAGAACTGCCATGATCTTTTCGAAATTATCTTGTTCATCTACAGTAATGCTTTGGAGGAGCTCTAATGCCATACCTCTTAGAGAAATTACAAGAGGTGTGATTTTTCTTGGTTGTCCCACCCATTAGCCGCAACCATAGCTTCAACTTGCCGTTTATACGTGGGCCAAGATGAACTGCCATCAAGTGTGTGTGGTTTGCTAAAGGAACCTTTGGTACTCACAGTGTTCTGATATTTTCCTCGCTGTAAATCCAGTTGCATTCTTTTAATTTCCATGTGTACTCTTTGAATATCATTTTGGACGGAGTTTTGAATTAAACCGATTTCAACTTTTACTTGATGGAATCGATGTCATGTACTTTGGTTTCACGAGTATCCACGGTAGTTTTTAGGACCTTTATGTCAACGTTTATCTGTTTTATGTCTGATTCCATAATCACTATTTTCTGGTTAACTGCTTCGTTACATTGATTTACTAACTGCATTAATTGTTCAAAATGCTGTTGTCTTTTTAATTCAGTTTGATCTGTTTTTCCTCAAATTTCGAAAATAACCCTAGCAGTGACAAGATTTTACTGCTTTTTATCGATATTAGTTACCAGGTTCTCTATTCAATTTTACGTTTTTCATCAAAAGATTTCACATTTGTTGGATTTTTTCTTGAGGTTGTTTGTCCTTATCATCTTTTTCCAGGATCTGAGTTATTTTTTCGTCGAGTCCATCCGTAACCTGTTTGTATATTTGTTGGTAATCTCGTCCATTTTTTCCATACTGCGAGTTGTCGCCATAAGTCCTGACACCAAATTGTAATAAACTCCGTAGTTTCAATTTTAATTAATTTTAAAAGCTGATATTAACTTTCACTTTCTAGAACTTCATTTACACATAAAATATCCAATATTTACAACAGCTGATTCCGAAAACAATTTACATCAAAATAATAACACGACTATTTAAGCTCTACTAACTATTGCAAAGTGTTGAAGGTCCTTTTTATAGAGTGTGTGGAGTTTGTGTCGAAATCTGTAGTACGGTCGACCATGCGGATTCCTTTTTTTTTATATTACAATCGTCTTAAATGTTTTACGTTGTTTTAGTCAGGGACGGCGTAGATAAACAACAACAATAGACTGTGAAATTTAGGACGTGAAAGAGAAAGATGGAAAGCCTCCTGGTTAATGTGCACTTGTCCAACCCCTCCCCTTAATACTGAATAGGAAATAACCAGCTGGAGGATTAGACTAAGAAGAGCAGAAGAAATTTTAATAATTTCAATTCGATTTTGAGTACTATACCTCTGCCTTGACTTGACAATTCACAGTCAATAGTTTTAACGTTGTTCGTGGTAAACTTATTGAAAAGGTATACTTATTAATATCTATATACTTCCCATCATTTAATTTCCTTACCTGATCGCATATTTACGAAAAAGAGAATTAGTCAATAACTTAAGTACCAGTAGAGGGGCGCATTATCTATCCGCGAGATTCACAAGTGCCATTGGCCATTTAATCGTAAATGTGGCGTACGTTTCTGCATGTTCAGCTCTTTGCTATCTTTTTGTATTAGTAAGAGGCCTTATGGTTATTCTATCTTGGTGAAAGATTAAAAGAAATATTCACAATCATTCAGCCCCTGAAAAGCTTGACTAAGGATTTTCATATATGAATTTGAAACGTAGAATGTGATAAAAAGGATGAAAATCACAGTTGGTTTTAATTGATTACTTATTGCTATTCTTGCTAATTGCATTGAACTGTACTCATCTTATCTCAAGGCAATAATGGCAATATAACAAGAGTGCCACTGAGGTTTATAGTTCTCAAGACTCACCTTTGGTCGGTTTGTCATTTGACACTATTGCATTTATCTGTTCTGATGATCTTTTACTATTGTCGAAGATATCTCGTAATTTTCTTATTTTTTTATTATTCACACTTTCTGTATGTATTTTTTTTATTCGGTACTCTTCTAACATTTGATGCGAAATGACAATCGACATTTCAGGGAAAACTAGCATACATTGATCTCAAAATCGTAAATAGTTATTCGAAATTGAGTTGCGTTCTCGAGATACTATCGTAATTGGTTCGATAGATTTTAGTCAACCGATGAATATTTTGGTGTTATTTCTTTTTCCTAGGCTCTCTATAACTGGTGTATGATTCCTCTGACAGTTTCAAAATATTTAAGCAAATATTGGTTCTGGAATACTGACGTCGTTATTGGACGCGGAATTGAGATCGACAGCTGAGTGGGAAAACCACTGAATAAGTCGTCCTCCACACCAAAAATATAGACCTCTGTAAAACCAAAATAGTCGAATATGTGTCAAAAAAATGAATCAGCAAAATAGATAAACGTAATCCAAAATTTGATTGTTAGAAAAATTAAGGGGGCGCAAACAATTGTTTTTAAAGGTACAAAAAGGTTGGAAACCACTGCTTTAGACCAAAGACATATCAATACTACAGGCACCATTCTGCATGCTCAACAAGAGGAATCAATAAGGAATCAATATATAGATATTTTGTTGTCTCAATTATTAAGATGGTTTTAGTTTTAGTGTTTTCTGTATCAAGGAAAACGTTACCTTCAAAGGCAAATAAAATGGTAATGTTTATTGTGTAATGAACAATGTATATAATACAAACTGTAGGTACAATATCGTCAATTTGTTGATGATTTATAAATATGTTCTTTAACATTATCAATTATAATAGTAACAATAAGAAGCATGTTTATGTTGATAAAAATTCCATTAGAGTTTAGATTTTATGGAAAAAACCCTCTAATCCAGGAAAATTAATGACAATAGCATTGTCCTCAGGTCAGGCAGTTGATGTTGGAAAAATATTTCGAAATAACTTATGGATGAGAAGATGTCGGCTGGGAAAAGTTTCATGATAGTGGGTTCTAATTTTAGAAGATTTTTTAAATAGGTTTGTATTTATAAAGAACACTCTGAGTTATAACAAGTTTGTAAAGTACCTTGCTACATCCTATTTTGTAAAAATTATAGGAGTAATAAATAGGTGAAGAATTTCTGTCTGCCATTGAGAGGAAACCAAAAATCAAAGGAATTTATTTAGATTAATACTTAAATAATAATATATAACCTAATTTTAAATTATGAAACTGTTTTTAATAAAAAAACATTATGCAACAATAAACCTATTCAATATAAGAAATATACCTAATATCAATTCTGTTATAACTTGTAAAAGTTGTTCCTAGAATTATCAGTTAAAAGTTTGCGTATTTAACACCTTAAATTAATTTTCCTAAAAATATATTCAAAAATACATGATAAATGTAAAAAGGTGGAAATTCAGTATAGCAATATAAATTGCTGTACTATACCCGAGATCGGGTCGATATTACTTAGAAAATCTTTCATAGAGTTATGGTTGTTTGGAGAGAAAAGAAATTTTCAACGATGTGGTCCTTTAGAATTTCTTTCTCCTAATCTTGACAAACAGGCAACATTAACAATTTTGCTCAATGCCGGGGTTCAAGTTTTAATTAGATTAAGTCATTCATCTATTCTTAAACAAAGTGGTTGTTGTTTTCAATTTCGATAGCTTCTGGGTACAAACGTGGTTAGTAAACTGAGCTAGAACCTCGTAACAATTCTGCGAACCCCAATATATAAAAAACACAGAGTATGCAAGATTCGTCATTTGGAGCAATTATTTAAATACATTTCACCTAATAGAGTATTACTAAGGTATAAATATAACACTTTAACATATTAAATATATCATTGTCTTCTAAACGTTGTTTGTGGCATATTCTTGATTACTTTTATGTTTTTTTTGGGGAATAACACCACAATAGAAATAAAACTACGTATATTGCAGGAATACCAAACGTTTCAAACTCTATTCTGACTTCGTTGTCAATGGCTTCATATTTATTGATTTGATTTGACATTTAAAATGTCAATTTTAAATGTCAATTTCAAATGTCAAATCAAATTTTCATTTTGCAATCACATCAATAAATATAAAGCCATTGACAACGAAGTCAGAATAGACTTTGAAACGTTTAGCATTCCTGCAATATACGTAGTTTTATTTCTATTGTGGTGTTATTCCCAAAAAAAAAACATAAAAGTAGTTAAATATATCATATTTTAAAAATGAATATTTAAAAAAACTGAAAGACCGTGTATCTGTAAGATTCTATATTGTGAGTACTGTTCTTTAAATGGACCTTTTTAGTTGTGCAATTTTAAGTTAATTTAATCAACATTATAACTTCTGCGGTTTATAGGATTTCAGCGCTATTGTTATCTTTTATCTTGGACACCCTACATTATTGAAAATGTAATTAATGTATCTCGAAATAAATCAGTAATCATTAGGTACAACTGGCACATCGTAGCAGTACCGGGCACATCATTTCAACGTTAGCTTTTATGGTGAATGATAATGTGAGTAAACCGTTTGACGTTGAATATGTTGGTTATATAATTCAACTAGACACTCTACTTGATACAATAGTGAAGCCTTTTAGGTGCAACAAAACCACCTAACCCCTCTTGTACTTAAGGTGACCGACATGACATTCTAAACACCCCAAAATACCACTTGAACTGTAACCATTTCGAATTTGATTCTCTCCATTCGCACCACCATGTCATTCGTTAAATCACCCGTCTCTTTGTTACATTGTAACCCTTATACCTGTAAATTTTTCCATCACTGTGCCATCGCAGTTTTAAGTTTCACACGTGTGAAGCCTCTAAAAAACATGGCCGACCATTGTGCTTTTCCCAAAGCCGGCCGATTGGTCGCAGCACACGGGGGCGCAAGTACAACACGTACGTGTTCATTCATACAGGGGGTTAAAAGTTTATTGTATTGCGATTACCGCATCTGCTCTTGCTTTAGTGGATCGTTGAGTTGAAGAGAAAATTGCTTACCTCCCTGATGATGCCGAATCGGCGATGGATGGGAGAGAGCGCAGCTTGCGTTACGTTCGGATTGCGTTGCTGCATTCAGGATTGCATCTAACGAGTGCAGGTATCGAATAACACTGTAATTTTATGGCGATGAAAGAGGCAGTGGTGTAGGTTGGGGATGTTCATTAGAAATTTTCTGAACTGGACTACGTCATTTTTGGAGAATTATTTTATTTATATTTAAGCGATTTCAAAAAAGAGTTCCCAATTCGGTTGCATTTTTAAAGGTTTGTTACCTCAGAACTCAGTCGATTATTAACCAATTTGGATAATTCTTTATTTATTTGAAAGAGTATATTACCAGGTTGGTCCCAGATTTTTTTCCATGACATTGAATATTCCGTTTTCCAGAAAATCGGAAAAATCTTGTTATTTTAAAATAACATTTGGCGAATGCGACAGTATGAAATGAAAATAATTGTTCTTTATTGAAATTCAGGATGAAATTAATTGAAAATAAATTGGAATTAAATCAAAATATTGTTATTAATTAAGTATGGCAGTTTAAGTTTTGCTAATTAACTGATTTCAAGATGGAGGTTTCCAAGTTGTCCGCATATATAGTGTGTCCACTTAAGTTGGTATCATATGGAAAAAAATATTAATAATATTTAGAAAAAAAGTTCTATATTGTCTGAAACACCTATCAGTACAAACAACTACCTTCATATGTGGCAGTATCGAAACTGGATATGAAATAAGTTAATTAGAGTTAAAACTGCATTTAATTATATCATTAAATAACTAATAATTTAGTCAAGTGCGAGTTGGACACGCATACTAAGGGTTCCGTACCACCTTCAAGATTCTAATATTCCAGTTTCAGACAAGCAGGGAATGAGTACATTTTCTTATATTTACCCTAATATCTTTTAAAGGAAGCGTTTTAAATTTATAATAAATATACAGTTTGATTTTCCACACCTAGACTTTTTATTTGATCTGCTTCAGGATTCGCTTAATTTTTATCAGAATACATATGTATTTAATTTTCTAATTTGGCCCCCAAAAATTAACATTCGAGTTTTATTTTACTAATAAACTTTCAGAGAAGCCTTTTATAATCTACTCTCTGAGATTTAAGGCTCTGTAGATTGGAAGATAAAGGGCAAAATAGGTGAAGTTTTAAATTATAAATTATTAAATCTGTTATTCAAATTATTTAAAAATACAAGTAAATTATATATTTCAAAATTTAAACAGTGTAGTTTCTAAAGTGGGAATTAAGTCGATGTTAATATCTTTTAAACAAATGATTTAAAAATATGATAAATTTGTAATTTATCTGATATATTACATTATGCGTTTGAAAATTGAATTTTTATTTTCTATTTAATTGTATAATTTGTCCCTAAATTTACTATGGGGGTTTTCTAATAATTTTTCTTATAAATTTCAAGTAAGCCCCAGTACCCTTAATTATTTTAAAATTTTTAGGTAGTATTGTTTCGGGAATAAAGCGGGAAATAATTTTTTTATATTTTTATGTTAATTTCTTGTAAACAATTAATTTTAAAAATATGAAAATTATATATTTGTATTCCTCATAATGAGCCCTTTCATTTGATGTATTGCATGATGCGTTAAAAAAATATTTGTTTATTTTCCGTTTAATTCTATAATCTGGCCCCCAATATTAATATTAGGGATTTCTTCATATTTTTCCTGTAAACAAAACAATTTAGGTCTGATTGTTTGGGGAATAACAGGAGGAATGGGTAATTTTTTAAAATATTTTTAATACATTTTAAAACAAATGTTTTAAAAAACTTAAAAAAATATATTTGTATTCGTCACAATTAGCCCTGTGATTTGATATATTACATGATCCATTAGAAACAATTATAAGTTTTTATTTTCCATTTAATTCTATAATTTGCCCTCAAAATGAATATTAGCGGTTTCTCCTTATTTTTCCAGTAAAGTTCAGGTGAGGGGCTTTACCTCCATTTTTTTTTCAAAATTTGCCAGCTTATTTTTTCGGGGATAAGGGGAGGGGGGAATGGGTAAATTTTTTTATATTTTTGTTAGTATATTTTAATTAATTTATTTTAAAAATATGAATTTTTTTCGTCATAATGAGCACTTTCATTTGATATATAACATGATGGGTTAGAAAGAATTTTAATTTTAAATTTTCCATTTAATTCTGTAACTTGCCCCCCAAAATTAAAAGTAGAGGTTTCTCCATATTTTTCCAGTAAACTTCAGGTCAGACCCTATACCTCTAATTTTATTAATTTTTTTTAAATATGAAAAAATATTTTTGTGTTCCTTAGAATGGGATGTATTACAAGATGCGTTTGAATTTTTTTTATTTTTAAATTTTCATTTAACTCTATAATTTGCCCCCCAAAATTAATATTAATGGTTTCTCTTTATTTTTCCTGTAAAGTTCGGGCAACGTTCTATGTTTCCTATTTTTTCAAAATTTTAGGCTCAGTAGTTTCGGAGATCAGGGTGGGAACGGTCGATTTTTTTAGTTTTTTCCCCCAGAAGTATTCCTAAAATCAAAATTTCTACTCCTGATCGGGTCACCAAACTGTACCTTCATACCAAATTTTAACCTCTTCCGTCCAGTAGTTTAGGAGAAAATTGCTGTGATGTGACAGGGGCAGGAATCCGGAGTGATATTATAAGGGTATCCGTATATTGTACATACGGAACCCTAAAAAGATCTGTATGGTCTGAAACACCTAAGGAAATCACAGTAGAAGCACCTACCTTCATTTGTGGCAGTATCGAAACTGGTTATGAAGTAAGTTAATTAGAATTAAAACTGCATCTAATTATATCATTAAATAACTAAAAATTATAAGCGAAAGAAATATTTCAATAATTTGAACATGACTTATTACGATAAAATCTGCCATAGTGTTAAATGGATGTAACTATCGTTATTTGAAATTTAGGTTCAAATTATTTGAAGATAGATTGGAACGAAAACAAAAATAAATAAAAATTAACGGACTTCAAAAAAGTGGAGGTTCCCATTCCTTCTGCATATTCTGTGTCTCCATTTAAGTTTAAGAAAAATATATATAATATATCAATATATGCGACAGCTTTTTGAACGTAGGTATAAGTAGAGTAGAGTTCAGAAAATGAATATAAAGCTTAAATTTTGGTATTTAATTTACATATACAGGGTTGAGTTAAGATTAGTTTTTGTCAACACATTTAACTAACTACCTTGAACTTTGAACTATAAAGGCCGACCGTCCGCCTAATCTACATTGTATTGTTTTGATAATATTTTTTGGAGTCACACAACCACATTTGATATCTCATTTAATAGTTATAAGTTATGGTTCTAAATTTAGTTGATATGGTTCTAAAGTTAGTCGATTGACTTACTCCTATTGATTTCTTGATATCCTTTAGTAACAACAAAACCAAGTTACTAACTGACACCAAACTACTCCTGAGATACATGAAGTCTCTGCATTGATATTACTCATAATGTAAAGAACAACTCCTGAGTAATAACGTAGTTTTTTTTATTTAAATCTGACTTTTCCCCTCGATCCTCTGCCAATTAGTTCATCGCCGCCACTGCCATCGACGTCGGTTGGATCGCCGATGATTGACAGTCACAACTACTAGGCGATTGTAATTTTTGTTCGCAAAGGTATTGTTCCAAGTGCATAGATTTCTATAGATTGCGGTCTGATATTACCGATTATTACTGTTCGGAATACGATACTATCATATTGATGAGTGCGGTTTGGTCCTTTCTTTTTTTCACAATGGACAACACACAGAATTTCAAAGAGAATAATATAACGATGACGATCTTTCAATGACAGATCTCTCGGGTGGTGAAATGAAGAACATTTCTTTTCAGTTGTTTCATCTCTATAGTAAATAGGTGAAACTACAGATGTTTTGTTATGGCAACCATAGGGATTTGTTGTTCTACCATTTATATATTTACAAATTTATTATTAACCTGGAGGGAAGTAGGCGGGTGAGTTCCACATGTAGATACACACTGGGCAAAGGTATTGTTCCAAGTGCATAGATTTCTATAGATTGCGGTCTGATATTACCGATTATTACTGTTCGGAATACGATACTATCATATTGATGAGTGCGGTTTGGTCCTTTCTTTTTTTCACAATGGACAACACACAGAATTTCAAAGAGAATAATATAACGATGACGATCTTTCAATGACAGATCTCTCGGGTGGTGAAATGAAGAACATTTCTTTTCAGTTGTTTCATCTCTATAGTAAATAGGTGAAACTACAGATGTTTTGTTATGGCAACCATAGGGATTTGTTGTTCCACCATTTATATATTTACAAATTTATTATTAACCTGGAGGGAAGTAGGCGGGTGAGTTCCACATGTAGATACACACTGGGCAAAGGTATTGTTCCAAGTGCATAGATTTCTATAGATTGCGGTCTGATATTACCGATTATTACTGTTCGGAATACGATACTATCATATTGATGAGTGCGGTTTGGTCCTTTCTTTTTTCACAATGGACAACACACAGAATTTCAAAGAGAATAATATAACGATGACGATCTTTCAATGACAGATCTCTCGGGTGGTGAAATGAAGAACATTTCTTTTCAGTTGTTTCATCTCTATAGTAAATAGGTGAAACTACAGATGTTTTGTTATGGCAACCATAGGGATTTGTTGTTCCACCATTTATATATTTACAAATTTATTATTAACCTGGAGGGAAGTAGGCGGGTGAGTTCCACATGTAGATACACACTGGGCAAAGGTATTGTTCCAAGTGCATAGATTTCTATAGATTGCGGTCTGATATTACCGATTATTACTGTTCGGAATACGATACTATCATATTGATGAGTGCGGTTTGGTCCTTTCTTTTTTTCACAATGGACAACACACAGAATTTCAAAGAGAATAATATAACGATGACGATCTTTCAATGACAGATCTCTCGGCTGGTGAAATGAAGAACATTTCTTTTCAGTTGTTTCATCTCTATAGTAAATAGGTGAAACTACAGATGTTTTGTTATGGCAACCATAGGGATTTGTTGTTCTACCATTTATATATTTACAAATTTATTATTAACCTGGAGGGAAGTAGGCGGGTGAGTTCCACATGTAGATACACACTGGGCAAAGGTATTGTTCCAAGTGCATAGATTTCTATAGATTGCGGTCTGATATTACCGATTATTACTGTTCGGAATACGATACTATCATATTGATGAGTGCGGTTTGGTCCTTTCTTTTTTTCACAATGGACAACACACAGAATTTCAAAGAGAATAATATAACGATGACGATCTTTCAATGACAGATCTCTCGGCTGGTGAAATGAAGAACATTTCTTTTCAGTTGTTTCATCTCTATAGTAAATAGGTGAAACTACAGATGTTTTGTTATGGCAACCATAGGGATTTGTTGTTCTACCATTTATATATTTACAAATTTATTATTAACCTGGAGGGAAGTAGGCGGGTGAGTTCCACATGTAGATACACACTGGGCAAAGGTATTGTTCCAAGTGCATAGATTTCTATAGATTGCGGTCTGATATTACCGATTATTACTGTTCGGAATACGATACTATCATATTGATGAGTGCGGTTTGGTCCTTTCTTTTTTTCACAATGGACAACACACAGAATTTCAAAGAGAATAATATAACGATGACGATCTTTCAATGACAGATCTCTCGGCTGGTGAAATGAAGAACATTTCTTTTCAGTTGTTTCATCTCTATAGTAAATAGGTGAAACTACAGATGTTTTGTTATGGCAACCATAGGGATTTGTTGTTCTACCATTTATATATTTACAAATTTATTATTAACCTGGAGGGAAGTAGGCGGGTGAGTTCCACATGTAGATACACACTGGTTGAGAATAGAACTATTGCTAGTCCCAACATACATTTTCTACAGGAAACGATTTTTTTTATTCACAGGTTGATTAAAATAAATAATGTACAACCCCACAATTATATGCATTTGACCAAACCATAATATTCTTATGTATTTTTTTGATGTTGATACCGAATACACGGACAAAAAAGCTCTCCAAAAAGTTTGCTAGAGTCAAAGTGTCCCCTAATAAGGTGAAAGTGACATTAGTATTCATGTTCAGTTTCTAGAACCTAAAGACTTGAATTAAATTATTTAATTTTATATTCCCCTAAAACCATTATGCTGAACATGTAAAACCATTATTTTACTCCACAAAATATTTCAACAACCCTGTATATGTGTCTGCTAATGGGTCACCCAATATAACATTTTCAAAACACTTAACTATAGTCCATCCTATATTTCACTTATCTTATCTATGCTACTACTTATGGTATAAGCTATACAACCATTTTTTCAGATATTTTCTGAATCACTCTGGAAAGTATATTATTTCAACACCCTAGATTTTTATATTTTTACCACCCTTTATCTGCAACGGTTTCTTATTGTTTCAATCACACTGTGTAACATAGCATTTTTACTGCGTCCCATGTTTCAAATATTGCATATAAGGACCGGTTCATGTTTTATCCTATATAACAAATTTTTTCAAATATTTTTGATCCACTCTTTTAACTATAACTCGACTCCACCCTTTCTCAACCACCTTGCACATGTGTTTAACTATAAACCTTGTGTGATTGTGTGTATAACTATAAATCCACCCATGCCCAATATATTTCATTCAAACTGCAAGCCCTTATGGGCCAGCATTTTATTCAAAATCTTTTTCAATCACCTTGTATAATTCTGCTTCAACCTATATTGCAATCCTGCTGTATACAGAGGATGAGTTTTTTTTTTATGATCAGTATGGGGATCTCGGAAACTAGCGGAGATAGAGCAATGGTTAAATTGGGAAAGATTTGCAGTTTTACTGGACCACTTTAATGACACTTTCGGATTTTTGTAAAAAGTCATGGCTCAGATATTTTGAAAAAACGAAATTAATTTAGTCAAATCCATCTAGCTCCTTTGTTTTTGATTTTATAAAAAAGTGTAAATATCAGAATTGAAGGGAATTGTATCCCGAATATGATTGTCATGTCCTCGTTTGCCTGACAGCTCTCGTTTTCGACATATGAAACAAACTTGTCTTTTATTGATTGAAATCCGTAGTTGACTATGACCTCAAAAATTTTCAGAGATTTTGAACGATATAATACTCGATATAGTTATTCATAAAGATAACGGCGTTATGGATGCTTTTCTCTCTTATTTTCACTTTTAACGTAGGTAGCCATGAACGTTTCCTCATTTGAGAGTAATTCCATTAGTAGTGCTGAACTGACAGTCGATATTGACAAGTTTTCGTGATAAAATGGAATATTCTAACGAAAAAAAAGTGAATATGGTGGAATGTTATATCATATGCCATAAAAATTCAGTTCGTCCAGCTGAGGAATACTTTCATAGATATTTTAATCGTCGTCAATCTGCCCTATGTACATTTAAGAGGCTTTACGATAGTTTACGCATATATGGATCTTTTACTAAACCACCAAAGGAACGTAATCATATTAACGAAGTAGCACAAATAAATGTTTTGGCAATGGTAAATCAAAATCCATCTACATCAACTCGTGAGATTGCGGCTGAAGCTGGCACATCTCAACGAACTGTAGTTAAGGTACTGAAAGCGCACAAGCTCCACCCGTACAAACTTTCAGTTTCTCAAACTTTGCATGCTGGTTTTTTACATGGTTTAGAGACATGTGCCTTGAAAATCCACAGTTTCCATTAAAGGTATTATGGTCAGATGAAACTAGATTTACTAACTGCGGTATGTTCAATAGACACAATGAACATATCTGGGCTAAAGAAAACCCTTTCCATGTAGAACCAAGACGACCCCAGATAAAATTTGGTTTTAATGTTTGGTGTGGGATCTTAGGGTCTACTATTCTGTGGCCTTTTATCTATGACGAATCACTTACTGGGCAGCGCTATTTGCATTTCTTGCAATACACTTTTCAAGATATGTTGCATAATTTTAATTTGAGCACTCGTTTAGAAACTGAGTAGTTCCAACATGATTGAGCACCTGCTTATAACTCGTTATTAGTAAGACAACACTTGGATAATATCTATCCAAACTCTTGGATAGAAATGGCCCGTGCGAATGGCCACCCTGTTCTCCCTATTTGGCAGATATAATCTTCTATTTATGGAGTGCGCTAAAAAAACAAAGTATACAAACGAAAGTATGAGACAGTTGGTGACCTAAGAGAGGCGGTACTACAAGCAATTGAAGAAATTGATAGGCGGTCTGTGAGGAAAGCGGTAATGTCAATCTTAAAAAGATGCAATTTTTGTCTAAATAACAATGATGGACTTTTCGAACATAAATTGTAATCATTATTATGTACATTAATTTCTTAAGTTTTTAGTAAGTACGTACTTATTTAGTTTTTTCGTTTTATCTGATATACCTAATAAAAAAATCGTTCAATGTTTTTTGGAATAGTTAAAAGTGAAAATAAGAGAGAAAAGCATCCATATCTCCCTTATTTTTATGAATAACTATATCGAGTATTATATCGTTGAAAAGCTCTAAAAATGTCCGATAAACTTCCCTTCAATTTTGATATTTACACTTTTTTTATAAAATCAAAAACAGAGGAGCTAAAGGGATTTGTCTAAATCGACAGAATTTGGTTTTTTCAAAATATCTAGTACGCCATGACTTTTTACAATAATCCGAAAGTGTCATTAAATTGGGCCAGTAAAACTGCAAATCTTTCCCAATTTAACCATTGCTCTATCTCCGCTAGTTTCCGAGATCCCCATACTGATCATCAAAAAAATTCATCCTGTATACATGTCCTAATGGGCCACGTACTGAAATATTGTTTCAAACACTTTACTCCACCCCATATCTCAACTATCCTATCTGTGCAAGTCCTTATGGGCTACGCTATTTGATTTTTCCTCATATTTTTTTAACCACTGTGAATTTAAACCATCCTTTATATGCAGCTTTCTCTAGCATCGTTTGAAACACCCTGTATATCTACTCCATCCTATATTTCAACCAACCTGTGTAAATAACTAATTCAAACATTTATTTAACCAATTTTAGAACTATAATAATTATACTCGGGTCTATAATGCAACCTCAGATGGGGCTGAAAAGTACCCCATATTTTGGAAAATTAATAAAAATCCAGGAATATTTACTGGAAAAACTCTCTGAATGTCTCAATCAGTTAAAGTAAATGAAAATTACAATAGGATAGATATGAGTTCCATAGGATAATCGAAAATTACTAATAAACAGCAACTTTTGCTATATACCTCATCAATAATTCAGAAAGTACAAAAAGTTAATACAAACGCCACATTAAATATATACTGTTACATGCAACATAACAAGCACTTGAATTTAGCCAGTCTTCATTTAAATATATATTTTTGAAAAGCATTTTTCTTATGTGAATTCTAAGTTAAACACTTCTTGATTAGATGTTATATCTGAAAGTAGTGTTAAGAGGTAATGCAGATATACAATCTACTTCAAGCCCATATTGAACAAAAACTTTGCTTCTGTGTCTATTGCAATTGAAACAATTGATTGGTATTCCAACTCTTCTCAAAAGGTAACGACAATATATTTCTCCAAAACAATTTATTTGCTACCATAATGAAAAAATTGTGAATATATCTATTACGTTAGTTGCATTGGCGCTCTCTTTAGGCTTTTAACTTCTTCGGGAAATAATTACCATCTTGTGCGGATAAACACCAAGGCCACCAAGGATGCTTTAATTGATGTAAGCTGGTAATTGCATCCAACGAAGCTGTGCAAAACACCAAAACTCGTACTACGACATGGCATAATTCATTTTCTAGGAACTCCATATGACCATAATAATTCATATAACCAGTAGAATCACGATGTGGGAGTTTCGAACAGAGCGCTGCATAAGGCATGAATATTATTAAAACCAATGAATTGCATTAATTGGTTCAATTAAAAATATTCGAATCAATAATTCGTTTGTATGTGTTAGTGCATCATTGGATATTTAATACTCAATGAGTGCAGTGTTCTCGTGGTGTGGTGTGGTTAATTTATGTAGCTCGAAATAGGGTATATAATATGTATGAGTTAATTGTGGAATATTAGTCGACTGAACAATTCTAAATTAATCTACGAGGATAAAAAAATGCTGTTAAAAATCGGATAATCAAGAATTCATTGGTTCAAGCTATTTCTATGGCAAAACTATCGAATATTTTTTGTTATCACTGTTTTTCGAACAAGATTCTAATAAATAATTTACAACGATAAGTATATTTATTTATTTGCTAATGTTACTCATCTAGAAGGCGATATACTCATTTGTTTTGAAATATTTTGACATTTAATTAATTTTAATGGCGTATACTTTCTATGGCCCTTTTTGATAATCAAGAATTCCTTACAAAATCAAGAATTACACTGAAGTGACTTATTTGTAGTGAATTTATATAATTGGTTATTGATCTTTATTGGTTATTTTCTCTATTTAATACAATATGCCACCAATAATATTGCAGGGAAGCTGAAGCAGCACAAATTGTAACTTTAAATGCTGAAGGATGCAGACAAAATGAAATTGCAGGCGTCTTCAAGGAGGTCAATTTACAGTCTCGAATGGTTTAAAAAGGGATCAAGACACTGGAGATTTTGTACGAAGACCCGCCCAATGGCGCAAAAGGAGTACGTCAGCAATTGACGATCGTTTTGTGGTACATAATTCTATACGCTATCGTACATTGACATCCACATATCTCACAAATGAGTTACTAAATGTAAGACAAGTTAATGTTATGTCGAGAAGAGTTAAATGAAGATTAAAGGAAATGGGTTTCAGGCCAAGATGACCCGCCAAAGTTCCACTTCTTCTCTAAATTAGTGATGGACATAATCGAATGATATTAATAATCGATTATTACGACTGGAGTGATTTTGATAATCGAATGATCGCTCGAATGACCCGCCACTCGAATGTTACGATTGTGATTCTAACGAGTGTCGCTTGTTTTATTCTCATATCCGTAACCTTTGCTACGTGTCAGCGGCTACCCTCTATGTGAGGCTTAATCTATATTAACAAGCAATTCATCAAATTAGTTCGCATTGCAATAATTTCACCGTACCCTGAAAATACAGTATTTACATATTTCTATCCAATCAAAGACGTAAACAAGCTATTGCATAAGATCGAGAACCGAAAATGAACGAAAGTGCCTATATATTAATGCCAAATAGCAGAAAAGCATTTCTCCATTCGCAAAGAAATCAGTCGGATTATAACTCGAGAGCAGCATCGCTCGATCTATGGTATCGCTCGACAGTCGGTGAATATTTCGAGTTAAATATTCTATTATAATTATTTTTCATTCAACTACTTTGATTCGTAATACTCGAGTGATTTTGATAATCGAATGATCGATTCTATTTCATTCGAATCACTATCACTACTCTAAATCACAAAATTCGACCATTGCAATTTGCCAGAATAAATACTCAATGAATATTGAGGACTGGAAAAAAGTTCTGTTCACTGATGAGACTAAAATGCAATTATGAAAGCCAGATGGGCGAAACATTGCCTATAGAAGAATTGGGGAACGATACAGCAACCTCATACAGATTATTAGTTTTGGAGGTGGCGGTATAATGGTTTGGGAAGGTATTCATTAGGAGGGACGTACTGAATTCGTGGAAGTTATTGGACGAGTGACTAGTGACTGTAGTATATTGAAAATATGATTAAGATCATATTTTGCCATATGTGGCACACATTGGATACGACAGGTTCATGCTTATGAACGAAACGCTCCACCACACACAGCCGGCGTAGTGACTAATTATCTTGATAACGTGCAGATTCAAAGATTAAATTGGCCATCTTATAGCTCAAACATAAATCCAATTGAACATTTATGGGATGAGTTAAGATCTCGTATACGACGAAGAAATCCTGTTCCAAATGTACTAGAAGTGCTGCGATACAACACGAATGGAATGCAATTCTTGAGGAATATATTCAAACTCTAATTATTAGCATGCCGAGAAGGATGTAAGCAGTAATTAGAGCTCGAGGTGGCAGTACTCCTTATTAACTATGGCCTTGTATTTCACTCAAAAAGTTTTTCTTACCTCTGTAGCATTTAAATTGAAACTAATTATCCTTCATTTTCTTAACATTTATTTTATATTGTTTTACGATTTTTCGTGTTGTTGTGTATTATTTTTTAAAAATTATACAAATAAAAAAAATTGAAAATTAATAAATTCTGTAATTTTGTCCATGAGTGTATAAAGTTTGTTGAATTATAGTAATTCAAAGTTACAAACATATTTCAACTATTTAATATTTTGGCAATTTATATCGAGACCTCTCTATAACAAACTATTATAGAAACACTTTTAAAGTAGATATTTTTTGAATATCAAAACATCTCCAGACCTTTCTTCAAAATAACTTCTGTAATATGGTTTAAACTAATACATATTAAAATAATAATATATAACTATAACAGATCATATTATAGAAACACTTTTAAAGTATATATTTTTTTAATATCAAAACTTCTCCAGACTATTCTTCAAAGTAGCTGCTGTAATAGAGTTTAATATAATACAGATTGTAAAAAGGAACCGACTTCAGCTGACTTATAATAAAAACCGCTTAGAAACCGTGTGCAATCAATTACTATTTTCAGACATATCTATCTTCTTTTTTATCTAATTTAAGGTACAATTCAATTGAAAATTTTAGCGCATTCTTATCTCTCTCTCTTTTTATCCCTCTCTTTGTCCCTATCTAATTTTTATGATTTGTCTATATTTTGGACCACTTTCCATAAATGTAACTCTAATTCACTCTATATTGCATCCACACTGTATATGTTTCCGTGTATTGGTCACTCCAATATAACTTATTGCTCTGTCATTTTCTGAATCACCCTGTACAACTATAATTCATTACAACACAATATTACGATCCTGATATCTTTAAAATCACCCTGTATAAGTTTATGTCTTCTCCACACTATTAATTCTTTCTATCTTCTATTTTTTAAATTATTCCTGTATACCAATGATTTTACATCGCTCCATATGTCTAGTATTCCATTTATGCAACTGCTTATGATCTACACTATATAACAAAATTCGCCTTTTTGAACCACATTTTATAACTATAATTTTACTCTGCCATTTATTTCAACCACCCGGTATATGCAACTGCTTCTAAATTGTTTTAAGCCATGTCTATACTTATACCCCGTCCTACGTCTTATAATTCAAATATACTAACTCCTTATACTTATACAAAAAAAATTGATACACCCTGAATAACAATAATTTTACCCCACCCTTACTTCAAACACCTTGTATAAGCAACTACTTATTTTCCAAATTATGTAAGTTCTTTAAACTGCCCTGTATAACTGTAATTCTACTTCACCTTATATTTCAACCATTCTGTAATTTCAACTGCTTCTGACAATTTTTAAAGCCTTTTGAATAACTATAATTATTCTCCGCCCTATAACGCAAATATCCACTCTGCATAACTGTAGTTTTGCTCCACTCTTATTTCAACCACCTTGTAAACGCAACTACTTATGTGCCACTCAATGCAATATTTTTAGAACCACCCTGTACAACTAATTCAATTCCAACTTATATTTCAACCATCCTATGTATACAACTGCTTATATAAAATCTAATATCACATGCACGCACACACGCATACACCTACAACCGTTAGAAGAGTTCGCCGACATAAATTTTGGTTTCCATAAACTACAGGAATATTTTCTGCCATTTCTAAAAGAAAATTACTTCAAACGAATCAAAATGCAAATCATTAGAAACACCCTGTATGATATACTTTCATGGCATATCATGACATTTAAACTAGATATTAATAATGAAAATTTAAAATTTACCATGATGTTTACAGTTTTTTTTTGCATATATTTTTCCGATTTTTATAAAAATGGTAAGTTTACGTTATAGAAAAATATACGGAATCAAGCTGGATTTTTGAGCGGTTTTAGAGAAAACAGTGAAGATTCATTGAAATTTACTGAAATCTAGTCCCTTATTTTTTTATTTTTATTTTTTTCCTGATTTTCTGGCAAGCCCTAAATCTCATGTTATAGACAAATATATGGGACCTTTCTGTAATGGTCCTTAATACAACTAAGTTAAAATCAGAAAAATTGCCCAAGCCGTTTTTGAATAATCGCTCGTCATACTTAAAAAAAAGGTGCAGATGAATTGGTAACCTCCTCCTTTTTGGAAGTCGGTTAAAAATAATAACAAAACATAACATTACACAATAAGTACCTAAAGAGTAGGTACTTATGCTGAAATAACATCATGTAATGTTTGCACGTTTGCTGTTGTTAGATACGTTCCTGGGGTCAAGCCAACCCAATCATCTTGCTTTGTTTTCATATCTCCAACTTTATCAACTTTATTTCCGGCTTATGTAGGTAGGTATGTACTGAGTCTCTATGCACAAAGGAACTACTTTAATAATAGCACATTTATAGTTGTTTTTGCTTCTCATGAACCAATTAATTACATACCTTTCTAGCATATTTTTGAAGGCGAAGCCAAGCCAACCTAAGAACTTCTTCCGAAATATAAATCACATCCTGAAGAACGTGCAATCCAAAAAACTGCCTGTCGGGGATCCACGAACATATATTAAGTGAAATTAGTGCAGATCAGTTTTGAGATTCGATTTGGGGACGTCCAGTATATCATAAAGAATACATGACTCATCTTCGTAGGGATGAAAAGGCGAGCTGCTCTGAGTGAATGACGATGACGATCCTCGATCGATATAAACATCGAGGGTAAAACATTCTGGATGATTCCGTGTACGGAATGCAGAACAACGTACACATCTTTCCAAACAAACGGGATCCCGTTTCACTTTTCGTAATTTCTGCATTAGACCCAATCACTTGGATAATGTCTATCGATCTAACGAGCGGCTTTTCTTCTCTAAATTGATAATATAAAGTGCGTTCCCATATACTGACTGTCTTATTAAGGATACATTGAAGGAATCATAGCCTCATTGAGTTTTAACCAATAACAATATTAGTAAAAGATCTTGAGGGGCTAAAGTAACACAGACGTTTATAATTCAAATTAATTACTTACTTAAAGTCGACCTAGCCAGTAAAAAAAATAGTAGAAATCATCCCGATTGTATACCTGCACAATTGATTTATATATACATATTATTATTTCAGAATGATCAAATCTTTTATTTCAAATGATTGTACAATTGTTTCGCTTTAGTAATGGAAAACAATATCTTGTAAGTGACCAACTGCTGCTGTACGACAAGCTTCTCATCCTTTGCCAAAAGTTTCCATAACTTTCTGGCATAACTGCGGTTCAATTACTTAAAAACAGTCAATAATGTTCTCCTTTAGGTCATCAATTGTTTATGGCTCGTTGGCATAGACCTTTTCTTTCAAATAGCTCCATAGGAAAAAATCTAGAGGTTTTAGATCGCAAGATCTAGGGGTCCAATTAATGTTTCCTCTTCGAGCAATTATTCGATTATCAAATTTCTGTTCAAAAGATTGATTGTTGCTGCTGCTGAATGACATGTTGTACCATCCTGTTTGAACCACATATTCTACACATCATTATGCTCAAATTCATCCAAGAAAAAGTTAGTAATCATCCTTCGATATCGATTACTATTCACAGTAACAGCATTTCCATTGTCATCTTCAAAAATGTATGGACCAATCACTCCACCAGCTCAAAAACCACACCATACAGTTACTTTTTGTGGATGTATCGGTCTTTCCATTATTTCTCGTGGATTTGCTTCACCTCAGATTCGACAATTTTGCTTGTTAAAAAATCCTCTCAATTCAAAATGTGCTTCATCGCTGAAGATGATATTGTTGAAAAAAATCGCATTTTCAAGTTTCTGTTGTATGGCCCAATTAACGAATTGACGACGTAAACCAAAGTCTGTTGGCTTTATTTCTTGCGTTACCTGAATCTTGCAGCCTTTAAATAAAGATCTTTGTGCAAAATTCTGAATAAAGTGGTTGTTGGAATGTTCAATTGCTGTGCACGATGACGAATTGATAATTTGGGTTGTTCAACAACACTAGCAGTAACAGCTGCAATATTTTCTTCTGAACGTCCAGTACGATGATATGTTTTGCTTTAAACATCTTTTATTGAACCAGTTTCCACAAATTTTTGAACAATTTTCCAATGGTAACATGTGACGAACAATTTTCTCTTCCATAGTCTGCACCAAATTTTGTTCCAGCTTCTGCACAACTTTCACCAAATTTAAAATAATTTTTAATAATAAACACGCGTTGCCCAATTGTGTATCTCTCCATTTTTAATATCCGGAATATTCCTACATGTCATCTGTCAAATAACATATGATATTCTAGTACAAAAAATATAAATGGCGGAAAAGGGTGTTCCAATTTGAGGTTAATTTTCTTCTGAAATTTTGAACAAAAGCTTCCTAACAGACACCCTTGTTAGGAAATCAAAAATGAGCTAGATAGAAGTGCTAAATGACCGGCCATGGAGAGCAGAAGTAAGGATGGATCCATTGAGGTTAAGTAAGGAGGCTTCTTTCCGTTTTCAAAAAGTGTCCTTAAAGTGATGTAAGTACTACCGTAAAGTAATATATGCAATTGCAAGAAAAGATGTGTTTTGGTGAGATAGATAAATAGAGAGAGATAGCTAGAAAGATAGAGAGGGGTAAGTAGGTAGCCAGGTAGGTGTAGTGTAGAGAGTGGGCGAGAGGGACTGCTTCCATCACACAGTCTGATGTATTTTTAATTATTGTGTGTTTATCCAATGAAGAAAATTCATTGAGGAAGTCTTTCAAGAAGCTCTCGAACTGTCAAGCGTAAATGTGGATGATGTAGAAGAAAGAGCATTGCATAAAAATTTCTTTTGCAAGTGTTGTCTGAATTATACTTCTGCCATCTTTCGTTTGAATTTTAAGAATTTTTTTGAGAATATCGTCAATATTACGATAAAGTCTGTATATTTTAAATATTGTAAACGTTTCAGGGTTTAAATGAGAACACATTTTCAATGACAATAAAGAAATGTATTATAGAAATATCAAAATTGGACTTCCGGTTACGATGGCGGGGTAGCCGCATATATACGTGAGTAAGGTTAGGAAAAAATCACAAATTTCTATAAAATTATATAAAATAATCGTGATTATCCAGAAAGGTGCTAGCTACTCCCCATAGACGTTTATATAGTGATTAAGACGCTCCAGTAGTGATTGGTTTGTGTTAGTATTAGTGAAAAAGCCTGTATATAGTTTGTACATAACCCCTAATTAACATTTTTTTCACGAACGTCGTCATTTCAAGTGATAGATAAAATGAGTGGTTAATTAAATTAATCTCCACAATATTTAATGGTAAGCTAAGAACATTAGTTTATTTCATTACAAGAGACAGTTTTTCCGTTTACATTTTTATTCGGGCCAAAAGTCAAAGTACATTTGTAAGATTAACAATTTTACATGTCAAAACTGGTAGATGGTATCAAGAATGTTTACCCATAGCCACTCTTCATTGAGCTCTGCAACCTTGCCTTTTGACATATCCGTTGATCTGGAGCTATTAATGATGAAGTTAATTTTGCCTAATTGTGGATAGATAATCTTGAAGAATATGTTCCTTCTAATAGTGCGAAATGTAAGCGATAATGATGCAGTTGCAAATTATCGGTGTGTTGAGGAGAAAATACGTTATAATATAAAGAGTTTAAGAATGCTAGATACTTGATATCAAGGAGAAATTCTTGACTTTTACCGCAGATCCCACAAACAAAGTTTCATTGATTTGAGTTATTAGCTATCAATCATTACTGAACTTGACATATTATCCTCAACCCCTCATTAGTTAGTTTTGTATAATTGCGGATAATGTTGTAGAATATGTACCTTCTACTAGTGCGAGGGTATAGTGAGGATAATGCAAATAATCGGGGTTTTGCGGAGAAAGTTCGGGATGTTAGGCATAATTTCAAAATATTAGAAACTTCAGTCAGTGTATTGAACCTAATAGATGTCGGTGACATCTACCGTCTAATGAGTAATTTAAGTATATGAAGGCATACTATGCTATAACATGTACCATACTCTTGACAGATGGTTCGAGTGTTTTATATAAAAACACATAAGTAAATATATATACAAATATATATCCACATATTTAGAACTATATCATTCAACGTATAACAGTCGTTTCGAACCAGGAGTTCTCGTCTCTGATGTGTATTACATCCAAGTATTTCACTTTAGAACTTGTCATTCAAGGAAGCGTATCTGACGAGAACTCCTGGTTCGAAACGGCTGTTATACGTTGAATGATATAGTTCTAAATATGTGGATATATATCTGTACATATATTTACTTTTGTGTTTTTATATAAAACACTCGAACCATCTGTCACGAGTATGGTATATGTTATAGCAGAGTATGCCTTCATATACTTAAATTACTCACTAGACGGTAGATGTCACCGACATCTATTAGGTTCAATACACTGACTGTTGTCTTACTGATGTGTATTACATCCAAGTATTTCACTTTAGAACTTGTCATTCAAGGAAGCGTATCTGACGAGAACTCCTGGTTCGAAACGGCGAATGATATAGTTGTAAATATGTGGATATATATTTACTTGTGTTTTTATATAAAACACTCGAACCATCTGTCACGAGTATGGTATATGTTATAGCAGAGTATGCCTTCATATACTTAAATTACTCACTAGACGGTAGATGTCACCGACATCTATTAGGTTCAATACACTGACTGTTGTCTTACTGATGTGTATAACATCCAAGTATTTCACTTTAGAACTTGTCATTCAAGGAAGCGTATCTGACGAGAACTCCTGGTTCGAAACGGCTGTTATACGTTGAATGTTATAGTTCTAAATATGTGGATATATATTTGTATATATACTAGAAACTTGGTACTCAGGAGAAATATGATAGATCTGTTGATCTGGAGATGTCGTTTATTAGTTAACTTGCCCCTTTTGTCTCAACCCTACACAAAGTTAGGTTCACATAATTATGGATACTGTTGAAGAATGTGTACCTTCCTTTACTGCGAGAGCAGATGCGGATCTAAACAAAAGCTCGTCATCAGTTTAACTACATAGAAGGGTATAGTTATGAATACATATCATTTGCTGGGCTAATACATAAAATACAAATAATTTGGGCTTAAACTCGTAGAAATTACTATCTTCTAAGCTTAAAATAAATTCGACAACCTGCAAAGTGATATTGTATAAAAGCCGAAAGGGTGTTTAGAAAATCAAGTTCCTGTCAAATGCTATAGTTTGAAAATCGAAAGGTTTAGTTAGCAATCCCTTGTCATGATTGTACTGTATTTGTTATTGTAGGTTACGAGGCACACCACTGTAAGCAGTTCTTCACAACATGGCACCGCAGCAGATGGAGCATACGTGAGGAAATTCAAACAAATTGTCCAAAAAGAGGAGAGGTTCTGAATTCGGCTGTATAAATATGTATTTTTGTTACTTATTACCATATTATGAGCCAACTTTTATTGCCATTATCATAGCCCCAAAGTGCTCTCAGTTTTATTGGTACTGGACTATTGATATTGATGGTAAGTCAGAAGTTGAAGGTTGTCCCATAACAGTAAATAATTCTATTTAGATGTAAATTTTGTAACAATCTAAAACAATTGACTATAGTAAATAATGTCATCTAGATGAAGACCACAATCAATCTTGAAGGCTACAGGTCTGAAAGGTTAACCTTGGAAGAATAGAACCTTAAATGATATAACTTCATGAATCAAGAAAGTATTACCAATATTCTTAATTACAAAAGTTATTAAAGAAAGTATCCCCATTTTCCTCTGCTGTTTTTTGCTCTATTTATTAGACGTCTCCATCGTCTACAAATACATAATAATAACAAGCAATTTTGTCACGTAAAGCAGAAAAATATTAAAGGCCATTCTGGCTATCTGGAAAATCTCGTATTTTTCTACACGCGTTACCATCACACAAGAGAAGAGAACACAATGGGGTCGATTTCTTTTATTGCGAAGACCATTCGGCGATTTCTCGGAACCGCTTTGCTTTGCCTTGGATAAATTGTGTACGTCCGGCAGGCAGAATCGCATCCACCGTGCTGTCCTCTATTGTACGTTTCCCTTTTCGTTATGACTTTGTCCGCTCCGATGATATCCCCTCGTTTTGGGAGGACACACGTTCTTCTGAATTGCATGAAAATCATTTAAACACTCACGAGAATGAAACATTAATTTTAACTTAATTAGTGTTTGGGACATTGTTGAAAACTAAAACTAACATAAAGTCTTAAAGACAACCAGATATTCCTCATAAAGTTTGCTTCAGCCAAATATTATTTTCTAACATTAACCTGTATTAACCTGGGTGAGATTATATATTAAAGAACAACACTATTACTTTGACAAGTTTGGTGATCATTTATTTATCCCTGTTTTTTGTGTTACATGATATCCTTTGTTGTTTAGGTACGTATTTACAGTGCCTTGCGCTATTGATTTTCATATTACTTATTTGTATATTTGTTTCTTTCGTAGCATTATTTTTATATAAAACTGAATGAATTCTCGGTATTCTCGCCAATCATTACAAAATCTCATTTACCAATTCATCTTATTTTCGATGTCATCATCATATGAGAATATTTCTCACTATATTGAATTAAACATTATTATACAAAACAAATAGTAATGGTCCCAATATAGACCCTTGTGGAACTCCGGTCGTGAGCCTGAACTCAAAAAATTCTGCACAAAAGACATCAATAATGAAGAGTCTCCAGAAGAAATGTACGGGCATTTAAAGAATACATTACTTGAAGTAGTTATAGAAGTTTTATCAGAAAAGAATAACTGGATGATCTAATTAAAAAAGAAAGAAAAAACTTTACAAGAAAAGGTTATCTAATAATACACCAGCAACAATGAAAGAATATCATAACCTAAGAATAGAAGTAAATGAACACTGGATTAAACAACACACCATATAACTGATCTTCTATGACATGGAAGACACTCAAGAAATAAGAAATTCTAAGGAAATAATACAAACATTGCATAATACACTACTCCATTGGCGGCTCCAGGGGGGTATCGTGTCCTCCCCGAGACCATCCAGTTTATACATTCATGAGAATGTTTGATTTGATACCAAATTTGGATACTTGTTCGAGATTTTGATACTGTGATGGTAATCACCCTCGCTACACTATAAAGTATTTTAGATTATCACCCTCCTCTAAATTTATACTTTTCTAAGATTGTAGGTTTCCGCCTCCTCTAAATTGGTATTGTTACGTTCTTTCGATACGAGGTATATGAGGTATCGATGGTATTCCCCCCCTCGCTAAATTGGTATGTTAAGATAACCCTTAGGTTGTAACCCTTCGTTAGTTTCATATTTTTGTAAATTTTTTCCTCGCTAAATGGTAACAATCTTCTTTTGACTCTAGTATCAACACTTTAGTTTCGATAGTAGTTCAGATACCGGTATCGATACTATGTTTTCAAACCCCTTGCTTTGCCTCACTAGAGATTTTTGCACTACTCAGATTTAATATAAGAGCAAAGGGAATAATACCAACAAGACGAAGATGAGGAGAAACCAGGAATTACAGGGGATGACATGAATGAAACCTTGAAAACTTCAAAAAATAATAAGCCTCCTGGTACAGGAAATATACAAATGAAATTATGTTCAAACTATAGGAAACCGGTAACACTATACATCGCCATATTGTTTCCCATACGAAAAAATAGAGAAGGAAGGTATAAACTTTGCGGCAAACGGAAATGTTTAGACAATTAATACCTTTATAGGCCTGGAAAAGGCTAATATTGCACCAAGCTGTAAGTTCTGACAAGCAATGCGAAGAGTAAGAGAAAAATGGATTAATATAATTAAGAAAACGTGTATAAAACAGGAAAACATAATACGAAATGGGAAACCACTACACAAAACCTATCGTAATAGCTAAAGGCTTGACAAAAGGGTGTACTTTATCACCGTTGCTCTTTTACATCGAACAATATCTGGAAACCTGGTACCACCAATGCTCGGATATGAGATTTAAAATAGACGAACATTCATTGCATTCCCTTTTATACGCCGATCATCAAGTGACATTTGCCCAAGATTAGGAAGATAGCGAATCTATGTTAAGTAACCTATGAACGGAATATGACAAATGGGGTTTCAAGATCTGTTTCCAAAAATAGAACATATTCGAGTTGGAGAGGTTGCAGAACAATTAGAAATATCTGCCAAAGAGATAACCTCATGCACCATTTTTAAATACCTGGGAACTACAATAAATTCTAACTGTACCTGCGTGAACGAGGATAGCTATGTGGAAAATGGCGGCAAAAAAAGTTTCCTATAACTGAATATACAAAGAAATAAAAATACCAACCGTAGAACAGGACTGACTATATGCTGAGATGCTTAAGTGTTACAAGGTAGGGCAAATGAAAAACCGAAGATCTCTAGAAGAGAACGGGAGTAAATTAGTTTATAACAAAGATACTGCAAAAACGAGCACATGGATATGTTCAAAAATGCCGAAAAACAAATGACCAAAAGATGTTCAGCTTAGTCGCCAAAGGGAAAAAGGAAAAGAGGCCAACCTACTTTGACTTGGGAAAAACATAAATACAGTGATGGGTGATAGAGAACTAGAAAAGGGAGATTGGGAAAATAGAGACCTGTTGGAACCAAAATTTGTAAACCGAGGAGTCAATCTGACGAAAGAAGAATAATTAATAATTTGATAGTAAATCTAAAATAAATACATGTAAAACGGTCACATTTAATTTCAATCTTACCAGATCAGAATTAGACCGTGGAGTTTTAAATATATAGTATTTGTGTTTTAAAAATGGTGTTTATGCAAAACAAAACAGAAAACAAATGTTAGAGCGATCATGGAGTAAAGGAGAAGAGAGGATGAGAACATCAAATGAACTTAAATCCACTTCCTATTGACTGCCCGAAATATTACTACTTTTGAATACTCAATAACTACTGTATATTAGGTAACATCAAAATTTATCAAAGTTAACAAGCATTATATATTTTTTCTTGTTAGAACTCATTTAACGGTTAATATGCCATATTAACCGCCTATTACTAATAACAGTCAAGCAAATTCACACTTCACCAGTCCCTTAAGCACCAATTTGTAACACCGCAACCGCAAACGAAACAACAAAAAAACAAACGGTCTCTCGACACTGCCCACAGCCAACCTGACTATTTGTCACGGTTTGAAAAGAGTTAAAATTGCATAATAGACACGAAACAATAACCAGTCATGGCATATGTGATTGGCGTGTAAGAAATTTCCATGGTCCGCAGATATCTTTTGTTACGCGATGTGTAATTACAAGTAATTTTGAGGTTATGTGCAAGGTTTGGTGTATAAGAGTGACTAATATACGCTTAGAGTACCAGCTATATGTATATGCATGCACATATACATACGTGATACGGTATGGGAACTGCTACTGTACCGTCTGAAAGATCATGCGTGCATGACGGACACATCGGGATTGTAATTTGACATGTGTTTTGTACGTTGATTGCTCGTTTTGTCATTTGTGTTTCTGATGATTCTATTGTTGGTTTTTAAATGCCGTCTTGACGGTTGGTAATCACACCGTTTCCTAGTTCCCTGAGAAGATTCGTACCAGCGGTAAAGGAAGTCAATTGTGAATGGATAATATATTTTCAAGGACACATTTTTTGACGTTTAGTTTCTTACAAATATACAGGGTGGGTTTTTTTTGATGATCAGTATGGGGATCTCGGAAACTAGCGGAGATAAAGCAATCGTTAAATTGGGAAAGATTTGCAGTTTTACAGGCCCAATTTAATGACACTTTCGGATTTTTGTAAAAACCATGGCTTACTAGATATTTTAAAAAAACGAAATTCTTGTCGATTTAGTCAAATCCCTATAGCTCCTTTATTTTTGATTGTTTAAAAAAGTGTGAATATCAAAACTGAAGGGAATTGTATCCCGAATATGATTGTCGTGTCCTCGTTTGCGTGACAGCTCTTGTTTTCGAGATATGACACAAACTTATCTTTTTTTTTTGAATGGAAACCATAGTTGGCTATGACCTCAAAGAATCGGACATTTTTAGAGCTTTTCAACGATATAGTTAATCGATATAGCTATTCATAAAAATAACGGAGTTATGGATGCTTTTCTCTCTTATTTTCACTTTTAACGAAGTTAGCCATGAAATAGATTAATTTATTAACAACTATTCCAAAAAACATCGAACGATTTTTTTATTAGGTATATCAGACATAACGAAAAAAACTAAATAAGTAGGTACTTACTAAAAAACTTAAGAAATTAAAGTACATAATAATGGTTACAATTTATGTTCGAAAAGTCCACCATTGTTATTTAGACAAAAATTGCATCTTTTTAAAATTGACATTACCGCTTTCCTCACGGACCGTCTATCAAGCAAATCTAAAAATCCTTCATTGCGTACTTATCTACTAATCCATTAAACTTGATTGTTGCTTGGCACCGACTTCAAAAATATACTAGATTGGCAGGTAATTAATTTGTACAGAATGAGCACTTTTTAATGTTTACATATTTTACTTCCTGGGTAGGTACCTAACAACATTTATTTGCTAGAGTTGAATTTTGTTATAATTATTTTTAATTTTTTAGTTATAGATAGAAATCGGTTATATTTTTTTAAATATGTTTTATTTTCAACTTTTTAGTTTTTTGACCTCAGGTAGTTTTCATTCTTTATTTTTTATTTTGTATGTATAACCTTAATAGACAGAACCAGGTTCATCGAAAGCCTCAACATTACACAATGATACTTTCTCATTTAAATTGACAGGTAAATCTTTACAAACAAAATGTACTAGTACGCGTTGACTTAATAAACCCAAAATATATTTATGCCTTATGGACTACGCCATGTAACCTGTTTTCAACTTTTTTTGACAACCCTGTATAACTATAGATAATTTTATTCCAACTTATGTACCAACCATGCCGTACATACGACTGCCCACGGACAAGCATAAATTTGTTAGCTGCCTTCTGTAAACTATAGGACAGAGTAGAATACATCCTATATTTACGGAGTCAAATCCGTCCTATATTTTAACCATAGTATATAACTCCTTGTGGTCTAGTCCATAAATTATTTCATTTTTAACATTTTATATTATCGCCCTGTGTAACATTAATTCCTCTCCACACTTTATGCTACTTCTTATGGGCTATAAAAGAAATAATTTTGTAATCACACTGTATAAACATAATTCAACTTTAGCATATATTTCAACCATCCTGTATATGATTTGGTTATGTCCACATCATATTAAAGTTTTTTAATCACCCTATATAATTTTAATTTCACATTTTTTCCAACATTTTTATACCACCAAACGACCAGTCCACCCTATATTCCAACCATCCTGTATATACGGCTGCCTACGGACCACTATCATTCTAGTCCGTCCTATATTTCAATCTTCATATAAATGCAACTCCTTCTATTACTTTACTTTGTTTGCTATAACCAAACACCCTGTCTGTAAACGCACCAAATAGCAGTTTAGAGTTTGACATGTGTTGTCACTGAATTTTCTATTAGTCCGGGAGAATGTGACAACCAATAGCACCGTCTTCGCAAGATGGAAAAATTTGCATTTAAATAGGTATTTGCCTGGTATACAAACAAAACGAGCTTGGGACTCGATTTAAGGAGCCGAAAATACTATGCTTTACTACCTATATGCTTGAGATGTACATGGAAAATTTTCAAATTCGCAATTAAAACTTCCAGTGCCTAAAAATACCGCACTATTACGTTGGAATTAAAATATTTATGAGGAAATGTCCGTTATGTCATTTAGATGAAATTCTTGATAAGAATTTTGAAATTATCGGCGATTTTCTGCAAAACTGCAAGTTGCACGTCGCAGAAAAGTATATGAGATCACCTAGGGATCTTCCTTAATAGATTAAACGTTAAAAAACTATACACATCCATAAGGAGTTATCGAAAAATCGTCTAAAATATTAGGGATATTTGTCGATTTTCACGCAAGCATGTGTTCATTCACAAATTTTATCACTTACCAATAGAATTCTTTTCCAAAATTTGAAGTTTCACCAATCCGGATATATACTCTATTAAACAAGATCATATACGTTCAAAACGGTGCACCACAGGAGAAGAAATCAGGTAACATACAAAAAAAAAGCGAAAAAAAATACGCGACGAATTGATAACCTCCTCCTTTTTGGAAGTCGGTTAATAAAATGATCAAATCTTCTATTTCAAATAATAGTACAATTGTTTCGGTTTAGTAATGGAAAACAAGCGTCTAATCTTTAGCCAAAATTTTCGATAACTTTCTGTCATAACTGCGGTTCAGTTCAGTAACACAGTCAATAATGTTCTCCTTTAGGCCATCAATTGTTTGTGGATCGTTGGCATAGCTCCATAGGAAAAAATCTAGACGTGTTAGATCGCAAGATTTAGGGGGCCAATGAATGTTTCCTCTTTGATCAATTATTTGATTACCAAGTTTCTTTTTCAAAAGATTGATTGTTTCTGCTGCTGAATGACAATACAATGATTTTTCACCAAGAGACAGAGGATAAGCAGAAATTGGAACTGTTATGCCAAAATAAAAAATAGTAAGGACAACGCGATGGGAGACATGGAAGAATTTGCTACAAGAATGGATATTATTCGAGAAAGTTACAGAACCAAACAAACTACTTATTTATTAAATTGCCTTACTCTCTCGTCAATAGGTTGTAAGTATTCTGTCGGGGTGATCCATGCTTCCCTATCTTTCGCTGTTCATATTACTTTCTCCTGTAGCTGGTTCTCCATTTCTCCTCTATTCTGCGTTGTAAGAAACGTGTTCCCTTGTGATACCTGGAAAAATATTTCATTCTCACGTGTTTTCAAGTGTTCTCTACCATGTTAAATACAGTATGCACGTAAATATGGACATAAAAGAAGAAAAAACACGTCAAACTAATTTAAATATGTCCAAATTTGACCATAAATAGATTTCTCTTGGCGTCATTAATCTGGTCTTTTTTTTAAATGACAACTGCAATATTTATCGATTTCAAAGATCCAGTAATTCTAATGAAGGACGTTTAAATTCACTGGTTAACACTGCAGTAGTGTTTTTTCTAAAAGTTTTGACTTCGACTTTTTTCCCGAATAACGAATTAATTAATTATTACCGGCTATGGAGATGGGATTCTCATACAAGAACAAGTGTATGAATAACTTAACAATAAGAACTCTGATCGACCTATTACAAGATCATTACAGGACAAATTTAGGAACTTGATTCATATAAGAGATCAGTTTAAATCAGGTCGTCCAGCAATATCAGAAAACAATTGGATGTTTTATTAACAGTTAAAGAAAATCCTTTCTTATCAAAGCGTCCTATGGTAATACAGCAAGGAATAAGTCAGTCTTTGGTTTTAAAATCCCTAAAGCAGAACAAATGACTTCCATACGAAATTCATTTGGTACAAAAACTTAATGAAGATGATTTTGACCGAAGAGCCATATGTATCTACAGTTTTCAAGTCGTATAAGTTTTTAAGACCTAGCAACTTTTGTTTAAATATTTCTGTCAATACCTGTGTGCCATCAAAATTTAAATAATGTTCAATGCTCCTCTTGCGTTTCCCGATATAACTCAAAACACATCTGAGCTTTCTGCGTATTGTTTCTATCAAATTTATAATAAACTCTTGACATATATCGTTTTTGCTTAGTTTGTAAAACTCATTGTGTTTGAAACTATGTGTACTACAATTTCGTTTACGAATTCTTCAGTGGACTCAACGCCAACTAAGGTGATATTTCTTTTTATTTAAATATTCTAGCTTTTAAGAAAGTAAATTATAACTACTTGTATATCAGTGTAATCAGAATCAAATACACCAAGCCCGTGGTCTCCAGATTCAATTTCAACAAATTAATCTGGTTTTTCATAAGAATAAATTGTATATTTATATAATTTTATATATCCTGGAAATAGCAGTCCTAATGTTTCAGTGATCCCATTAACGTCATAAGGGAAAACCTAGGAAAAACCTTATGAACTATCCCGATATTGGGTTGTTCAAATTAATAATTTCTTCCTTAATTGTCGGTAACCAGATACAATTAAATTCTACAGAAGTAGAAGCAATACAATCAATACAAAAGAATTAAGGCAGACTCTTTTATTTTTCGTTTTGTGTTATGTTGTTCTTTGTGAAGTATAGTTGAATTGTCAAATTGTATTTTATGGCCTAGGTCCCAAGCATGTTCACAAATTTTCGATTTTTCAAATTGTTGTTTCTTTATGTAATTCTTGTGTTTATTTATTCGTTCGTTTAATGGTCTCGATGTTTCTCCAATATAAAATTTATTGCATTCGCAAGGAATCTTGTATATGCAGTTTTTTGAGTTCTGGGTTTTGTTGGTTGGTTTTGTTTTCGATACTAGAGATTTCAGTGTATTTCTTGTTTGGAATGTTGTTTTAACATCTGTTGCCCAGTCTTTTCAATCTTTCTGACAGACCCTGTATATATGGTATAGTTGCAACTGTAATGTAGTTGTCCTGAGTAGTAGTAGTAGTGTTAATAAGAGAAGTTCTGGGTTGATTCGGAAGGTTTGTTTTCTTTTCAAGTCTGTTTAACTTTCTTTGTTGAATGTATTATCATCAGAACAGTTGGTCTTTGCTCTATCACATAATGACTTAATGACACTTTTTTTTACTCTATTCGGATGATTTGAATTGAAATTTAGGTATCTGTTTGTATGAGTTGGTTTTCTGTAAACTTCTGTTTCGAATGAAGATTCTGTTTTTGTTATTAATATGTCTAGGAAAGAAAGTTTGTTATTTTCTTCAATTTCTGGGGTAAATTTGATAGTTGGCTCTTTGGTATTTATGTCATTTAATAATTTATCTAGTTCTTCAAGATTGTGTTGCCAAATTACGAAAATGTCGTCAACGTAACGCCACCAAACTAAAGCTTTATTTTTTTTGATAAAATTACTTGTTGTTCAAAGTTTTCCATAAATATGTTACTTAATGCTGGTGAGAGACAAGAACCCATGGCCATGGCAAAATCCTGTTGGTAAAAGCATCGTTTAATTGACAGTATGTAGTTTTGGTACAATATGTTAGTAGTTCCATTATTGTTTCAATTGATAACTGAGTTATTTCCCAAAAAAACATAAAAGTAATCAAGAATATGCTACAAACAACGTTTAGAAGACAATTGGTATATTGAAGTTGTCATATCAAAAAATTATGTCCTCTTTTACCTGAATAGATTTTATTTATGTTCCATACTTTACGTGTACATGGTAGATTTTGTGGTTTTCGGCAACTTAAAAAGTTACACAGACATTTTTTTGCTGGAAGAAACAAATGATGTTGTGAAATTAATACTTGAAGCTAAATTAATTTCTTCACATTCTTTTATTCATGATATTTGAGAATCGGCAACGGTGAACATTAAAAACGCCGTCATCATCAAAATTAAACAAATAATAACCTCGCGGTGAAAATTTTTATCGTCTAAATACCAAGTTTTATGTCCTGGGCGACTGGCTAAGTTGATGTTGGTGTGCTGTAAATTCTTCTGTTTTCATCGGCTACTTTTATGATTCTCTGATATATTCTTTACTACCAAATTTATGAACCAAAACAGTTCGGGCTGTATATCAAAATAACTCCAAGGGTTTCAAAACAAACACTCAAAACAAATAACTTTTTCCTGTTCGAGAGAATTTTATGTTTTATGTTAGGGACTCGGGTGATGGTGTGTATAGGATTTGTGTTATATTATGCTCGAAGGAAAATATTGTCTGGATTTATGTTCGGTGCCGTCGTTTAAGTCACAAATGAAAAATTCTGTAATAAATTTGCAAATAAATTTTTTATATTGTTCCTTGGAAATGATAATGGCCGTTTTGACGGCTGTCATTCATGTAGGATGTGTAGTTTATTGGAAAAGTCATTTATGGTCGTGTGTATGGTAATCATTTTTAAACGAATGACCTTGTATTTTGTCGCTATTTCTGTACATGGTTGCTCATAATTCATGACAATATTTTTATTTGAAATTTGATCTACAGTCTTATTTTGATGAGTACCCAAAATATGATATGTGTCCATGCACTTTATGGAAGGTCGTGTAAAAATTGAAGCCACACGTCCACTTAGCAAGGCGTACATTCGGTGAATGGGCCCAAAACAAGATTGCCGTTGATCCCGATTTTCATAAGCGAATTTTGTTTAGCGATAAAGCTCACTTTTGGTTGAATGGATACGTCAATAAACAAAACTGCCGTATTTGGAGTGTTGATAATCCTCAAGTTCATGTTGAGACACCGTTACATCCAGAAAAACTGACTGTTTTGTTTGCTTTATGGGCTGGTGGAATAACTGATCCATATTTCTTTAAAAACGATGCTGGCCAGAACGTTACAGTCAATGGTGATCGCTATAGAGCTCTTATTACTAACTTTTTCGTTTATCAATTGAACAATCAAGATGCACACGAGCTGTGGTTTCAACAAGACGGGGCAACATTTTACACAGCTCGTGCCAGAATTGATTTATTGAAAGAAACGTTTGGTAACCGCATAGTTTCACGTTTCGGACCCGGGAATTGGCCTCCAAGATCTTGCGATTGAACGCCGCTTGACTATTTTCTATGGGGATACGTGAGATCCTAGTCTACGTCGATAAACCCGAAACGATTGATCACTTGGAGGACAACTTTCGCCGCGTTATTGCCGATATACAGCCACAAATGTTGGAAAAGTCATCGAAAATTGGACCTCCTGATTAGACTACGTCCGAGCGAGCCGTGGTGGTCATATGCCAGAAGTCATATTCAAATTATAATGCCAGAAGATTATCTTTCAAACAGAATAAATTTCATGTCAATTTAAAAAATATATCCTTGTTTTATTCCATTTCAAAGTTCTATACCTCTAAAAAAATACCCATAACCCCTAATCTGTATTAAAATTTTTTATTGTTTTAGTAATTACATGTGAGTTTATTCAGCCATCAGCCATCGCAGTTCGGCCAGCATCGCATAATTAATTGTGACATCCTGTTTGGCTTTTCAACTGTCGAAATAAATTGAAGGAAACGACTTCAACCAATCAACCGACACTTCAATAATAAACAATGACTTAAACGGGCTCTCTCTTGATTATATCCTCCCAACTTGATTATATTTTCGGACACTTCAGTACCAACCACAATTCATCTAGTCTCATCCTGTCGTTGCTGCTGTTATTCTCGTGGTATACCGAAATTTCGTTCAATTAATGTTAATAAGAACTGCAACTGCCTAACCGGATTTTGAGAGACAAATTTTTATTATCCACGACTGGACCATGTGACAAACTGTTGGTTTCGTTTTCTATTTTGCTTGCTTTAAATAAAGTTTTACATAAAAAATGCCATCACAAAATAATTAATTAGACTGAGTAAATAATTTTAGGAAATATTTAGTTAGGGGTAAAATTGCTGTAGGTGCTGTAGCTAGCATATGTTTTATAGCTATGGATGTGATTTTACCCTTAAATTTAAGAAATTTTTATATAAATATATTTCTATATACACCTCTGTGGGTGACTATTAATGTAAACTATTAGACTTAGATTCAGAAATCAATATAAATATTTTAGTTGTGTCGTATTTTGAGCATAATTTGTTGAGTAGCCCACATCTCAAGTGGAGATATGTTCCTAGTAGATTTCTTGACTCCATTATATTATTTCAGCTCATGTTCTGATTGTTTTGTTGAAATATTTTGCATTCTATTTTGTAAAGTTTTTGCTTAATTAGTTGTTATTTTTTTACTTTTATCCAAGCTCATTTCGATAATATTTCTAAGTAAGATATTTTTGCTTAAATACCTGAATGATGGCTAGTAATGAGTAAAGCAAGACCAAGACCAAGATTTTGGTCATCTTCGTACTGGTTCAGGCCTTCTTTATCCAGTCTTGGTTTTGATCTTTCACAATTCTAGGAATTTTGTCTTGGATTTCTATACCTGCTTAGTCTTGCTCTTGGTATGGATAATTTAAATATTATTACTTACCTACATTTTATATGGGATAAAGCAGTTAAAACTTGTAGCTTTTTGACTTTAACATGTAGTAAATTTTGTTCATTAAATAAACTATATGTAAATATTATAGGTTTAATCCTTTAAAAATAACATAAATGAAATAAAATATTTGATTGCAGATCATTTACTTTATTGTATTGATATGATACCAAGTATTTAAAACAGAAATTATCATTTTATAATTCCTTCAGTCTACAATGTCAGTCAACCATTTCACCTTAATAAGTGGACAGTTCGATATGATATAATTGGTTTCCTCAAGCCCCTTAAAATAGGCATTTCTTTTGCTGATGACTTCTTTATTCGACCTAGGTCTCTTAATACCCAGACATTTGTCCTGGTTTAGAAACAGGAAATACTCAAAGTGAGCTAAATTGGGAGAACATATTGTATAGGATAGCCCTTTTTATGGATTTTTACCATGTTGAGTACACAGACTTTCACCCGTGCATTGTCTTGGTGGAATAGTACTTTTTTCTTAGTCAAATGCGGTCTATATCTTCATGTAAAATATAATGTACCCACACAGTTCAGAAGCCTACAGGCTAACCTAACCTCGCACTCTCTACTTCGAGCGTCCATTGCATAGATTTCAATGATAACTTTTGTCGTGAAGACCTCTTATAAGAGACTTCAGCGTTCAGCTTCACTTGTGCTCAGTAAAATACTTCTTAACCATTGAACTTGATATAGCAGAGTCCGCACAGTATTTATCATGGATTTTCTTGGTTTAGATTATAGATGTTTACTCAAAAATAATGCTTAATCAGTACATCAAATTGAGTTTTGTCCATTTTCTTCAAGAATCACGCGTCCTCTAAACTCACATGTCGTCTAACCTCAAGTGTCCTCTAACCAAATGAGACCTCTAATCTTACACGTCCTCTAACCACGTGGCTTCAGACACATTTTGCTAGAACTTTGAAAGTAGCAGTCACAAATTTTCAAAATGCTCTAGTACCTGTTTTGCATTGTAATTTCATTGAAAACTAAGTCTGAACTAGAGACTGAAACCTATATATTTATGTATTGTTTATATTAGACCTAATAGTAGTACTGATTATCTGGAAGTTTTTTTAGATATATTTGAGAATATTCTATCCACTCTAGATCATAAGATTTTTATATTAGGTGATTTTAATCTGCCTAACTTTCAGTTAGGTTCAGATGTTAAAAGTCTTCTGATGCAGCAATTCTTGAGCCTATATGAATTGCAAGAGCTGAACTCTAAACTAAAAATTTTATGAACAGGAACTTGGATTTGGTTATCTCTAACCTCGAAATTGGAGCAAAACGGTCAGACAGTCCTCTTCTCAAGGAGGATGCGTATCATCCAGCACTAAATATCTCGTTATCATTGCAGAGAGAGGCAAAAGTGAGTCCCTTCCCGAAAAATTACAAATACAATTTCGCTAAAGGCAATTTTCTCTTATTATTCAATCTTTTAAGAGATTGTGACTGGTCAGAGGTACTGGCATGTGATGATGTTAATAAAAGTGTAAATAGCTTTTACTCAAACTTGTACAGATATTTGGACGCATCTATTCCTAAATACATGGTGAGAAAAGCGTCGAAGTTTATAAAGTATCCTCCCTGGTTCACATTCACTTTAGTACAAATGATCAGAAAGAAAAACCACCTACATCCTCTTAAAATGAGAGGTAAGGCAAGCCTATCAAATGTCAATGAGTACAGGTTATTGAGGTGTGATTTTAAATAACAGGCCAGGACAGATTTTGAAAATTATAAAAAGACAAAAGGGCAAATCACATGATGGTGGTTTGCCTCGGAGGATGACTTCGAATAACGTTAACTTGACCGATGAACAAAGCATTGCAGATGCCTTTGCACAATATTTTCATTCTGTGTTTGAACCAAGTACAATCGACCAGCAAGGTCTTTATTGTAGAAGGGGTTTTAGTTTTCCTGAAATAACTGATAATGACATTGTTTCCAGTATAAAAAGTTTGAAGCCCAAAAAAACAACTGGCCCTGATGATATACCACTATATATCTATAAGGGGTGTGCCGATCTCTCGGTTACTCCTCTAAAATATATCTTTAATCTAACTCTAAAGCAACGATGGTTTCGTGATAAGTTTAAAGAAGCAATTGTAACACCAATCTTCAAAAAGGGGCAGAGGGAATATTCATGACTATCAGCTTATTAAACAGCTTAGCTAAAATATTTGAAAAAATTATATATAACTTCGTGCTTGCCTACATAGCTGACCAAATTTCAAAATACCAACATGGTTTTCTTCCTAACAAGTCAACAGTTACAAATCTCTGTATCTTCTCTGAATATGTGTCGGAGGCAATTCTAAACAAACAACAGCTGGATATAATATACACACTGTCTTGATAAAAAAACTGTCGGTTCTTGGTTTCTCAAGTGAAGTATTGTCATTCATAACTTCATACTTACTCGCACGAACCCAAAGGAGAAAGATAGGTACTGTCTTCTCCCATCATTATATTGCCACCTCAGGAGTACCCCAGGGTAGCATCTTTATTTAAATCTATTAATGGCATAAATGATGTTGTTGCAACGACTTGAATTTGGAGCTTAATTGGTTTAGAGAAAACAAAATGTTTGTTAATACCCAAAAATGTTGTGTTGTTTCCTTCTCCCGAAAAGTCAATGTATCTATTGAAGACTATTACATTGGAAATTGCAAAGTTAAGAGGTGTAAGGAGGTTAAAGATCTGGTAGTGTTTCAAGATAACTTCAAATTCAATACCCATTTCAGCTACCAGATAAAAAAAGCATACAAAGTTTTTGGATTTGTCATACGTAATAGCCAAAATTTGAGTGTAAAAACAACCATAAGACTTTATAAATCTATGGTGAGGCCTCACCTTGAGTATGCCTCCAACATTTGGTCACCAAATTGTTACACCAACAGTAATGAAATTGAAAAAGTTCAAAAACGTTTTCTGCGCTATCTCTATATCAAAAAGAATGGCATATATCCCTTTTTTTTTTTTTTTTTTTTTTTTTTATCCGAAGAGGGGGGAAATACATTGCGTACTTAGCTAGCACGTGCTGGCCGTCGTGCGGGACTCCCGATGCAATGACTTCAAAGCAAGATTAAATCGTTGCATTGAAGCCAGTATAACGTATACCCGCTAAAACCCTAACCTCTTTCTCCTACAACCATGGTCCCCTGCGGCACTCTTTGTCAATACTACTTCGCAAGGGTGGTTCATTGCAGATGTTAACTGCTCTTACATTGAAAGCCTCTAAAGCCTACTCCTCGAAGGTATTGCGGAGGTCTTTGAGGATAGTCTCCGCGTAATCTGATACCAAGTTCCAGGCTTGCGGGCCCTTCAGCATGGCTTCTACTAATTGTTCTGGAACGATATTAGTCTCAGAATCCTCTCCACTTCGGCACGTTGATCCTGAAACCGGGGGCAGGAGAAGAACACGTGTTCCGCGTCCTCTACCACGTCTGTACAGTGTGGGCAGTTTGGGGAGTTTGCCCTCCTGAACCTGTGCAGGTATGCTCGAAAGCATCCATGTCCAGTCAGGAGTTGAGTGATGTAAAACCCAACCTCCCCATGCTGGCGGTTGACCCAACGACTGATGTTAGGTATCAATCGATATGTCCACCGCCTTTTGTAGAGCTGTCCCACCTCTCCTGCCATTGCCCTAGACTCATGGCTCTTTCATCGCTGTTTCTTGTCGGCTGTTCTTTTCTTCTAACTTTCTGCGGTAAAGCCGTCTCCTTTCTGCAGCCAGGATGTCGATTGGTAGGGTAGAGGCAATCACACTCACCGCCTCATAAGACACAGTGCGGTAGGATGATGCCACTCGAATCGCTGAGAGCCGCTGGACTGATTCCATTTTCCGGCGGTACGATGGTAGCTCGAGCGATTTCTCCCATACCGGTGCCCCGTACAACAAAACAGAAGTAGTTACTGTTGCCAGTAGCTGTCTTCTTATCTGTCTAGGGCCTCCGACATTCGGCATTATTCTAGATAATGCCCCCTGTACCCCAGCTGCTTTCTTGCTGGCCGCGATTATGTGCTCTTTGAAGTTGAGCCGTGTGTCCAGGAGCACCCCCAAATAGCTGATGAAGGGCTGCGACTGTATGTAGGTGTCGCCTATTTTGAGGGTGATGGTTTCCCTTACCTTTCGACTGCTAACAAGAAGTGTTTCGGTCTTTTGCTCTGCTAAACTCAAGTCCGCTGAGAGCATCCAATGCTGAATTGTGGCTATAGCGAATGAGAAGGTTGTTTGTATCTCCTCTATGTGCTTGCGCACTATGATCAATGCCACATCATCGGCGAATGCCACTAGCCTGACGCCCTCAGGCAGACCGAGCAGGAGCAGGTCGTTGTACATTACGTTCCATAAGAGGGGGCCAAGAACAGAGCCCTGAGGTACACCTCCTGTGATCTTATAGTCGACTTGCCCATTTTCAGTTTGGTACGATAAGATACGGTCCTTGAAATACGCTGAAACCATTCTCCGCAAGTACTGAGGAACTTCCATCCTGGCAAGAGCCTCCAAAATGCGGTCCCAGCGGGCCGAGTTAAAGGCGTTCTTGATATCCAGGGTGGCTATTAGACAGTACTTTTTTCCACCTCTTCTCCATCTCTTTCCCGAGATAGCCTCTCTGGCGATGTTGGTAACGAGTGTCACGGCATCGATGGTTGATCTCCCCTTTCTGAACCCGAATTGGTTGGTGGAAAGTTTTGGCTCAACGTAGGGCTCCAGCCTATCTGCTATTATTCTTTCAAGGAGTTTTCCCGCAGAGTCCAACATACAGAGGGGACGATATGATGACGGTTCGTCTGGAGGTTTCTTTCGCCCTTTAGGGAGGAGCACAAGCCTCTGCTTTTTCCACTTAGTCGGGAAAACCCCCTGCTTTAGGCAGGTCTCATACATTTGTAGAAACATTTCAGGCCTATGGCTATGGCGCATTTTAGCGCGATGTTAGGTATGCCATCTGGACCGGGAGCCTTGCAGTTTTTGAGCCGCTTGCATGCGCCCATCAGCTCATTCATAGTCACTGATGGTATATCTTCGTCCCTCACCTGCCACGAAGGATAAGCGGGTAGCTCAGGCTTCGCAGGAAACAAGTGAGTGACAATGCGGTGCAATGATTCGGGGCAGTTCGTTGATGTCATGGGAGGGGCCTTAATTTTATGCATCACGATTTTATACGGTTTTCCCCATGGATCTTGATTAACTTCGTCACACAACTCCTTCCAGTAGGATCTCTTGCTTGAGAGAATTGCTCTTCGTAGTTGTTGTCTTTTGATCTCATAGTCGAGCCTTAGTTCTTCTGTTGTGACCCTGTCGCGTCTCCGTGCTCGTTGATGCAGCCTTCGTGCTTTGAGACACTCTCGTCGGTGTTGTGAGATCGTGTCGTTCCACCAGTAAACTGGTGGGCGGCTGTTGTTGTGCCGTCTCCTTGGCATGGAAGCATCGCAGGACTTGACAACGCTTGTCATTACCTCTTTGGCAGTGGCTTCTGCGCTTGTTGCTATTGACAATGGTTCCTGCTCCATAACCAAGGCGAATGAATCAGCATCGAAAGCATTTTTGTTCCAACCGACTGGCTGTGGCCTCGCACGACTGACACACAATCTTCGTTTGGGAGTGGTGTTGATTTCCCATATAATAGCTTGGTGGTCGCTATTAGTAAACTCCTCATCGACCCGCCACTCACAGCCCCCTTTAATTAGGTTGCTGCTAACGAATGTCACATCGATAATGGAGCTGGCTGTGCCTTTGCGATATGTGCTTACGGCTCCTGTGTTGAGGAGTACCAGGTTGAGCGAAGACATGGTCTCAAGGAGAGCTCGTCCCCTCGCGCTCGTTTCCCGGCTTCCCCAGTCAATTGCCCAGGCGTTGAAATCTCCTGCGATGGCGACCGATTCACGCTTCCGTACATCCTCCGCCAAGGTGTCCAAGAATAACTCGAACTCCTCGAGCTGTGCACTAGGAGGTGCATAGCAGCTATAGAAGTGAACCCCTCCCACTTTGGCTCTCACAAGACATTGTTCGGGGGTATTTGGGAGTTGTTGGAACGGAAGTTTACCGCAAGCCCATATCGCTGCTCTGTCCGTTGTGTCATTTACCCAGGACGGGGTGTCGAAGTTTTTGTACTGCTCGCAGATTATGGCTACGTCGCAATCCAATTCCCGCACCCGCTGTACCAGTAGGTCTTGGGCTGCTTCGCAATGATTGAGGTTGAGTTGCAGTACTTTCATTTACGGGCTTGTGCTGCTCTCATCGCCTGTTGGTAGATCGGACATTTCCAACTACCCGCAACATGCCGGCAGTCTGACCTACTATCTTTCTCTTTGCAGAGTAAGCACTTGGCAGGTTGTTGGCAAGCCGAGGCATTGTGACCGGCGCCTCCGCATCTGTGACAACAACTGCTTCGATCAGTCTTGCCTCTGCACGCCTGGGCGTTGTGCCCAAAGTGCCAGCATTTGAAGCACCGTCGAAGGCTGATCCTCTCGCGAACACGTACTGTGCCCCACGCGAGTTTCAGCTTTCCAAGTGCGATGGCTTTTTTGGCCTGGACTTCTGGGAGACAAACAACTGCCGTTTGTGTTGATCTATATGCCCGTCGAAGTGATTTCACTGCCTCCTCAGTGATCTCTGCCAGGCCGTCGATATTATCTTTGAGCAGGTTTACTACGTCTTCCTTGGTACTGATCTCGTCCAGGTCTTTAATTTCAATCTCGATTTGCGGTATTCGAGATTGTACAGTGGCCCCGCTTGGGAGTTTATTCTTGATGGCGTTACAATAACGCTCCATCTCCTGAGCGTCTGCCTTCGCGAATAACAATAGGAGATCTCCCTTAGCTGTTCGTCGGATCTTATTGACTTTTTTGCCTATATCCTGCAAGGTGGGATCATTCTTGATACCTCGCAAGATATCTGCATGGGAGCTCTTCTCGCCTCTCTTTATAAGCAGCGTACAATGTGGCGCTGGTTTTTGCTTATTGGTCCTCGAGGCCTTTTTCCTCTTTGCCACTTGCCAGTCAGTAGACTGGTTTGAAGGTTGATTCTTGGTCTGCGGTTTAAACTTGGATTTTAATCCATTGTTTCTCTCCGCTTCTGAATTGACCACCCTACTTGTTGGCATATATCCCTTGATGGTATCTTATAGGTCAATGTTGGCAACCTTCCATCTCGGTTCTTTGAGTACGAGGAGAAAGACCCATGCTGTTATCTTTATATATAACATTCTAAATAACAGAAAATATTTCGATTGTGGCTTGATCAATAGCGTTAAGTTTAGGGTCCCCAAAATTAGCTTAAGACTACTCTCATCTAATCTCTTCTACATTAACAACGGAAGCCCTTCGCCCTATTTAACATCAAATTTGGTGAGCTTAGGCGCATATTATTGCTGCATCAGGATGCAAACCTTCATGATATTGGCATGTCTGTGACATTGTCAAATACTTGTCTACTGATTAACCCTTCACATATAAGTACCTATTTGGTATTTGTAAAGAGAATAAATAAATAAATATATCTGATATTTTTGTTTATTTGAATAAGGTCTCTCAAGAATTGAAGATCCCCAGTAGGCTGTGACTTCGGGTAATCCACCTAGAGGGCAGGTTTACCAACACTTCGTTGGGAAAACTGTTCGTTCGTTCACTTTAGTGGGATAAAGGTAGAAGTTTAATTTGCTGTTAATTAATGTTATTATTTATAAAAAATATATTTTATTCTCTCTCTCTCTCCTCTTCTTTATCTTTCTTCTCCTCTCTTATAGTTATTATAAAATAAATAAACAAGTGACATTCGCATCTTAATCGTCATTTATTTTCATTATTTATGGCGTTTGTGTAAACATCATTTAAAAAACAAATCAAATCTTGAAATATGAAATGTGTGCATACCGCAGCAGATTTGTCTTAATTTGGTCGTAAGTACTCATAATTCAACTCGCGACATTAAAAGATTTTCAGCCCCTATGCAATTTCCTAAAGTGATCTAATTAACTATAGAAAATCACACATGTCATCCTACATTAAATACCAACTCGGTGGTCTTAATGAGTGGTAATTATATATTAAAATAATTAACCGATCTGTCAGTGTTCATTAACAGTGCCTTTATAAAAGAATAGAATAAATAAGGAACAGGTTAGAAAAGGTCGGAGCAATAAATGGGAATGTGAAGTCTATTGTACAGGCATAGTGAAACTAATTTCTTTATTTTCTATGACTGACTATCACAGAAAATTAAGTGTGATTGATTTAACACTGTATGTGCTAATTTGATGTATCCCCTAGATAATGACTTACAATTGTCTTTAGCCTGCTTCTAGTTTCGAGACCACATAATTGTGGTTTAGTGATGACTGTGTTTCTACTTTGATTTTTGTTGTACTTCTTGGATAAGAACCTCGGTGTCAGACTGGTTGCTTCTCATTATATCTTTTATGGAATTTAATAACTTTAAACAAGAAAACAATATTATAAATGCCAATGGTGGATTGCTTGATTTAGTCTTGTTGAGTGTACCTTGTGTAGTTAAAGCTGAACTCAACCGGCTAGTAGATATCGACAATTATCCCCCCCCCGCGCTTATTATATTAATCAGAGTTCAATTTCTACATATCCACCGATTTCCGCTTGACTCCAGACAGAAAACACAGAAAACTTTAGAAAGGGCCTACCACGGCCTACACCTTGCTTTATGCGGTCTTAACTGGAATTCCTTATCTTCCTGTACAGAGATTGTGACATTGTTTATATTACACGTAATGCATTGTTAGATCGCTTTATTGCGCCATATAAAAACAGATTTACTAAGCATTTCCACGATTTAATATGAAATATTAAACTTAAGAACCACTGCCACTAATTATTTAAAAGGTATTAGTTTGAATATGATTATCATAGATTTAGCGATATGAGGAAACTTGTAATACGAACTAATTAAGGATTCTTTCCACATTTACTTAAATACCTTACAGAACAAAATACAAACCGATCCCAAGGCCTACCAGGGACAACATCATACCAATCCCCAGGAAATAGTAAATTCCTTCGCATATTATTTTTAAAGTATTTACTCTCCTTCCAGCTCATGTAATTCTTTGGATGTGTCCATATACTCGCCTAATATTTCTATAGCAAGTTTATCTGTAAGTCTATAAGTTTGACATTTGACATAACATGATTCCCAGCTTCTTGGTTAGAGATTGCTCGACTACTGTTTTAGCCTCACCGTTATACTGAATATTCAACTTAATGCTAAAAACTGGGATATTCCCTGAGTACGGGAAACTGTCGAAATTTTGTCCTGTACACTAATCTGGTAATAACGATATCATAACAAATTATAGACCCATCACCATTATTCCTAACTTTGCTAGAGGATTCGAGATGTGCATTTATGATCAGATTTTTGCTAAGGTGATAACATACATATCGCCTGACCAACACGGTTTTATTAAACATAGATGCACAGTCACTAACTTATCGATTTTCACCCAGTTCACAGCTGCAGCCATTGGCTCCAAAAGTCAAGTAGACGTGGTCTTTACCGATTTTACCAAGGATTTCTATAAATTTCATCACCACACACTAATAGAAAAATTATCGGTCTATGGTTTCAGTAACTCGCTAGTTAATCTATTTAAATCCTACCTAACCGCCATCAATTTGTTAGCTATAACGGCTTTATATCAAACATATTTACTGTCAGTTTAGGAGTACCCCAAGGTTCCAATCTTGGTCCGCTATTGTTTCTAATGGTCATTAACGACTTTTCAAGTATACTTTCATCTGAAACTCTTCTTTTTGTAGACGATTTTAAATTATATCGTAAAATCCAGAAAAGAATCCAATACTATTCCATTATTCGTTTGATAATCAGACTGTTGCGCGATGCACTATCATAAAAGACTTAGGTGTATATTTCGATCATAAATTTTCATTTTCTGAAAATATTTCCATAATTTGCAAATCGATCGTTGGGTTTCATATTGAGAAATTGCAACAGATTTCGTAACATATCCGCGCTGAAATTTTTATATACATGCTTAGTGCGCTCAAAGTTAGATTATTGCAATCTTATTTAGCAACCTGTCTACAAAATTCATCATAACGTTCTTGAGGCAGTGCAAAGAAAATTCTTAAAAATTCTCGCTTTTCGTGTCGACGACTCACATCCTGTCAGAGGGTACCAGCACAAATTACTACTAACAGATTCGAGATGAGATCTTTAATTATGCATTGGAATATACTTAGTTTTTCATTTCTATACAAATTGTTTCACAATAGAATTAGCTCACCTGTTCTTTTGTCAATGATCCCAATACATTCGCCAAAGCTTGGTTCAAAAATAACACCTATTTTTATCAGTTTGTTAATACAAATGTACTTATAAAATCACCATTATTCATCATGTGTAGTATATCTAGGAACTGTGATATTAATTTTGATAATTTTGAAACAATCGCTGAAGCATATATGCAACTAATGACAGGTCAACTCTGTTTCAGTTACTAGCAAAATTCTCTATTTATTGTTGAAAATGTGTTATTTAATATTTGTTATCTGTCCTCTCTTTTCTTTTGGAATATGTAAGATACGTTAGATTATCTTTATGAATTTTTCATTATTTTATATTATTTCGCCTGTAATTGGATTTATATCTGTTAGCAATAAACTAAACTAAACTACACTAGACTAGACTAGACTAGACCAGACCAGACCAGACCAGACCGGACCAGACCGGACAAGACCAGACCAGACCAGACCAGACCAAACCAGACCAGACCAGACCAGACCAGACTAGTCTAGACCAGACCAGACTAGACTAGATTAAACTAGAATTGACTAGAAAAGACCAAACCAAGCTAAACCAAACTTAACTAAATTAAACTAAACTATCATTCTTGACTATACTGGTTGGTTTCTCATACTATTTTCTTTTAGTACGTTAGTAAGTTATTGCTTTAACTTAGTTGTGGTGGTAGTTGAAAGAACGAACAATTTTTTCAGTGTTTATTTCGCATCAACTGATGAACCAGTTTACGGTTTATATTTCTATCTGATTTTTTGGGAATAACACCACAATTGCTGGAAAGTCTGGATATTTCAATAGTCCAAACGTCTAAATCAGCCCCGTGTTCAATGGAAATAAAACATCAACAAAACTGAACAAGAAAATTTAAAATTTAAAAGGTTCGCAATGCCAAATTAATAATTCAGAAAAATACAAAACTAAAGATGCCACAACTATTATTTCGAAAACAACTAGTTTATGGTCTACGGATAATATAGTTCTCTTTCGACGATATTTGTGCACCATCAAGAGATAAACTAGTAAACTGTATGGTCCTATGGTTTATCTACAGACAATGTAATTAAAATGTAAATATAAACTTAGTCTGTAAATACAAAATTTATTAGCCTGTCTGTCATAAGCCTGAAAATAGTATGAGGGGAAATTCATTTCAACTGGTACTAAAATTCCACCTGTCAATTAGCTGTTAATAGTGATTTCTAAATTATTTACTCTTTATTTTTGTCTGACGTTTAGCTATAAGTAAGGAATGAACTGGATTAATGTGTCATCTGTCAAATATAGGTGGAAAATAGACGAAAAGTAAACTTTTTTATAAACTAGTTAGTTATATATTTGATCTTCCTTTACATGAACGTCAACACACATATTGACAAAATTGCTGTTAGTGGCTCCTTCATTTCTAACTGCTGTTTTTAATTACCTTCTCTAACTCCGCCCGGCTACTACTACTACCCCCGTTATAAGTACCAAAAAGGAAAAAGGTTCTGCTAAGTTTTCAAACAGAACAAATAAATAACATTAAATGTTCTAATTAATTTTGTACGTTAAGGAGAATACTTAGTACTAAATAACTAGAATTATATGAAAACAACATAAAATAAATAATTTCTCAAAACAATATATTATTTGACCTTCCTTTACATGACCGTCAACACACATATCGACAATTTCTTTAACCCAGCTCATTTCACATGTCCTCGTATTATTAGGGACAAACTCAACAAAGACTTGATGGTTAATTATTGCCTCACGCATGTCGTATGTTATTTTCAGATGTTACTGAGGTAATTAGTGTCATGTATGTATACACATACATCTTTTAATTCATTCATTCGTTCATTCATTCTATACAAATACACACACACACACACTGTATGTTCAGTCTCAACATTAGAATTACCACAAAATTATTGTCTTCTCAGCTAATGACAATGACGGTATAAAATGGAACATGAGATATAATACACAAATGGTTTTATGCGAGTCTATATGAATGTTGAGGCTCATATGTCAAATAAATGCTAGCTTATTATGCTTGTCTGTGTAGTGATTTTTTAAATATTATCTGTTTGATATATACGTGGGTTGATCGATATCTTTACAATGGACTGTAATATTCACGGGGGTAATACTTAACATAGAGTGTGAGATGGTGACACATGAACAAGTGAAATCGTCACGCTGGATGAGAGAGACGTATCTGTCACTCTCTAGCGTTGCAAGCAATGTTAACGTCCGCTGTACATACTATTTCGCGAGCCCAGGAGTTTAAATTGCCCTTCGGAAAATTACCGAGGACCTTTTCAGTTATTTTGCCTATCATCCCCGTAACTGACTCGGGTTCTCAAGCTAAAGTATTTTTTATTCGCTGTCTTCTTTGTAGTGTTGTTGCCTGTGGTTTGTTGTGATTGTAGCTTAACATTCAAATCCTCTAGCAACTGTCTTTCTCTCGTTCTCTTGTTCTTTCTCTATGGTTCGTACAGCACCTATCCGCCCTGTTGTGGAAATTTGTCATTTTTGTGTGTTTTGGGTGGGCGTTTAGTTGGCTACTTTCCTGTCATGTTAACTCCAACGGATCCGCGTTTGTATTTATCAATTAATCTGGGGTCATAGTTAAGCAACTGTCTTAGGTGAAGGTTCCAGTTCAGCGTATGCCTATTTGGCGCTGTTTTTTTGTCAGTCATTAAAGATTTCTAACGAACCCTGGGTGCTGCAACTGCTAGGCGTAAACATAGGTTTCTCCATCCTCTGGTTGACCTGTCTGTGACTTTTGTTTGTAGGTCCACATGCGATTGAAGCGTACGTGAGGATTGGCCGGAGAACTCTCTTGATGAGAGTTAACTTGCTTCCTTTTCCAATCAAAGGGTATAGTTTGGCATGAGAATTTTCTGCCCTCATCCATTAGGTTTGCGTTCGAGATGACCTTGAGACTTCATCGTTGATGAACATGGCTTGGGTTCTGCTTTCGTTGTTTATTGTTATTTTCCCAGAATGCACCATTCTGCTATGTCGTCCGTGGCATGTTGTAATCGGCTCAAGGCTGACTCGTATATGAAGGTTTAGTATCCTTTGGGGGTGTCATAGGTAAACTGAGCTATCATAGCTTTCGTAGGTTTTGACATGTCTGCAGTGTATATGGACAATAGCATCAGTGATAAGTTTGCTCCTTGGGGAACTCCTGCCTCTATGGTGAGGTATCCAGATAGTTCCGGGGCAACACAAACTCTTACTCTTCGATGTTTCAAGAAGTGTGTTAGTGTGGAATCCTAATTGGTCCATTTTGAATATCCTTAGTTCTATACTCTGTCGAAAACACAGTACTTGATTTTCGATGCCATGTTTATGCTTAAACTCAAACTGTTCGACTGGAATCACATTTGGTTGGTCTATAACCTCTTGGACTCGAGAGGTGAAGATCCTTTCTGCTACTTCCCTCATGGCTGATAGTAGGCTAATAGGGTGGGAGGTTTGTGGGAAAGCTCCCAGCTCGACTCGGATTTCGTGGTCGCCATCGGCATCATCGTGTTGATTTAGTCTGCATTCCCTCTTCAAGCTATTGCCGAATGCTTTAGTCTTTTCGGGGTTAGTCTAGACTAGTCCTTGTTCGCCATGTGGAGGAGTAGTGGTCGTCTGTCTTAACTCAGAATTTTCTGCAAGTTCCAGAAGCCGGGTTTCTGTGGATCCAGATGGCCTAGGTAGCTGTTCCAAGATTGTTGTGGTGTGTGCTTAGAGCTTTTTCCGTGCCCGAACTCAGTTGAGGAATGCAAATAAGCACATGCAAGCTTAGACAGAATTAGTACAGACACTTGGTTTTCTTTCTTTTTTTTTTCACCTGTTGTTACGTTGTTTCGCAGCTTGACATAATCTTTTTTATATTCTTGTTTAATTAGAAATCACACCTCATATATTTGGTTAAAAATTGAATCAATGGGCAAAATATTGTCTGCAGAAAAAATGTATGACATGTCCTGCGAATAATTAAGATAGTAATGAACCAGTACGACCCTCACTTATATTCATTAATTAAACTCCAGATAACCCCCCCATTAGACCAATAGTCTCTTATTTCTCATCCACATCATCAATAATTTCTGAGACACTCCTCAGCATATTAGACATTCACAACCATACCCAGTAAAAAAAATAGCCGAGCCACAATAATTTAAAAAATTATCAACTATTATAATTCCATGTTGTTAATTCTTTCCCAAAATCCAGCCAGCCTTATCAGGAACTTCCTATAGAAATGCATGAAACCAATCCAGTACTTCAAGCAGAAATACCTACTTCCTTAAAGATTTGCCTCAGCCAAAATTATCTTCAAATTAACAACAGCCATTGTAACCAAGGTTTAATTATGTTTTAGTCCATTTTAATCTGAAATATTCAAGAATAATTTAGAATTTTTTTTTAATCATATAATGAGCAAAAAAATCCTATGGTATTGATACGTCGATCACATTTTCGCTGTATTACTGGTACATACAAACAACTCCATATCTACATAAATCAATCCATCCCAAGAATGAATTTACTCTAGAAAGTAAGACTGAAAATGTATTAAAATTTCTAGAAGTTGACATCCACAAATACGAAAACAAACACCTTTTCTATATCTCACGAACCATCACATACTGACCTTACTATCCACAAGACAAAACGTAACGAAACGTAATTTTTATAAAACTTAGAGACCATACTTACATAATTTCGCAACACAAAAGCGATCACCCGGTTTCAATAGTCTTTTGCAATTTGCACAGTAGCAAAACATTATTTTGATGCTGTCATTCGATAGAACTTTTACCTACTTACAACTTTCATAAGACTATAAATACATTTTAGTTGTCAACGAGTGAAAATTTACAAAAAAAATCGAATCCTGAATTTTTTTGATATTCAATATTTTCTAATTACATCGCTTTATGACGCAAGAACAACAATTTAAAAACACATTTTTGTCATGCAAACAATGTTTATTTGTGCTATTTCACCTATAAACAGGATCATACTATTTTTTTTACTCTGATGATTATTTTTTCTCCCAAAACGTCAACCAATGTAGTGGTCTCTCAGTGCTGTAACAAAAAAGGACAGGTTCGTATATAAAATAAAACAATTCATGGTCGCGTATTAGAAACGAAACGTAGCAGTGAAGATTGCTGTATTGTGCAAAATTATGTGTCAAAAAACTTTTCTCTCTGCCATTTCCTCATATTCTTTAAAATAAAAGTAGTAGAGGTAAAAAAAATATGTCATTTTTGGATTTCCTTGTGTACCTTGAGAACAGCAAGAGAACAGCGTATTTTTCTCTAAGTAGTCGAATGAGCTCTAAAATACGAATTTTTTTCTCCATTTAATTAATTAATTCTTGTTGTTCGAAATGGAATAGCATGGCTAAACGAATCAACGATATATATCTTCTATATGGATATATTTTAATCTTATTTGTATTTTACAGATATAAGAAACATCAATGTTTGGGTTTATACAGAGAACGGATTTTTTTTCTAAATTGATTCAGTTAGTCGTGATAATCTGGTTCGTAAAAGACAAAAACATGAAGGAAAGAGACACTTGGAGCCCTCTTCAGTTGCTTTATATAATTAGGCGAACTTTTCGTAATAGCTTTCATTGCGATTGGATTACCGTGATTAATAATTTCCTATATTAATTTCAATTATGATTCAGACGCCTTAATGAAATACGTTTACTTTATAATATAAAGCTAGGCGACACACAAATTTAATGGCAAGTAATGTTTCCCTTTTTAGGGTTCCGTATATACAATATATGGATACCATTATAACATCACTCCGGATTCCTGCCCCTGTCACATCACAGCAATTTTCTCCTAAACTACTAGGCTGAAGAGGTTGAAATTTGGTACCAATGTATAGTTTGGTGACCCGATCTAGAGTACATATCGTAAAAGAAGAAATTTTGATTTTAGGGCTACTTCTGGGGGAAAAACTAAAAAAATCGACCGTTCCCTTCGTGATCTCCGAAACTACTGAGCCTAAAATTCTGAAAAAATGGGAAATATAGAACATTGCCCCAATTTTACAGGAAAAATAAGGAGAAACCTTTAAAAATAATTTGGGGGAGGGCAAATTATAGAATTAAATGAAAATTTAAAAATAAAACATTATTCAAACGTATCGTGTAATAAATCAAATAAAAAGTCCCATTCTGAGGAACACAAATATATTTTTTTCATATTAAAAAAAATTAGTTAAAAAGATTTTATTATTAAATATACCACAATTTACCCATTCTCCCCTCTTTATCACCGAAACTATAAAACGTAAGGTTTTGAAAAAAGTTATAGGTATCGGGTCTGACCTGAAGTTTACTAGAAAAATAAGTAGAAACCTCTACTTTTCATTTTGGGGGGCAAATTACAGAATTAAATGGAAAATATAAAATTAAAATTGTTTCTAACGCATCATGTTACATATCAAATGAAAGGGCTCATTATGACGAAAACAAATATTTTTTTTTCATATTTTTAAAATAAATTAATTAAAACATATATCAAAAAAATTAAAAAAATTTACCTATTCCCCCCCCCCTATCTTTGAAATCATAAGCTGTAAAATTTTGAAAAAAAAAATAGAGGTATAGCGCCTCATCTGAACTTTACTGGAAAAATAAGGAGAAACCCCTAATATTCATTTTGGGGGGCAAATTATAGAATTAAATAGAAAATAACAAATTATAATTGTTTCTAATGGATCTATTATTATATCAAATCAAAGGGCTCATTATGACGAATACAAATTAATTTTTTTAATATTTTTAAAATAATTATTTAAAAGTTATTAAGAAAAAAATTAAAAACTTACCCATTCCCCCTTATCTCCGAAACTATAAGACGCAAAATTTTGAAAAAATAGACGTGTAGCCCCTAACATGAACTTTACTGAAAAATAAGGAGAAACCCCCTAATATTGATTTTGGGGGGAGGCAAATGAAAGAATTAAATGAAAAATAAAAAATTAAACTTGTTTCTAACCGATCATGTAATATATGAAATCACATTTTTTTAAAATGAATATTTTAAGATATGTTAAAAAAATATTTAAAAAAATTACCCATTCCCTCCTTATTCCCCAAACAATTTTTTTTATTTACAGGAAAAATACCAAGAAATCCCTAATATTAATATTGGGGGCCAAATTATAGAATTAAACGGAAAATATTTTTTAACGCATCATGCAATACATCAAATGATAGGGCTCATTATGAGGAATACAAATATATATTCTCCATATTTTTTAAATTAATTGTTTACAAGATATTAACATAAAGATAAAAAAATTCTCATTTTATTGCCGAAACCATACTACCTAAAATTTTGAAAATAATTAAAATTTTCATAAAAATTCAATTTTCAAACGCCTCATGTAAAATATATATCAGATTAAAGACTCATTATGTGAATTACAAATATATCATATTTTTAAATCATTTGTTCAAAAGATATTACCAAAAAGATTAGACATCGTCTTATTTCCCACTTTAGAAACTACACAATTTAAATTTTGAAAAATATATTTTATTTGTATTTTTAAATAATTTGAATAACAGATTTAATAATTTATAATTTAAAACTTGACCTATTTTGTTCCTTATTTTCCAATCCACAGAGCATCAAAATTCAGACAGTAGATTATAAAAGGCTTCCTCGAAAGTTTATTAGTAAAATAAAACACTAATGTTCATTTTTGGGTGGCCAAATTAGAAAATTAAATACATTCTTATAAAAATCTAGCGAATCCTGAAGCAGATATAAATAAAAAGTCTATGTTTGGAAAATGAAAGTGTTATATTTTTTATAAATTTAAAACGCTTCATTTAAAGATATTAGGGTAAATATAAGAAAATGCACCCATTCCCTGCTTGTCTGAAACTGGAATATTCGAATCTTGAAGGTGGTATGGAACCCTTAGTATGTCCTTAGTATGTCCAACTCGCACTTGACCAAATTATTTTGTTGTGTTTTTTCCAAATTCTGACGTACATCAAGTGTCTAATGTGAAATATCGCAAAGAGAGACCCGGGATATTTGTTAGAATGAAAAGTAAATTTTGTGCATGTACCTACTGCATGTTAATTGCATGTTTCTTCGAAAGATGACTGAGTTCTATGGGTATCAGTTATGAAGCTTTCGCTTGAATAAATAAGATACCCTTCCCTCCGGTGGATAATATTATAGAATATCAGCTCAATTTTGTCTCATTTTTTTTTAAATTTTTTCGATATCGATTTTGTCATTGAATATATCAGGCTGAAGGTATAATAATTCATTACAAATAAAAGCAATATTAGGAAATTTTAACAGGGGTCTCTGCCTTAATAAGATCGCAAGATCGATGCCAACTCCCGTCCATAGAGGGACAACCTTGGACAAAAAAGAAGAAGAAATATTTTTTACGTAATATACAAAAAATGAGATGCTGATGAACAATAACACTTTTATTCATCCAAACGAAGAACACATGACGAAGTTTCACATACGTGAACCCTATGTTACACAAGTGAACTCAATTTTTTACCCAGTTATTATCCAGAAGGTATATAAATATATGCAGAAAAAAGAAAGAATTGAACGTTTTGTATATTCGTTTTCGTCGACATCAGTAATATTATCTTTCAATTAGAAAAGATGAAAGCACATCTGCTTCATTGCACGGTGTTGGTAATGAAAGAGGTGTAATAAAAATTATGATTATTAAAGAAGATGTAAAGAGGTTTTTATTATATTAGCACACCTGCATTTTATAGTAGCGTATAAAACCTATGCATGCGAGGTTGTCCCACATAAGTGAACGCGTAAAATTGAGATAAACAACATATTATTTAAGAAAATGATGTTTTTTGTTGAAGAAAATTGAAGCTGGATTAGATAAACCTCTGCTGCTGGTTTAATTATATCCCTTGCAGATAAGCCTATGCTTCCAGGTGGATTATTATTATTTTGATAATGAAGGTTCTTGGAAATATCTTATATTCGTTTTTTGTTTTTGGCAAATGGAACAGAGAATAAGCTCGTTAAATATTCTATAAATACATTTATTTTTTTGAACACAAACCGACTTCAAAAAAGTTATATAACTAAAACTGAATACTTCAGATAAGTATTTGAATGTTGCATACAAAATGATTTTTGGAATTTAGTTACTTTTTTCTGTTTTTCTGGAGTCGATTTTTTTTACTGACTTCCAAAAATGGATGACTTTCGTTGACAACTCTTGTTTTATGTATGACCAGCGATTATTCAAAAACGGCTTGGACAATTTTTTTTAAACTACATTATATTAAGGAACATTACAGAAAAGTACCATATTATTGTCTATAACATGAGATGTACGGTTTTCCAGAAAATCTTGTTTTCTCTAAAACGGCTCAAGCAATTTGAATATTTTAAATAGTATTCTACAGAGATATGTTCCAGCTTAATTCAGTATAGTTCTCTATAACGTAAAACAGCATTATTTTGGAAAATCGGTAAAATAGGTGCAAGAACACTGTAAACATCACCGTAAATGTCAATCTAGTTAAATGTCAAATATACCATGAAAGTATGTCATACAGAGTGTAATGATTTAGATTTTGATTCATTTGAAGTAAAAGTTTCTTTTAGAGGCGAAGTTAAGTTACGAGGCTTATAGTCACGTAAAATATTCCATTAGTTTATCGAAACGAAAATTGTTATGCCGGAGATCTTTTCTATATAATATACGGTTGTAGGTGTGTTCGTGTGTGCATGTGATATTAGGTGGTACATAAGCAATTGTATACATAGGATGGTTGAAATACAGGGTGAGTTTTTTTTTCATGATCAGTATGGGGATCTCTGAAACTAGGGGATATAGAGCAATGGTTAAATTGGGAAATATTTGCAGTTTTACTGGCCCAATTTAATGACACTTTCGGATTTTTATAAAAAGTCATAGCTTACTAGATATTTTGAAAAAAAGAAATTCTGTTGATTTAGTCAAATCCCTCTAGCCCCTTTGTTTTTGATTAAAAAAAAGTGTAAATATCAAAATTTTAAGAGAATTGTATCCCGAATACGATTGTCATGTCCTCGTTTGCGTGACAGCTCTCGTTTTCGAGATATGAGACAAACTTATCTTTTTTTGATTGGAAACCATAGTTGGCTATGACCTCAAAAAATCGGACATTTTTAGAGTTTTTTAACGATATAATACTCGATATAGTTATTGATAAAAATAACGGAGTTATGGATGCTTTTCTTTTTTATTTTCACTTAGTTAGCCAAATGAAATAGATTTATTATTTAGTAACTATTCCAAAAAACATTGAACATTTTTTTAAATAGGTATATCATATATAACGAAAAAACTAAATAAGTAGGTAACTTAACAAATTAAAGTACATAATAATAGTTACCATGTATGTTCGAAAAGTCCACCATTGTTATTTAGACAAAAATTGCATCTTTTTAAGATTGAAATTACCGCTTTCCTTACAATTTCTTCAATTGCTTGTAATACCGCCTCCCTTAGGTCACCAACTGTCTCATACTTTCTTTTGTATACTTTGTTTTTACACACACCTCATAAATAGAAGTCTGCCAACTGCCAAATCGGGAGCCCGGGGTGACCATTCGCGTGGCCCATTTCTTCCTATCCAAGAGTTTGGATAGATATTATATAAGTGTTGTCTTATTAATAACCAGTTATGAGCAAACCGGACCACTCAATTTCTAAACGAGTTCTCAAATTCAAATTATGCAACATGTCTTGAAAAATATATTGCAAGAAATTCAAGTAGCGCTCCCCAGTAAGTGATTAGTCATAGATACAAGGCACCAGAATTACAGACCCTATGATACCACACCAAACATTAAAACCAAATTTTATCTGGTGTCGTCTTTGTTCTACATGGAAAGGGTTTTCTTTAGCCGAGATACGCTCGTGTCTATTGGACATACTGCAGTTAGTAAATCTAGTTTCATCTGACCATAACACCTTTATGTCTGTAAACCATGTACAAAACAAAATACGTCGCGATGTTCGTCACCAGCATACAAAGTTTAACAAATTGAAAGTTTGTACGGGTGGAATTTGTGCGCTTTCAGTACCTTAACTACAGTTCGTTGAGATGTGCCAGCTTCTGCCGCAATCTCACGCGTTGATGTAGATGGATTTTGATTTACCATTACCAAAACATTTATTTGTGCTGCTGCGTTAATTTGATTACGTTCCTTTGTTGGTTTAGTAAAAGATCCATATATGCGTAAACTATCGTAAAGCCTCTTAAATATACATAGAGCAGGTTGACGACGATTAAAATATCTATATATATGATATAAGATTCCACCATATTCAGTTTTTCTTCGTTAGAATATTCCATTTTATCACGAAAACTTGTCAATATCGACTGTCAGGTCAGCACTACTAATGGAATTACTCTCAAATGAGGAAACGTCAAAGTGAAAATAAGAGAGAAAAGCATCCATAACTCCGTTATTTTTATGAATAACTATATCGAGTATTATATCGTTGAAAAGCTCTAAAGGGCATAGCCAACTATGGTTTCCATTCAAAAAATGATAATTTTGTGTCATATCTCGAAAACGAGAGCTGTCACGCAAACGAGGACATAACAATCACATTCGGGATACAATTCCTTCAATTTTTGAAATTTACAGTTTTTTATAAATTCAAAAACAATGGAGCTAGAGGGATTTGACTAAATCGACAGGATTTCGTTTTTTCAAAATAAGTAGTAAGCCATGACTTTTTACAAAAATCTGAAAGTATCATTAAATTGGGCCAGTAAAACTGCAAATCTTTCCCAATTTAACCACTGCTCTATCTCCGCTAGTTTCCGAGATCCCCATACTAATCATCAAAAAAACTCACCCTGTATAAGGTGAAATTGAGTTAGTTATACAGGGTGGTTCTAAAAATATTGTTTGGGGTGGCACATAAGTGGTTACGTATACAAGGTGGTTGAAATTACAGTGGAGCAAAACTATAGTTACGTAGAGTGGAAATTTGCGTTCTAGGACGGAGAATAATAACAGTTGAAATATAAGGTGGAGTAGAATTACTTATATAGTGTAGCTGCTTATACCAGTTGTTTGAAGTAAGGGTGGAATAAAATTATTGGTATTCAGGGTGTATCAAAAATTTGTTATATAAGCATAAGCAGTTAGGATATATAAACTATAGGGCGTAGAACGGGGTATAAATATAGACATGGGTTCAAAAAATTTTAGAAGCAGTTGCATATACCGGGTTGTTGAAATAAATGGTAGAGTAAAATTATAGTCAGAAAATGTGATTCAAAAATTTTAATTTTGTTATATAGGGTAGACCATGAGCAATTGCTTAAATTGAATACTAGATATATGGGCAAAGTAAGATCATAGGTATACAGGAATAATTTAAACAATCGAAAAATAGAAACAGTCAATAGTGTGGAGAGGATTTATATTTATACAGGGTGGTTTTAAAGATATAGAGACCGTTGCAATATAATTTTGAGTTGAAATATAGTTGGACAGGGTGGTTCAGAAAATGATATACCAATAATATATATAAAGGTGACCAATACACCGAAGCATATACAGTGTGGATGCAATATAAAGTGAATTAGAGTTACACTTTTAGAAAATGTTCCAAATAATAAAACAAATAAAAAAAAGTTAAAATATATTTGGAAAATATAGAAAAAGAATACAATTTAGAGAGGAAGAAAGAGAGAGGAAGAAAGAGACAGAGGGAGAGAGAGATACGAATATGTTAAAATTTTCAATTGAATTGTACCTTAAATCAGAAAAAAGAAGATATATCTAAAAATAGTGCACACTGTTTCTAAATGGTTTTTATTTTAAGTCAGCTGAAGTCGGTAGTTTTTTAAATATAAACTATTGGATACGGTGATTTAAGTCATTTATATAAATTATAAAACTTTGGTCCCATTACAATATCATATGGATGTGGTGATGATTTGGTGTTGTTGTATCTTGTTTTGTGACTTCTTCCAAATAAATAGCTACTAATTCATTTCAGTACTTTGTCGTCTATACCATATTAATTTTCAAAAACTCTTTGAAAATCAAGAAACAGTGCTCCAGGTACTAGATCTGAATTAAGTGAATTTTTCCATTACGCTAAAATTTTATTTAAGGCCATTTCGCATGAATTTTTCTCTATGAGGCCCGCTTGAAAACAGGTTAAAATCTTATTTTCTTCTACATATTTCACTATTTGATTATTGATGACTACTTCCAGCAGCCTTTCATAACTGGGAACCACATTTATTGGAGAAAGTTATTAGGTAAATAAGTTTGAATTTGTTTTCTTTGCAATGGGAATTACCTTTGAAGTTTTTCTACATTTTCTTTAACAGTCACATACATTTTTATGGTATTTCTTCACCACTTCTTAAAATTTACAGTCAGTTTAAAAATTTACCGGAAATCATGTATGTACCTTACATCCATTAGGAACAATTTAAAAAATGCACCAGACAGAAAAATCGCAATGTCGCCGGTTGAATTTCAGTAATTTTCGAACACAAAATGAATTTTAAACGCCTAGAAGATTAAATGTTTCCAAATCGGTGGGCACTTTGAGTGTTTGCAAAAACAAATAAAACACTCGAAATAAACCCTATTCCGTTACGGTAGCCCAATCGCATTAGGATCGAGCCCGGTACCACTGAAAAGGGCTCTTCGTTACACAAAAGGACCGAAATTGCCGAAGAATACCCCGGCTAACGGGTAGGCCGGGTTTATTTACGGCTTTTTGGTACGTTTAGACGTAATTTTGACGTGGTCCGTAAAAGCGGGGAGGATTTCAGAAAAAAAATACTGTTACGAGTTTCGATTATACGGTGTGTAATAAATTTTTGGCAGTAGAGCATAAGGTATGTGGTATGTTGTTGAGCAGGTGCATTTAAATAAGACAGGCACATCAAGAAAGAGATATATGATGGCCACCAAGAAAACGAAAAACGATTTGCCGATGGTACCTATAAAGTTTGTGAATTTTAAATTGTTATAATGGTGATTAAAAAATAGTCGGTTTAGACCATGTTTTAGTTTGCCTTTTCAGCATACTTATTTATTATGGTTTGAAAAGTCTTCTTGTCTCTAGGTAGAATAGTATTTGGCAAATATTTTTTAGCGAAGTACTTGATTGTTTTAGGTTAGTTTTATGTCTAAATGGAGAAGAGCTAAGGTAGTTAGCTTCTTTAAACAAGCTATCAAAAAATACACCAGTCTACAAAGCAAATTTGGGAGAAAAAATTTAACAAAAATTCCTTTATGCCAAAGGACCAGGCAACTTTCTTGTGGAAAAATGGACCTTTTTTGAAATTTTGGTATGTTGTAGGGGTTAATGTTCTGACAAAAAGAGTCCATGGGCTCAAATAGATTCTATGACTAGTTTTCGAGATACAGAGTGTTAAATATCGAAAATGCCGCATTTTTCATATTAGATTTCCAATGATAGAAGTGCTTTATTTCCGATTATTGGAGAAATTGTGATGTGTACATTATTGGACATAAATATTTCACAAAACAATTGCCATAAGTTTTCGGGAATTACAGGGTATTTACGAAATATGTAACATGTGATTTTGAAAAAAAAAATATTACAACGTCAAAAACATAAGATGTCTTTGCACAAATAATATCTTATTCTTGGATACGATTCATATAATATACAGTGTGAGCCATAAATATAGCTAGAGACGACATATAGGTATTGTTTTACCGATTAATGAGTCACCCTGTACAAACTATTCGTAGTGCAATTTTAATAAGACATAAACATATATATGATCCGCCTCTTGAGACTCAACAGGTTGTTAAACCCTCATTGCAAAAGCTATACATATTGAAAACAAGTAGTTTTTCATACTAGCCTGTAGTTTTAAATTCTCTCCGTCAAGTTTGTATGTTATAACATTGCTACGTTAACAAATGTTCAGTGTTTAACTGAGCAGAATATTGTTAAAATTGTATGACTAGTTTTCGAGACATAGGGTGTTGTTAAACATCGGAAATGTCTCCTTTTTCTTATCAGATTTCACATAACAGACGTGTATTATTTCCGTATATTGCAGGAAAGGTAATTTTCGCATTATTTGACAAAAATATGGGATAAAACAGTTACCATTAATTATATTTTATTACAGTGTGTTTCCAATATAATGTAACGTGTTTTTTTCAGAAAACTATTTTTTTTATTACAATGATGAATATATAAGATGTAATCGCACAATTAATAAGAAATGAGTTCTTGAAAGTGTTCATATATAATACAGTGTAAGTCGTAAATATAGCTATAGTGAGGCATATACCATTTTTTACCACTAGTGAGTAACCCTCTATTAAGTACAATACGTTAATTTGTAAAATATTAGCAAACTTGTAAGAATTTAGTGTGATCAGTCATAGATTTTATAATTTAATATAAAAATCCTAGGACGCATGGTTTATACAGGGTTACTTATTAATGGAAAAAATAATAGATGCTCACTTTAGCAATTTTACAACTCACACTGTATAATGAATGAACACGTCCAAAAATTAATTTCTTTAACATTATATTAACTGAGCAATTAGATCTTCTCATGTATTCAACGTTATAATAGAAATGAGTTTTCTAAAATACATGTTACGTATGTAGGAAACACCCTGTAATATAAAATAATTAATAGAAATAGAAATTTTTGTGCAATATTTATGTCAAACAAAGCGTTGTCTGCACTAAACGGAAATAAAACACATCATTATGAGAAATCTGAACTGATGGAGGTGACATTTCCGAAGTTGAACACTCTATATCTCGAAAACTAGTCATACAATTTTAATAATATTCTGATCAGTAAAACACATTTGTTACGTAAAAATGTATACAAAGTCGACGGAGAGAATTTAAAACTATGAGGTAGTATAAAAAAATACACTTTTTTCCGTATGTATAGTTCTTGCAATCAGTTTAACATCTCGTTCAGTATAAAGAGATAGATAATATAATTGTTTAATGTCTTATAAAAATTGCAGCACGAAGGGTTCGTACAGGGTGACTCATTAAAAGGAAAAAAATAATATATGCCTTCTTTAGCTATATTTAAGGCTCACATTGTATATTATATGAAGCATACCAAAGAAATTATTACTTTAATGAGATATTAATTGTGCAATAACACCTTATGTTTTCGACGTTGTAGTAAAAAAAAAGATTTTTTCCACAATCACATGTTACGTATTCCTTAAATACCCTGTAATCCACCAAAACTTATGGCAATTGTTTTGTGAAATATTTATGTCCAATAATGTACAAATCACAATTTCTCCAATAACCGGAAACAAAACACGTCTATGATTGGAAATCTGATTACAAAAATGCGGCATTTTCGATATTTAACACTCTGTATCTCAAAAACTAGTATATAGTATATAGAATCTATTTGAGCCCATGGACTCTTTGTTGGAACATTATCCCCTTCAACATACCAAAATTTCAAACAATTTGAAGGAGGTCCATTTTTCCATAAGAAAGGTACCTGGTCCTTTGTTTGTTTGGTTGTTTTGTAGGTGGGAATCTCTGGAAGTAGGGAACCGATTTTTTAAATTCTTTCACAAGTAGATAGCTATACTATATTTTATTTTGATAAAATGTTTGATTACGCGAGTTCTATCATTTTACATAAATTCAATTATATCACGGGGGCTAGGTGGGGAAATGTTTTTTGAAAAAAAAAGATACTATTTTTCTGTAAGCTAAAGTAATCGTGCTAGTTTCTCATTTAGGTTTTCTAATACCCTAATTTTTTTTTGTAATGTAAATAGTAAGTAATTCATCATTTTGCGAAAATTTAAATCTTGAATGGCTCCGAAATAGAAAATAATGTTGGAGTGAATTTTGATATATACAGGGTGTCCCATGGTTCTGGTCTCGGATGATTGCGCAGTTATGATAGAAGATAGAATTTCCAAAATTTAGGGGTATAACTTCGCGATTGGGATCTATCCAGCTAAAATATTTTCAAGCATGTACCACTTCCGGTTATAGCGGAAGTTGATACCAACTTGCTTATTTCAAATGGAACACCCTGTAAATTATTGTATTTCTGAATTCTACGAGTAATTTTAATACTAATTCATGTATAATACCCTATACTTAAATTCAGCCCTTTCCGAGTTATTCCAAAATGTTTTTTGAAATTTACATTTTAAGGCCTTCAGATAATTGCAAATTATACATCAACGAAGAGGAATTTAGGAAAACCATTCGTTGAGAGGGTAGAATAAATTTAGTGCTTCCAGAATCTGTGAAAAAAGTATGGACATTATCTACAGAGTGTGTACAAAAAAATCCCGAAAATTGAAATTCAAAATCTGGAAAAACTTAATTTTTTCAAATGGAAACCACTATTTTTTATATCATAATCAGATTGAGCATCGAAAATAAGAGGTACTTTGTGAATAAGTACCTATACGAAATTCTGATAGTTTTCGACTTATTAAAAAAAAATAAATCATTTTCAGCATCTTTAATAAAAAGTAAGCTTAAGTACATAAGTTGGCCATGACGGTTGCTAAGGACTCTACGAAAATGTCATTTTAACAAATGTTCGAAATTCTTTTAATAAATCAATTTCAAATTGTATTTAATAGTTCGTAAATAATGGTTGCAAATGCATTTCTTATTCTTAGTCTCATATGTGAAAATTAACCAAAGGATTGATTCTCTGTTGCGATGTTAAAGAGTGCTATGGAATCATGACAAATGTCAAATATTACTAGTTAAATTATTATTATGTTATAATCATTTCAGTATATTCTTACGTCAGTTCAGAATCTTGATATAAATAATTATCCTTAAACAAAATGAATTTTACGAAAGAAGAAATGGTGGACATGATATTTGCATTAGGTGAATGTCAACGTAATAGCTTGCTCGCGTCAAGAGTGTATTACACGCAATATCCAGATCGAAGGCATCCAACTGAAAAAGCATTTACAAAACTTTATGAAAGATTTGTTGATTGTGGAAATGTTTCTTATGATAAACGTAATGTTCCAAATAGAATAACTACTGAAGAAAACGAATTTATGATAATGCAATCTGTGATAGAAAATCCACTATGTAGCGTTAGAACTATAAGTAACCAATTAGCTATTAGTAAAAGTGCCGTTCATAGGGTTATAAAGAGGTACAAGTTTCACCCTATAAAATACAAATGCATCAAGAATTGCTTGATACAGATTATGAAAAAAGAGAAGAATTTTGTAATTGGTTTAGAGTTAAAATGCAGACTGAAGCTGACTTTTCAACATATGTTTTGTTTTCAGACGAAGCCACCTTCCATAAAAACGGCTTCGTAAATAGACACAATTTTCATTACTATTGTGATGAAAACCCGAAAGGTTTTAAAACAACATCTCAGACTAAATGGTCCTTAAACGTGTGGGCTGGTATTGTTGGGGGTAATGTTATTGGACCTTTCTTTTTTGATGGGACAATGAATGGAGCCAAATTCCTTGATTTCTTAAGAAACCAATTACAGCCGTTATTAGAAGACGTTCCATTAAACATAAGAAGTAAAATGTGGCTTCAACTAGACGGCTCTTCAATTCATTATGACAGAAGAGTATGGCGATATTTAAATAGAAAGTTTAGTGATTGTTGGATTGGACGAAACGGATCAGTTGCTTGGCCTCCACGTTCACCTTGTTTAACCGCAATGGATTTTTTTCTCTGGAGTTACATAAAAGATATTGTGTATAAAGAGGAAGTAACGAGTAAAGAGAATATGAAAGAAAGAATAAGAAATGCATTTGCAATAATTGCACCAGAACTATTAAATAAAGTTCGTAATTCATTTATTAAAAGAAAAAATAAGTGCTTAGAAGTGAACGGTCGGCATTTTAAACATTTGTTAAAATGACATTTTTCGTCATGGCCAACTTATGTACTTAAGCTTACTTTTTATTAAAGATGCTGAAAATGTTTTATTTTTTTTAATAAGTCGAAAACTATCAGAATTTCGTATAGGTACTTATTCACAAAGTACCTCTTATTTTCGATGCTCAATCTGATTATGATATAAAAAATAGTGGTTTCCATTTGAAAAAATTGAGTTTTTCCAGATTTTGAAATTCAATTTTCGGGATTTTTTTGTACACACTCTGTAGATAATGTCCATACTTTTTTCACAGATTCTGGAAGCACTAAGTTTATTCTACCCTCTCAACGAATGGTTTTCCTAAATTCCTCTTCGTTGTTGTATAATTTGCAATTATCTGAAGGCCTTAAAATGTGAATTTCAAAAACATTTTGGAATAACTCGAAAAGGGCTGAATTTAAGTATAGGGTATTATACATGAATTAGTATTAAAATTACTCGTAGAATTCAGAAATACAATAATTTACAGGGTGTTACATTTGAAATAAGCAAGTTGGTATCAACTTCCGCTATAACCCGAAGTGGTACATGCTTGAAATATTTTAGCTGGATAGATCCCAATCGAGAAGTTATACCCCTAAATTTGAAAATTCTATCTTCTATCATAACTGCGCAATCATCCGAAACCAGAACCATGAGACACCCTGTATATATATATATATATATATATATATATATATATATATATATATATATATTCTTATAAAATAACTGGAAATTGGATTTATCATTCTGTGAAATTTCAGGCAAGTAAGGCATTTTTAAAGAAAAATTCATTACAGGTATGAAATATATATTATTAATTATTTAAATTAATAGATATTGATGTGACATTTCACCAGATTTCCATTATTGTAATGGCGGGATATGGGTTTCAGTAATTGTTAGGAAACAAGAAATGATGCAGGGGGTAAAGTTGGTATATATTCTCTTCTCATGAAATGGATGGAGACATTAATCTTCATTTTGGCAAATATTGAATTACTGGGGTGCGGATGGAAAAGTGTTCACTATTTGATTACCAACATCTGAAGTTTCTAAAAATATATAAAATGTCAATGCCAACGAATTGAAAAAATATCATAAACTTCGCAATGTTATAAATAAAATACAACAAACATCAGAAAATGTACAGAATTTGTCAAATTTTTCAAAATTATTGTGTCAAAAAAATTAAAATAAATTAAAATGTACAAAACGTCAAAACGAAAAATGGCAACGTTGTCGTAAATTTAGAAAAAATGAAAAATGTCAAAAAAATTAAAAATGTCAAAATTTTCAATAATGTTAAAAATAACAAAAATATTTATTGTAACGATTATTAAATAAGTATTTCACACAACATTAAAATATAGAAATTTGACAAAATTGTCGCAATTAATCTGTCAAAACCAAATTGAGAAAAATGCAAAAAACTTCAAAAAAGCCAAAACTAATAATCTCAACGTCACTGTAAATGTCAAAAATGTTAATAATGTTATAAGCGCCAGAAAACATTAAAAATGTCATAGACAATACATGTCAAAAACTATAAAATGAAAAACGAGAAAATAGCAAGGTCAAATGTAAAAAAATTTAAAAACGTCAAATATTTTAAAAACCTCAAATTTATTTAGCTCTTCACAATAAATCTAAAAATTTACGAAATGCTAAAATTAAAAAGTGAAAAATTTTTCTAGATCAATATGTCAATTATACCAAGTTGATTAGATTTTAACAGGAAATTTGCAGAAGTAAATAATTTAAATAATAAAAACTCAAAAATATGGATTTTTTCTGTTTTTTTGCTTATGCTATAAAAAAATTGGTTTGACGCCGTAAAAAGTTAGGGCAACTGGTAAAATTACGCATCGGCAACATGATATTTTACAATGTGAATACTGTTCAATAAGTAGTTTTTGAAGAATTCTAATTTAAATAATTTAGAGAGATATTTTGCACCATATTACCAGGGTAGCTCGATGGGGAAATACAAAAGATATTTTGAAAAGTTCATATAAGTCACTATTATCAGTGCCAAAGAAATTAAAATAAAATGTTCACATAGACCCCTAAACGTTTGGATATATGCAGTAATTTCGTGTATTGTGGTGTTATTTTCCAAAAAGTGGTGTGTTCATATTTTCTCCGCGATACTATTAGTCTGTTTTCTGTACACATTCAGTTAGTTTTCTCTTGCAATTATTAAACATTTGGGAGAAATTCAGAAAACTTAAATATTTTAATTCACCACAAGCGATCAGTTGGTGAACGATGGCCATTTGGTCTTCACACTCCGGCAATCCGTGGGTTTCTTGTTTAACTTAATACGGTACAGATGGACGAAACTAACTCTAAACCATTTAAATATAATTGAAGTGTCTATGATTTCAGAAGTGTTATTATAGTTATTTGTATTTTACTAAAATCCAAAACTATGCGCCTATATAATTATTATGGTCTTTCATATGGAATTTCGTAATAAAGTTCTAAAGTTCCTATTTTTCTTTTCTTCTTCAAAAAAATAGTAGCCGGAAATTATATTATATATATATATATATATATATATATATATATATATATATATATGTATATAACCGACTTCCACCTATAACTAAAAAGCTGAAAATAATTATAACAAAATATAACCCTAGCAAATAAATAACACATTAAAAGGTACTCATTCTGTACAAATTAATTACCTACTAATCTAGTATATTTTTGAAGTCGGTGCCAACCAAATCTAAAATCCTGCATTGCGTATTTATCTATTACTTTATCAAACTTTATAGTTGCTTGGCACCGACCTCTTAATATTTACTTTTTTTTTTACTTTCTAGGTAGGTACCTAACAACATTGAATGCGTTATTTATTTTATAGAGTTGTATTTTGTTATAATTATTTTTTTAGTTATAGGTGGAAGTCGGTTATATAATTTTTAAAAATGTTTTATTTTCAATTTTTTAGTTTTTTTTGAACTCAGGTAGCTTTGATTCTTCATTTTATATTTTGTATGTGTAACTTTAATAGACTGGACCAGGTAAAAACGAAAGCCCCAACATTACACAATGAAAAATTTTCATTTAAATTGACAGGTAAAAGTTTACGAACAAAATGTACTAGAACGCGTTGACTTAATAAGCCCAAAATATGCTTATGCCTTATCGACCACGCCGTGTAACTCTGTTTCTACCTTTTTTGACAACCCTGTATATAACTATAGATAATTCCACTCCACCCTATGTACCAACCATTCTGTACATACGACTGCCTACGGAAAACCATAAATTTGTTAGCTGCTTTCTGTAAATTATAGGACGGAGTAGAATCCATCCCATATTTACGGAGTCAAATCCGTCCAATATTACAACCACCGTATATAAGACCTTGTGGGCTGCCCTATAAATTATTTCATTTTTAACATTTAGTATTATCACCCTGTATAACATTAATTCCTCTCCACAGTATATGCAACTTCTTACGGGCTTTTAAATAAATAATTTTTTAACCATACTGTATAAATATAATTTCACTTCAGCATTTATTTCAACTATCCTCTATATGATTTGTTTATGACCACATCATATAACAGTTTTTTAATCACCCTATATAATTTTAATTCCACTTTTTTTTTTAAACATTTTTAGACCACCAAATGTTCACTCCCTATATTCCAACCATCCTGTATATACGGGTGCCTATGGACCACCATAATGTCTTTAACTGCCTTCTGTAACTATCATTCTACTCCATCCTATATTTCAATCATCATATATATGCAACTCCTTGTATCACTTTCTTTGTGATATTGTTTGCTATAACTAAACACCCTGTGTATAATCGCAACAAATAGCAGTTTAGAGCTTGACATGTGTTGTCAATGAATTTTCTATTAGGCCGGGAGAATGTGACCCCAAAAGCACGGTCTTCGCAAAGTAGAAAATTTTTCATTTAAATAGGTATTTGCCTGGTATACAAACAAAACGAGCTTGGTACTCATTGATTTAAGGAGCCGAAAATGCTATGCTTTACTACCTATATGCTTGAGATGTACATTGAAAATTTTCAAATTCGAAATCAAAATTTCCAGTGCTTACAATTCCCGTACTATTACGTTGGAATTAAAATATTTATGAGGAAATGTCCGTTACGTCACTTCGATTAAAATTTTGATAAGAATATTGGAATTTTTGGCAATTTTCTGCAAAACTGCAACCTAGTAGAAAAATATATGAGACCACCTAGAGATCTTCCTCGACAGATTACACGTTAAAAAAGTATACATATTCATAAGAGGTTATTGAAAAATCGACTAATATGTTAGGCCGTTAGGGATTTTGTCGATTTCCATGCACGCATGTGTTCATTCACAATTTTCATCACTTTACCAATAGAATTTTTTCCCCAACTTTGAAGTTTCACCAATTCGGATATATACTCAATTACTAAACAAGACTTTATTCATTCAAAACGGTTCACAACAGGAGAAGAAATCAGGTAACATACATACAAAAAAAAACGCAACGAATTGATAACCTTCTCCTTTTTGGAAGTCGGTTAAATAATGGATATATTTGAAGGTAATCTGCATGTCCTGCTATTTACACATATAACAGAACATATCTAATAATACTGTAATTGAAATTTTCTACTTCATTCACTAACTCATTAGAATTTTTATTTGTTATTGCCTCAAAAAGATATAACATTTTTTACCCGAAAAAAAAACTTTTAAATATCAAGCTACACTCAAGAGAAACAAGATTATAATGAGGTTAAATTTCTTCATATTACTTATCTTTTTTGCTAGCACCTAAAATAGTCAATTCCAATTAATCATTATTTACATTGATATCAATTTATTTTCATTTATTTATCTGTCTCTTATTATTTCCGACTTTCAAACATTTACTCTTTTTTTCCAGCAAGTTCCCGACGCAGTGCTGCGTTCGCCCGGACTTTTTTTTCGCGCTGGCGCCACCGACATGCTGCTGCGATTCCTTCTTTGACAACCACCGCAGATGCCGACAATTATAATGGACCGGCTTCTCGATTTTTCGACATATGTAAACATGGTCGCATATAAATTAAACTCGAACAGTATCAACGAAGAACACGAATTCGAAGGTACAGAAAAAGTACCTGGAGTGACCGAGGATTGAACGGACAGTTAAGTAGCGAGTATTCGTCTTGGTCAGTTTCTACCGTACTAAACAAAATTCCTAAATACAATCTAAAATATGAAAACATTCCTATATGACTGGCTTTAGTTTAAGATAAGCTTTAAGTCTTAATAAGGCAATACAATATGTAAAGCTCGGTTTTGGTTAAGGTCTACTTATATCAAAAAGTCTAGTGCACTAATTAATAAGCTCGATTTATCTTCGTTGGACATTACAAGATAAAGTGACTTAATTAGAGCTATCCAAATTTAGAGTTTAAATCAGTAAATTAGGCTTTAGAGCCTAAAAATTAGATTTCCGTAATCTCCAAGTTGTGTTTCCCAAAATCGTTCTTGGTGTTTTGGTTGCAGTTTCGGAAGATCAAAACCTAGACTGCGTAATTGTAGCAAGCCTAAGACAAAAAATGCCGTGCAAGATTTCGGCAAGAACAAGATTAAGCCTGCGAGCCTATTGCGTCTCACAGTTAAAATTCAGTCAAACTGAGATTCGTCTATCAATAAAATTCCTTGCTAACAATCATGTAGATACTTATAATACAGGGTAAGTTTTGTTTTGATGATCAGTATGGGGATCTCGGAAACTAGCGGAGATAGAGCAATGGTTAAATTGGGAAAGACAGTTTTACTGGCCCAATTTAATGACACTTTCGGATTTTTGTAAAAAGTCATGGCCCACTAGATATTTTCAAAAAACGAAATTCTGTCTATTTAGTCAGATCCCTCTAGCTCCTTTGTTTTTGATTTTATAAAAAAGGTGTAAATATCAAAATTGAAGGGAATTATATCCCGAATATGATTGTCATGTCCTCGTTTGCGTGACAGCTCTCGTTTTCGAGATATGACACAAACTTATCTTTTTTTGAATGAAAACCATAGTTGGCTATGACCTCAAAAAATCATTTTAAAGCTTTTCAACGATATAATACTCGATATAGTTATTCATAAAAATAACGGCGGTTTGGGTGCTTTTCTCTCTTATTTTCACTTTTAACGTAGGTAGCCATGAAAAAGATTGTTTTCACTTTGACGTTTCCTCATTTGAGAGTAATTCCATTAGTAGTGCTGAACTGACAGTTGATATTGACAAGTTTTCGTGATAAAATGGAATATTCTAACGAAAAAAAAACTGAAAATGGTGGAATGTTATATCATATGCCATAAAAATTCAGTTCGTGCAGCCGATGAATACTTTCATAGATATTTTAATCGTCGTCAACCTATGTACATTTAAGAGGCTTTTACGATAGTTTAGGCAGATATGGATCTTTTACTAAACCACCAAAGGAACGTAATCAAATTAACGAAGCAGCACAAATAAATGTTTTGGCAATGGTAAATCAAAATCCATCTACATCATCTCGTGAGATTGCGGCAGAAGCTGGCACATCTCAACAAACTGTAGTTAAGGTACTGAAAGCGCACAAATTCCACCCGTACAAACTTTCAGTTTCTCAAACTTTGCATGCTGGTGACGAACATCGAACATGGGATGATAAACTTGGTGCGTATGTGTTTCAAACAGGAGTCTTGTATTTTAGGGTTCCAGAATACAAAAGTTGTTCAGAATGTTCCAAATGATTTTTGTCAAGTGCCAGGGACGTATTGAAAAAAACTTATTGAGGCGGCAAGAACACTTGACCCCAGAAAAAGTACCACCCTGTAGATTTTCATGAGCGTTTCTATGAACTTCGTAGAGGCAATAATGCTCCAAAATTGAAATTTCCGGACATATGTTAATAGGAACTTTTCGTCATAAATTGACTCTTTTGCACTTATTCATTTACATCCTGCATACATAAGAGCAACTCCTAGCGTTGATCTGATCATTTTCCGTTACATAACATGTATTATGTTTAAATTTTTATTTTATCAAAGTAGGTGTCTCAGTTCCATACATGACAACAGTTAAAGACCTTTCTTTTTAAGCATATTGGAAGATCAGGTCTCAGTATTTGTATATACAGGGTGAGTTTTTTTTTGATGATCAGTATGGGGATCTCGGAAACTAGCGGAGATAGAGCAATGGTTAAATTGGGAAAGGTTTGCAGTTTTACAGGCCCAATTTAATGACACTTTCGTATTTTTGTAAAAAGTCATGGCTTACTAGATATTTTGAAAAAAAAAACGAAATTCAGTCCATTTAGTTTGGCAGTTATAGACTTCTATTTATGGGGTGAGCTAAAAAACAAAGTATACAAAAGAAAGTATGAGACAGTTGCTGACCTAAGGGAGGCGGTATTACTACAAGCAATAGAAGAAATTGATAGGCGGTCTGTGAGGAAAGTGGTAATGTCAATCTTAAAAAGATGCAATTTTTGTCTAAATAACAATGGTGGACTTTTCGAACATAAATTATAACCATTATTATGTACTTTAATTTCTTAAGTTTTTAGTAAGTACCTACTTCTTTAGTTTTTTCTTATATCTGATATACCTAATAAAAAAATCGTTCAATGTTTTTTTGGAATAGTTAATTAATAAATCAATCTATTTCATGGCTACCTACGTTAAAAGTGAAAATAAGAGAGAAAAGCATCCATAACTCCGTTATTTTTATAAATAACTGTATCGAGTATTATATCGTTGAAGAGCTCTAAAAATGTCCGATTTTTTGAGGTCATAGCCAACTATGGTTTCCATTCAAACAAAAGATAAGTTTGTGTCATATCTTGAAAACGAGAGCTGTCACGCAAACGAGGACACGACAATCATATTCGGGATACAATTCCCTTCAATTTTGATATACACTTTTTATAAAAATAAAAACACAGGAGCTAGAGGGATTTGACTAAATCGACAAAATTTCGTTTTTTCAACATATCTGGTAAGCCATTACTTTTTACAAAAATCCGAAAGTGTCATTAAATTGGGCCAGTAAAACTGCAAATCTTTCCCAATTTAACCATTGCTTTTTCTCCGCTAGTTTCCGAGATTCCCATAGTGATCACCAAAAAAAACTCACACTGTATATGCACTTGTTTCAAATGGATTTTGTTGACATTCGGAGAGGTTCTCAACACTAGGTTTGTCATGTATTATGTCTTTGATAGGTTAGGTTTAAATCAAATTTCTGAGGCATCATCTAGAACATCTATCTGCAAAAGAGAGATGATTTATGTGTATACCATTGAATCAATTAATATTTTTCAACTAACTTTTTATCAATGTAATAAATACTTTAGGAAAGAATGGGTATGGTTGTCTTATACCTTGATCGATATTTAATATTTTTCTGTACATTGTGTTTCCTTTGGCGTTCTCATATTTGTGTTTGATGATTTCATAGTATCGATGATCGATGCGACATTCGCTTTGTCTAGAAGTTTTCGTTCTACCGAATCAAAATCATTCTCAAAATCTAAGCAGACAAGCACTGATGGTCTTTTTTTATTCAATAGATTTTTCCATACTTTCATAATCTGATCGGTATTTGATTGTGATACCTTCCAAAACATCTTCTATTTTTTGTGCTCTAAAAACTAAACATCTGAATCTAGTGTATAGCTACGTCATTTTTTGTTATATAGCTTCCACTAGAAAAATTTAGTACCCACATCAAAATTCACAAAGTAATAAAATAATTTTTGAAAAGATTTATAAACCATAAAACTGCAAAACAATACATCCATATAGCCCTGATTATATTATCGTTAGTTGTTTTTTTATGAGATGACCCGCACTATTCACTCAGAACAATGCCTTTTTACACCGACTTGATCCGAAAAAGTCCAGGTAGGTATACGAGATCGGACAGTGGTCTTTGACTATTTGATATTTTATTTCCAAAATGGGTATAAATTACATCTAATCCTGAAAGTTCTTTTTCGGCACATTAAAGCCCTACCGTACTAAGAGATGAACAGATAAGAAAGGGATATTACAACTGTGATCTTGTTAAAGGACTTGTAGTTAATGCATTTCTACCGATCTGATTCCGGATTTAGGGGCTAGTGGAATACAAACGATTAGTACATTCGGCAAGAATAGGAAAATTGCAAATATTTTTACGTTTTTTTCTACAACACGGCTTAGTAAAAAAAATCGTGAATAATATTTTTTATTTTCACATGGATACTCTCTGCTCTAATGTATGCAATTCAGAAATAATAATTGTCTTTGATTTTTACAGATTTGGCCAGCGTCATTTTTTAACAATTAGTTTATTTATATAAAACTATAATATAAACAAAAATATCCATAAAAGTTCTTTACACAACTAAGGTGTATATAATAAGCTTAGTAAAACCTAAAAGTAAATTATTTATTTATTATGCCTTCTCTAGGGACACCCAAGAAATTCGGTTGTAAAGGTTCCATTAGACCCAGGATCGTTGGCAAACATAGTACGTTTTGGCTTAGACGGATTGGGGGGGGGGGCAGGTTGGCAGGTTTCTGGTCTAGAACGGGGAATGGACAAACCAGAAATTTTCTTCTAATATTCATAGAAATTGTTTTCAGAACGATAATTGTGGCATCTCTGGTTTTTATTTTTTCTGAGTTCTTTGGTAATAATACCACAAAAACTTGAAAGTCTGTATATTTTATAAAGTCTAAACGTTTCAAGGCCTAAATCAGACCCCGTTTTCAATGGTATTAACACAAATGAGCAAGAAAACATTAATGTAAAATTGTGATTTACGAAATTTGTCATTACGAATACTTTTAATTTTTTAATTTCTTGTTCATCTGTGGAAGGAAAAAATTGATAGAAATGTTCGTTTAATATATAAGGTGCTAATTACTTAGGCAAGGATAAGAACTTAGGAATGTCCTTTATGTATTTATGATTAATTCTACGAAATGATAAATATTTTATTGCGTAAGATTTAATACGTCTCCTCTAGGAATGACACCTCGAAGAGAGTATTCAATATCTCTGACAGGTGAAGTAACCTGAAAAAATTTTATCGTGACATTCTGTCCTAGGAGTTTTAAGGGAGAACAGCAATTACACGGAACGGCTCCAGATTCGGAACCTCTGTGTACTGATTCTCTTGAAAATCCTAGATGTCGGTCTTACATCTCGCGTCTTCAAATTTAACGAAATGCATCAAATGCATAAAGAAGTGTTCGAGAGGACATTCAATTGTGGGAAGCGCAACTGATGAAGGTTCCCGACCAGAAACAATATATATTATATTTATATATAATATATATTGTCTTGCGTACAAAGGAATGACACCTCGAAGAGAGTAATTGTAACTTTACTAATTTCTTTTGTGAATTCAATCTTTCGGTCTGTATCTTCTATTTTTTTTTGGTTTATGAATCAGTTTAAGTCTAAGAGAGATACCTGACCTTCTTAAAAATATTATGAAATGTTCCCTGAAAAGTTTAGATATAAGTCACGTCACATGTGTGACGTAGTACCCCAGTATACGATAATCCAAAGAATATTTATTTCATTTTATAATGAAATGGTATAAAATATACACGTGTTGTGTAGTGTCGAAATATATAACTATAAAGACGCGAGATGTAAAAACGACATCGAGGATTTTCGGAGAAACTAGCACATAGAGGTTCAGTATCCGTTCCATGTAATTGCTGTTATCCCGTGAGTCTTAGGTCTTCGAAGTCTCATTATTCTGTACGCGTACAAAATGAATGAACATCAATATTTTTGACACGTGATGTTAACCTGAAATTTTATCGTGACATTCTAACCTAAGAGTTAATTGATAATAGCAATGAAACGGCTCCAGATTTAGTAGCCTCTGTGTGCTAGTTTCCCCGAAAATCCTAGATGTCGTCTTTATATCCCGCGTCTACAAAGGACCCCGCACATTCGTTCTGGAAAATGGCCCCCGGTGGATTTGGCTGAAATTTTCCTATTTTGTAGATTTCGATGAAATGAACAAATGTCTTCATGGCCGCAAAATCTGGTGACCGATAGTTTTCAAGTTATGGATAATTTTATATTTAATGCCAGGGTATACCAAGATGAGCTGAGTCGATATGTATATCAGGAACTACTAGGACTATTTATCTGAAAATTAGTATACGGGGGGTTTTCGAGGAGCTGGTTTCAGTTAAAATAATTTCAGTTATCTACGACTTTCGGTTCTACCGGAAGTGGACCCAAACTTTGTTTTTATAAATGGAAATGGAGCTTTTTTAGAATTTAAATATAAATTTATTAAAAATATCATATGTCTGAAGGGCTCGAGTTGAAAGTTATTTAGACTTTTTGAAAATTTTGACAGTTGCAGCTTTCTAAAAAAAATAACAAATGCTGAAGTATCATCAAACAATATTTTCTAATAATTTGGTGTTAAAGCACAATTATATGGAAAGCATTTGTCATGTCCCGTTTAGGATTTAGTAACTCAGTTCCGTTCGCGATACTCGGATAGACCAACACCCACTCATGACACGCTGACGGGGCTCATTCACAATTGCAAAACAGATGGACAGTTTGTGAAAAAGCAAGAAAAAGAGAAACATGTCGTAGATAATAAAGAGAATTAAGTTACAGTCTTCGCATGCTTAAGAGCATATCCAGAAATTTCCTCACTAGATGCAGAAAGAGATGTGGGAATATCTATGATTAGTTTTCAGAGGATTCTAAAGAAACATAAGAACCATCCGTTTACATTCTCATTAGTTAACAATTTAAGTGCAGGTGACGCTCAAAGACGGAATGATCTTTTGAATTCACATTAATCAAAATTCAGGAAGACGAACATTTTCTATACAAAATGATTTGGTCGGATGAGGCAAAATTTATGGAATAGTCAACCACATTACTGGAGTGATACTAATCCACACATTATTTTTAGGTGAGAGATATCTCGAAATTTTAGAAAATGGTTTACATCCATTATTGTTGACTTTGAATCAGTTGTGGTCTCAATACCACCTCATAATGTTGCACCTGTGAATAACTTTTTAGACAATCATTTTGAAGATCGTTGGATAGAGAATAATGGACCTCATCGACGGCCCCCTCGTTCTCCCGATATCACTCCTTAGCTTTTTTTATTTGGGGTCGAATAATAAATACTGTCAATGCTGCACCGCTCACAACAAAGGTATATTGCCAGGAAATGATCTGCGTCATCTTGTTATGAGTATGCTTTGTCTATACGGAGATCGCTATGGAAAGGTTTCACATACTTTTTTTATAACCATATCAAATTCTACATGAATCGTTAAGAAAATACAGTAATGTATAGACGTCTCTTGACGGTTCCTTCAAATAAGTATACTAATAATTCATACATCTCTAATAGCTACACGGAAATTTTAATTTTTCCAAGTGTATATAAAAACTGTTTCATTTAGTCTTGTAAGCATAAACTCCTACTTTTTGGCCTAGATTCCAATGGTTTTGAGGAAAAATGGAGTTGCCATTTGAAAAAAAAAAGTTATAAGATTTTCGGATTCAGTACCAATTTCTGAGCTTTCTGTTTTTGTTGAACAGTTTTCAAAGATTTAGGAAGCTTTAAGTTTTATTCAGACAAATTCTGGTAATTTTTTATCTGGCCCTATTTGCTTCCACAAAAATAATATTTTGTAAAGAGCTGGATCTGTCAAAATTTTCCAAAAGTTGAAATAACTTTTATCCGGACTCCTTCAGACATATGATGTTTCCAATAAAGTTATCTTAAAATTCATAATAGATTCTAAAAATGCTACAAAAAACAGGCTGTTCCATATAAAAAAACAAACTTTGGGTTCACTTCCGGTAGAACTGGAAGTCGTAGACAACTGAAAATATTGTAACTAAAACCGGCTCCTCGAAAACCCCCTGTATACTAATTTTCACATTAATACTCCCAGTAGTTCCTCATATACATATCGATTCAGCATTTCGTGGTATACTCTGACCATAAATATAAAATTAACCATAACTTGAAAACCATCAGTTATCGGACTTTGCGGCCATGAAGACATTTGTCCATTTTATTGAAATCTAGAAAATATCAAAAATTTTAGCCAAATCCACCGGGGGCCACTTTCCATAAGGAAGGTGCGGGGTCCATATATGTATCAAATACATCAATAAGTGTTCGAGAGGCCATTCTCTTGTGAGAAGCGCTACTGACTAGAAATTGAGTGATATAATGTTTTGCGTACAACCGAATAACACCTCGAAGATATATATAAATAACTCCTCAAAAAATGTTTCTTTCTGTACTAACAAAACGTAAAATACGGTAAAAATGTTTGTAAGTAGCAAGACAAGTTCCAAAGAGTATTATAGTCTTTATGTGTAATGATCCGTTTGATGTAAATAACAATCACTTTGTTGCAAGTAAGAATTGTATTTTTAAATTACCATTGGCAAATTCCCTATCTATAAAAACAGAACATTGATCATCAAATCATAAATACAACTTATAAATTAACTACAATAAGTAATATCTTTTTCTCCCTGTTCGAATACTCATCTTCTAAATATAATAATTGGGCTCTGTACCTGTCTAAACAGTAAAAATTTTAAATGTCAGTCACAAAAAAACTACATGAAGTGCAAAATGAAAAATAGTCAAACATTTGGCTAAGCTAGTACCTCTAATACAAATTTTTGAGGCATGAAACATTGAATTATGATTTTTATACCGACTGATACAAAAAAAAGAAATTTGTGTTACATTTTAAGGAATAAAAAAGAAAATATAATAGTTGATGGTGGAAGTCATTACTTTGTGATATACTATCATTATGATGGTAGAATTACTTTGTTTTATATCACTAATTTATTTATTAATTAATTAAATAAACTTAAAAAACCGTGACTAGTTTCGACAACACTATGTCATTCATGAATTAGTTTCCGTTTGAAAATGACATAGCGTTGTAGAAACTAGTCACGGTTATTTATGTTTATTTAACTAATAAATAAATAAGTTAGTGATATAAAACAATATAATTCGTTTTTCTACAAACATAATGAAAATATAATAGCCCATTACAAAAAAAATGTTGAAAAGCTTTATATATAATAGATAATTTTTTTGATAGCACTCTCACAATGACAACAGTAAAGATAACAAAACTATTACACCCGATTGGATTGCCAGGCAAGAATTGTAAATAAGAAAGCACGGCCATGCCTTTCCCTTAACGTGACTTAATGAAATGTTAAATCTCAATTTTCAAAACTCCAACAATGAAGAGGCAGGCTTTATCGAACTGTTTTTCGAATTCTATTGTCGGGATTGTCCCGAACAACAGGGACAATTATTTCTCGACCATCTTCCTACCGTTTTTCTTTTATTTCTTTTCTTGTTTGGACGATATATTTAGCCATTGCGAGGCAATTTGGCGAAATAAGCCTCTGTTATTCAAGGATTGGATTTAATCTTGCGAAGATTGGTATTAAGTATTGTTAGGTACTCAAGTTTGGTTCAAGAATTAGACATTTTTTTCAGAATTTTTTTCGCAAAACTGGTGCGGTGGGAAATTTATAACTGCACAACAATCTGTTGTTTTTTTTGTCCCATTTCTCTCTATTAATCAATGACAATAAATTTTGGTATTCAATATGGCGAGGGTATTGTTTTTGTACACAAATCTTTCGAGTTAAAGAAAAGCATAGGAACCTTAGTGGAATCTCTAGTAGGATAGAATGAAATTCTGATTCACAATGTTTTTAAAACTGAAAATAATTTCAAACACAAAAAGATACAAAAATGAGAACTAATGGTTTTCTCAGCTAAAGCATTAGCATTTGTAGAAAGTTTGGTTAATATTATTTACAAAGTAATTTGTTTATCTCTTGGTACTTCATAACTGAAGAAGACAATGTCTTTGAGTTAATTTAGGACACTAACATATTGGCAGCTTTCATGGTCAAATTGAATGAAATTGATTGGTACCAATATATCATATCCATTTTACGTTTAAACAATACTGCCGGATGTTAGTTTACGATAAGACAAGTTGTCGAAACAGAGTAGGGCTCATCAGAACCACATGCCCAGTGACTACTCAAGAAATTATCATGGCAAATACAAATAAAAACACATTTCCTAGTGTCCCACGATCGAAAATGGACAAGGGATGCTCAAAATGCTTACGTTTTTAGAAGGATAAACAACAACCAAGAAAAACTCTTAAGAAGCAATTTAAACAAGTTACAAGGAGCACTAGCAGTTCCTACAAATTGTGCAAATTAAAGAAACCATGTCACAAAATGAATAGACTTTTTAAAACCGAAACTTTTTACTACCCAGGTAGAGACAATAGAAATCACTATAATGAGTAGGGAAATATATTGGCCAAAGGCTTAAGCTCAGTGACTAGAATATTGAGCTATTGCTTGCTGACAAAAAAACAACGTAAACTTATTCAGGTTTACGACTCTAGAACCAAAAAACCTTTGTGTAAATAGGAAAATAAATAGTTACCAGATTAAAGATAAAAACGATATCTATATTATGATGGGTAAACACTAAAGTTGTAACAAAATTGACCAATCAAGACAGCAGGAGTAAAAACATATCACAAAATATTAAAGTACCTTTAGTTCTTGATGAATCAAATTTACCACCCAAGGCTTATTTGAAAGACTAGCTCCAATAAATCTCGATATTTATCCCAAAAAAGGCACAACCCCGAAGCTGCAAGACCTAAAGATTCATCGGCATAACAAGACATTATTATTTTTTTCTTAAGATATGCAATAAAGCGAAAGCATCATAGATTTTGATTCGGAGTGGGTTTGGACTAGATGGGAAGAATTTCTTAACCAAATTATCTATTGTCAGCAGACAGCAATCATACTACTCATAACTCGACCTAAAATTTCCTTCTGTCGATATCATTCTTCAAATTATAGTCCAATAAAGTCTCAAAAAATTACATTTCCGAGAATTTAATCGAAATGGAATATAAAATAAAGTGAAACAATAAACTGAACCCAAACAAAAAAATTAGATGCATAATTGGATATTTAAGAACAACAAAAGGAGAGTAAATATGGTAATAGAAGAAAAAATAATATCATGGTTGAAGCTCTCGATATTAGACAGATCTGAGTTATGAAGAACTTGTCAGGGTAGATGAGAATGTAGAAGATCAACTAGAGTATCCCCATTTATTAATTGAAGGAAACACTGATTTGTTAAGGTATTCCAAAGTGAATGATCTAGTAGTAGTGGTAGTAGCCGCAATGACAACGCCACCTTTACCCCAGATGCCTAATCCGGGAATTAAGACAACTTAAATGCTACACATTGGACTAACGCAATTTTTGGTATTGCAAATAGTAATTTTATTTTAGGGAGAGTTAAATGTCAATACCTTCTTTATAAAGGACAAATCCAAATGCTATCTCTCCTTGTGTATCACCCTCTGATGGCTTTCATGGAGTGTGGGCATGTCAGTGCAATTTACAATTGCTGTACTATATCTCAATAAAAAAGCTAGGAGTGGGCTGAACATCTAGGATACCAACATGAGACATTTAAAAAAATCTGAGACAAGAGTAAAAGTAATAGCTCACGACACTAATGTTATACTTAAGGTTTAGCTGTGGTGCAGGGAGAATTAGAAGTGAAAGTAAATATCATGTTGTGTGTATTACTGACAATAGATCCGTCACGTATTCGTCTTGCCAACTGTATGTCGGCGTGATGGTTACACGTTTCGCGTGGATAGCACACAAATTAGTATCTTCGAAAAGACCATCCAGATAACCTTCGCTAGCTTCTTGCATAGCCATTAGTGCTGAGCTCTGGAATCTTAAGTTAGTAGTGAAATCCTCTGCGATTTTCCTAACAAGAAATTGGAGTGGAAGTTTTCTAATAGACAATTCGGTAGTTTTTTGGTAGCGACGAATTTCACGAAGAGCTATTGTGCATCGTTATATGTGGGTTTTTACACCACTTGTAGCGAGCGCACTTTTACGTGGTGCCTTTGTTGCTAATTGTTTTCTAGGTGCTTTACCACCAATTTGTTTGGTACGGGCCACTTCGATATGATAACAGAATTAATGTAACGTTCACACTAACAGTGAATTTACCAACCAGTGTACCAGTAGTGTCGAAGGAAATATAGAGGTTATGTTAGTTCTCAAATAGTAAAAAACACCTTAGAAAATGGTGCACAAATTTGCGTTTACTATTGTGATTGCAAACTCATTTCATTACACATTATATTAGGAGTGAGTTTTTTTTTATACAGATTTGCTGCATGCATTTTGTATGGTTAATCTTATATACATATACAGGAGTTTATTTTGATGATCAGTCTCGGAAACTAGCGGAGATAGAGCAATGGTTAAATTGGGAAAGATTTGCAGTTTTACTGGCCAATTTAATGAAACTTGCGGATTTTTGTAAAAAGTCATGGCTTACTAGATATTTTGAAAAAACGAAATTCTGTCGATTTAGTCAAATCCCTATAGCTCCTTTGTTTTTGATTTTATAAAAAAAGTGTGAATATCAAAATTGAAGGGAATTGTATTCCGAATATGATTGTGATGTCCTCGTTTGCGTGACAGCTCTCGTTTTCGAGATATGACACAAACTTATCTTTTTTTGAATGGAAACCATAGTTGTCTATGACCTCAAAAAATCGGACTTTTCAACGATATAATAGTCGATATAGTTATTCATAAAAATAACGGAGTTATGGATGTTTTTCGCTCTTATTTTCACTTTTAACGTAGTTAGCCATTAAATAGATTGATTTATTAATAACTATTCCAAAAACATTGAACGATTTTTTTATTAGGTATATTAGATATAACGAAAAAACTAAATTAGTAGGTACTTACTAAAAACTTAAGAAATTAAAGTACTTAATAATGGTTACAATTTATGTTCGAAAAGTCCACCATTGTTATTTAGACAAAAATTGCATCTTTTTAAGATTCACAATACAGCTTTCCTCACAGACCACCTATCAATTTCTTCAATTGCTTGTAATACCGCCTCCCTTAGGTCATCAAATGTCTCATATTTCCTTTGTATACTTTGTATTTTAGCGCACCCTATAAATAGAAATCTATAACTGCCAAATCGGGAGACCAGGGTGGCCATTCGCGTGGGCCATTTCTTCCTATACAAGAGTATGGATAGGTATTATCTAAGTGTTGTCTCACTAATAACGAGTTATGAGCAGGTGCTCCATCATTCTGGAACCTCTCAATTTCTAAACGAGTTCTCAAATTCAAATTATGCAACATGTCTTGAAAAGTGTATTGCAATAAATGCAAGTAGCACTCCCCAGTAAGTAAGTAAGATTCGTCATAGATAAAAGGCCCCAGAATAGTAGCCCCTATGATACCACACCAAACATCTGGGGTCGTCTTTGTTCTAAATGGAAAGGCTTTTCTTTAGCCCGGATATACTCATTGTGTCTATTGAACATACCGCAATTAGTAAATCTAGTTTCCTCTAACCATAACACCTTTAATGGAAACTGTGGATTATCAAGCCACATGTCTCTAAACCATGTACAAAACAAAATACGTCGATATTCGCCACCAGCATGCAAAGTTTGATAAACTGAAAGTTTGTACGGGTGGAACTTGTGCACTTTCAGTACCTTAACTAAAGTTCGCTGAAATGTGCCAGCTTCTACCGCATTCTCACGAGTTGATGTTGATGGATTTTGATTTACCATTGCCAAAATATTTATTTGTGCTGCTTCGTTTTGATTACGTTCCTTTGGTGGTTTGGTAAAAGATCCATATGTGCGTAAACTATCGTAAAGCCTCTTAAATGTACATAGAGCAGGTTGACGACGATGAAAATATATATGAAAGTATTCCTCAGCTGTAGGAACTGAATTTTTATGGCATATGATATAACATTTCACCATATTCAGTTTTTCTTCTTTAGAAAATTCCATTTTATCACGAAAACTTGTCAATATCGACTGTCAGTTTAGCACTACTAATGGTATTACTCTCAAATTAATAAACGTCAAAGTGAAAACAATCTGATTCATGGCTACCTACGTTAAAAGTGAAAATAAGAGAGAAAAGCATTCATAACTCCGTTATTTTTATCAAAAACTATATCGAGTATTATATCGTTGAAAAGCTCTAAAAACTATGGTTTCCATTCAAAAAAGATAAGTTTGTGTCATATCTCGAAAACGAGAGCTGTCACGCAAACGAGGACATGACAATCATATTCGGGATACAATTCTCTTCAATTTTGATATTTACACTTTTTTTATAAAATCAAAAACAAAGGAGCTAGAGGGATTTGACTAAATCGACAGAATTTCGTTTTTTCAAAATATCTAGTAAGCCATGACTTTTTACAAAAATCCGAAAGTGTCATTAAATTGGGCCAGTAAAACTGCAAATCTTTCCTAATTTAACCATTGCACTATCTCCGCTAGTTTCCGAGATCCCCATACTGATCATCAAAAAAACCTCACCCTGTATAACAGCGAAAAAGCTTCAATTCGCAATGTGAGTTTCATTATATTTAGGATGGGAGTTGGGGGGTATAAACGTATATTTTTCCATTTGTTTCTGAAATTTGATTAAGTTTCTTATTGAGCACAATTCAACTCATTCATATTCCCTTGTCCTTGTTTTCCTTTAAAAGATTTCCAATCATTTTTCTATTGGTTATTTTCTAAATGCAATTTGTATTTGATGGTTAGATTAAACGTTTTCTGAAAATCTTATTTTCTGGACTTTCATGTCATCTTCAAAAATTCGAAACAACTCCTTAGAGGATCATCCTCATCGCAAATCGTCGAGCCATCATAAAATCATCATCGGCATCATCGTCATCATCATTCGACATTTTCAACATTATTAACATACGCACCAACTACTGAGAATCGCTCGATGCAACAAGAAAGAAATGCTGCCTGCCTGGCGCTTAACTTCTTTTTCTTCCATCTCTGTCCGTCCCGTTTCTGCAATTGTACGTCGTCGTTTTCTTCGACTGCCATCTCTCTCATCTTCTGCGTCGTTCCTTGTCTTGGCCATAGAAACCGAGACGAGATTCTCCAAGGATGATATGATTTATTCCGTTTTGATCGTGAACGACGATCGTGAAGTGCAGCATTTTGCTTTCAGATCAGAGGCGGCTGTGGCTGCTCGCTTCGTCTTCGCCGCCGCGCCGTAACGAGATACCGGGGTGGTCCAGCCTTCAACATCCATTCCAACTAGCTAGATGATTGTGTCTCTTGCTTTGTTTTCTTAACTATTTTCGTCTCTCACGATGGCGGGTTGAGCAGCGATTTTGATAATGAAAAACGATTTTTTGCTCATTCATTTCTGCACAGAGATAGAGGATATTGCTATAAAAAATTTCCAGTAACTAATTCAAGATTAATGCCGGCAATAGTACAATCTCTATTTACTATGCATTTTTAGAACGTTCGAGAATAACACCACGATTACGGGAAAGTCTGTATATTTCAAATATTCCAAACGGTTCAAAATCAGAACCCGATGTCAATGAGAATAAAAATTAACTCAACGGAGTTAAAGTATTTATATACGATAGCACTGCTATTGCTATTTTTTTTAAATGCCAATGAAAAAGGGGCCTGATTTATATCCTAAAACGTTCGAAAAATTGAAAGTATAATTACTTTCCAGTAAAAGATTTTCTGAATTTTTCCACTGGCGGCATTATGATTATTTAACACTTTTCTAAATACTAGCTGTCGCCCAGTGGTCGAAATTCGACCAATTGTGTCAATATCTCTGGCAGATTAAGTAACATGAAATTACACAGAACGGATCCAGATTCGTAATCTCTGTGTAATAGTTTCCTCGAAAATCCTAGATGTCGGTCTTACATCTCGCTTCTACAAATAAGTAACGAAATTCAAGTTTTTTTCAGATATAATTCATAGAACTTTATTTGTGTTCAAATTCGTAATTCTTAATTTAATATGACAACAATTCAACTGCTAATGAGCTACCCTACATATTTATTTTTTATAATCTCCTTGTATAGCTATAATTGCACTCAATTCTCTAACATTTATTAAAATCCTCATTATAATAATTCCATCTCAATATATATTTCCACCACCCTGTATATGCAACTGCTTATGAACCACGCATAATATTTTTTATTTTTCAACCACCGGGTAAACCATTCTGTATATGCCACTGCCTATGACCCACCATATTTACTCTTTTTGTTTATGAAATTTTTAATTATCTTCTGTTACTATAATTCTACTCCGACCTATATTTCAATCATTATATATATGGAACTCTTCGTGTTCTATTCTATAAATCGTTTCCTTTTCTAACATTTTTTATCACCATCCTGTATAGGTATCTATAATTGCTCTTACCCTATATTTCATCTTAACTATATATACAACTGCTTATGGGTTACGAAATGTTGCATTTCCATTTCCGCCACCCTGTATATGCATCTATGTATAACATTTTTTGCACCACCCTATATAACTGTAATTTTACTGTACCTTCTATTCCAAGAACCCTGTAAATTTAACCGCTAATGGGCTACCCTATATAATTATTTTATTAGTTATAATTGCACTCTACTCTATATTTTAAACATTCTGTATATGCAACTGCTCATGTGCCACCCATGAAAAAAATGATTTCTAACATATCTGGAATCGCCCTGTATAATTATAATATTCAACGATTACTTTACCCACTAAACAATAACAACGCTTGCATGCCACTTCCAGAAGTACATGCTCTAAGCATATAACAGCATTGGTCTGTCTATATATAATTACTCAATGGTTTGAGTCTGGCGGCGGCGGCACATTCATTTGTTTGGCATTGACATTATTGACGTAAATAATGAATTTTTATTATATTTTATTTAATGAATGAACCAATATTATAAATTAATATTAGCATTCTGCACTGAAGGCCGTCAGTAGCTACAAAACAAAACAAAAATGAAGAAAATCGGTTGAGAAACAGAGGAGAAAATGGTACCTAATCGTTTTGTCTTTGCCTATTTATATATAGATAAGAAAGGGTGATCGTTGTAACGTACTGATTTACGGACCTATTACTATTTCTGCTAGTATATCTATAATGTTTGAACGAATCATTTACAACAGTATGATCGGATTTGTAACCATAAGCGTGACTACAATTCACTCACACCATGATTTTCGTTAGATTAAAATTTGAGTCAAAATACGTGATGTAGTTGCAGAACAAAAACTAAAAATTAAATGTGGGTGTTCCACAGGGTTTTAAGCTGACACCACTCTTATTTCTGTGCAAATGATTAGCGTCTCAATATAAAATGTATACTGGGAAAACTATGGAACTTACAGGACGTAAAAGATAATTCGTAGCTTTCTCAGCGAGCAGTCCGAATTTAAAATATAGGAATACCATTTTATAACAAAAAATATTGATTTTACTAATAAATTACTTAAAAAACACAATATAATATGTATAATTTGAGGTTATAAGCCTAATATTTAATATAATATGTAACCCCAATTATATTGACGCATGTTGCTGAATATTCGATATCGTTTTGTGCTATATATCTAACTTATTAAAAACTACAGCAACATATTTGAGCGAAACTCCAGTGTTCATCAATATCCTACTAGGTATAAACATTAGTTTGTTAAATTTAGATACTACTTGAAATGGTAATAGATTCTATATTGGAGAAACCTCTACACATGCTTGGTACCTTGGTCAAAATTCAGTTATATTACACAAAGAAGAACACAACACCAAAAGAAAGCCAAACGAGTCTGCTTTAATTTTGATAAATGAAAACGAATGTATCGCTACTAGTGGAATTCAATGGTGATGATTAAGGGACAAATTGCTAATGGTCATGTCCTTTGAACAACCCAATATCGAGATAGTTTATAAGGTTTTTCCTAGGTTTTTCCTTCTTCCAATTTGAAAGGAAGTTTATTTTCATATGGTCTTTAGAAGTTTCTGTGCTACCCTGCACATTACAAATAAAATTCTCTTATTTTCATCAGAAGTCAAATAATAGATGTTTTCTGAATAATATTTGTGGTATATTTTGCAATGTTTAGTACTTCTTGGGAAATAACACCAGGTATATACAGAAATTTTCGTAACTGTGGTGTTATTTTCTAAGAAGTACTTAAACATTCAAATAAAAGATATTGTCAAACATTTGAATTTTACATTTTAGAATTGTGCGTTATTTACTCATAGTTTCTTAATCATTGACAACGGGGTTTGAGGCTAGACCCAGAAACCTCTGAAATATACATTAAGCAGAGAGAAGAGAGAAGAGAGAAGAGAGAAGAGAGAAGAGAGAAGAGAGAAGAGAGAAGAGAGAAGAGAGAAGAGAGAAGAGAGAAGAGAGAAGAGAGAAGAGAGAAGAGAGAAGAGAGAAGAGAGAAGAGAGAAGAGAGAAGAGAGAAGAGAGAAGAGAGAAGAGAGAAGAGAGAAGAGAGAAGAGAGAAGAGAGAAGAGAGAAGAGAGAAGAGAGAAGAGAGAAGAGAGAAGAGAGAGAGAGAGAGAGAGAGAGAGAGAGAAGAGAGAAGAGAGTAGAGAGAAGAGAGAAGAGAGGAGAGAGAAGAGAGGAGAGAGAAAGAGAAGAGAGAAGAGAGAAGAGAGAAGAGAGAAGAGAGAAGAGAGAAGAGAGAAGAGAGAAGAGAGAAGAGAGAAGAGAGAAGAGAGAAGAGAGAAGAGAGAAGAGAGAAGAGAGAAGAGAGAAGAGAGAAGAGAGAAGAGAGAAGAGAGAAGAGAGAAGAGAGAAGAGAGAAGAGAGAAGAGAGAAGAGAGAAGAGAGAAGAGAGAAGAGAGAAGAGAGAAGAGAGAAGAGAGAAGAGAGAAGAGAGAAGAGAGAAGAGAGAAGAGAGAAGAGAGAAGAGAGAAGAGAGAAGAGAGAAGAGAGAAGAGAGAAGAGAGAAGAGAGAAGAGAGAAGAGAGAAGAGAGAAAATAGAAGAAAGAAGACAGAAGAGAAAAGAGAAAAGAGAATAGAAAAAAGAGAAAATAGAGAAGAGAGAAAAGAAAAGAGAGAAGAGAGAAGAGAGAGGGGGTACTGCAGGCTTGCTACCTTGACTTGTTGCTTCCTTCCGAAGTACCAGGTACCTAAGGTCGATAAAATTAATCGCACTTTTTGCAATTCATGTAAGATTCAAAGGATATTACAGAAATGAATAATCCAAACCGCCAGATACTTCCCGTAGGCCGGAAGCTTTAAGTTCCCTATAATATAATGTAACACTACTTTTATTGTCACTCCTGAATTTTATATATAATACTCAGGGAATTATTAAAATATCTTTGTAACCAGCCAGACCAGTTTCATTGTTCAAACAGCCCACCAAACACACTTTTAGGATAGCTAGGGTCGTCACTCGTAAATCTTACTTATTCTACGTATGCGCGCGTTTACGTTTGCTAAATATTACTTATTTTACACAGTGGTGGTTCGAAACCTATCCTATCTCAATACTACGGCTAAGACGAAAATGTCGTTCTTTGCGCTAATAAACTGCAGGGGGCTCTGTGTGTATGGCCCTACTGGCCTCTTTTCATGGAGTGTTTCAATGTGATTTTGGTTGCATTAATATATTCTGCATAATACTTATTAAGTATATGATATTCTGCAGCACATTTTCTTAAAAATGGTTTGGCACTGTGCAATACTGACATAGTGCATTGGTATTTTTTGCTGGTTTGGATTTAAAAATGTCCACGAATAGGACCTGTCAGAATATATGTTTTTTGGGTCGCTGATTCCGATTCTGCCATCATTTCGCATCAGATCGTTTTCAAGGTCAATTGAAGGTCAAATTCTGAAAAAGGGTAAAAAAAACGGAAAAAATTCATACAAGGTTTTTCAGAAATCTGAATACGAATTCGGTATCGGTTGACCTTTATCAGCTCAAGGTCAAGGTCATTTAAGGGTCAAATCGATAAAGTGTTATAAAAAATTGAAAAAATAATATATAGGTTTTAAGAGTCTGGCTTTTTCAAGGCCATTGAAATATGAAAATAACAATCTATATATCGAGTTCGGTAGACCTACATCAAACAATTAACAATGCCCCACAAAAAAGAGAAAGCTTTGTACCCACAAGAAAAATGTACCTTGAAAAAAGAAGTTTGTCTTCTTTTTTACCTTAAAATGGCAAAAATGTATTTACTAGAGATGTCCGGATGTATTTGCGGATATGCAGATCTCTGCATTTGTAGATTTTCAGATCCGTTCATGAGTAAATGTGTGTGTATGTGGGGATATATGGATGTGTGAAAGTGTGGATGTGCGAATATTTGGATGTGTGGATGCATGGGTGTCTAGATGTGAGAATGTATCTAATCGATTTTTTTCACCTGTTGCCTCGACAATTTTTTTTAGAATTTTTGAGCTTTTTTTCAGAATTTGACCTTCAAATGACCTTGACGTTGCGCTGATAAAGTTCAACGGCCATCGGATGCGTATTCAGCATTCTGAAAACCCATGTATGAATTTTTCCAGATTTTTTTGAGACTTTTTTTAGAATTTGAACTTCAAATGACCTTGACCTTGCGCCGATAAAGTTCAACCGACACCTGATTCGTATTCAGCATTCTGAAAATTCCCATGTATGAATTTTTCCAGATTTTTTGAGTTTTTTTCACAATTTGACCTTCAAATGACCTTGAAAACGATCTGGTACGAAAAAAACCGATCGTAGATTCGGAACGAGTGACCCGAAATACGTATAACTTGATAGGTCACCTTCGTGGACTTTGACTTTTTTGTATTTTGTGTGCCTGTGTAATTATTAGAGAATATATTTCATTTTGTATAGCTCAGAAAACCAGGAACACAAAATAGCATATAAAGTGTATTTGGTATTATAGAATTATTTATTTCTGCATTCAATTGCATACATTTTAATCTTCTGCAAATGCATAAATATTCTTTGTTAATTTTAAACATCATTTAATAATATCCTGCCGTTAATGTGATAACTTTATTTATAAAACATTATTAAATTCATGTCTGTTTAAAATGGACTGAATAGTATATAATATTAACATTTAAAATTAAGTTTGTATTCCTATTCAAAATAACGCCTGAAAACTACTTTCTTCTCTGTTATCAAACTTCATTATATATTTTAATTTTTACATCTATGAAATAGGGTTCTTTTCATTCTACAATTAAATAAAAACATAAAATACATCATCAGTAAATCTCCTAAATTTAGGCATCTGACCTTTTGCAAAAAAACAAGTGTGTCTGGTGGGCTATTTGACTAATGAAACTGGTCTGCCTGCTTACAAAAGATATTCAAATAGTTCCCTGAGTATCATTTATAAAGTTCTCAGGACTGAGAATATAAGTAAAGTTACATTATATTATCGGGAGCTTTAAAACGTCCGGCAAAAGTTACCGCCTACAGGAAGTGTCTGACGGTTTGGATTATTAATTTCTGTCATATCCTTAGAAACAAACATAAAAATCAGCCCTGAGAACTGAAAAAACGTAGGATTAATTTTTACCGAAGCTAAGTACCTCGTACCTCGAAAGGGACCAACCAACAAGTCAAGCTAGCCAGTATGCATACTCTAACAGTACCTACTAACACTACTTTGTCCAATCTTTGAGAAAAGAAGTAACGTCTGGGGGCCCTGGGATCTTACTCTATTATATCTCGTGTCAACATAATTTGTTTTCATTATCTTAATTGCCCGTTTCAAATATCATCGAGTTCTTGCAATGTAGTATATAAAATTCTTTAAAAATGTATCAAAATGGTCTAGTAGTTCAAGTTTATTTGATACAGTTGCCAAACTGTAGTTTGCAACAAATTTACTCATCGTCTACATTGTATGACATTCGCTTCATCCTGTTATCGTTTATTTGATCATACACTCGATATCCGAGTATATCAACGCAAAAAGGAGCGAATTAACGAATCAAGATGTCATCAGCGACTCGTTCGCGAAGTTCTTCTCAAAAAAGGTGCTCGTCTCGTTGGTTTTTATTTTTAATTAAGACTGTTCGTGTTGGAGTATTAATAAGGCGACATTAACATTTCATTGCGGTTGAAGTCGTCATGTGCACATAAAAAGGTAACGCAGTGAGTATTGAGCGTCTTGTACAGTTCCTTTTAACAGCCTTGCGCTATAATTGACTCGTTTTATATCATATGTTTATTAGTCTGTTTGTGGTATAAAAGACGATGGACCTCATCATCGAAATGGTGATTGCCGCTCGTTCCGCGTTTATTTGCCAACCGGAGACCTCTTCGAGTGCGGTCTTTTTACTTAATTAACACCACCATTGTGCGGTAATTGTCACATTTGCTGGATATTTTCCAGTAAGTCGAAATTAACAATAAATCAAACGAACGAGACAATCCACTGGTTATGGTCAATACGTTGGAGCGTTTTAATTATACTCTCGGGGAATTATAACAAGTGACAATTGAACTAACGACTGAGCTGATAATGTAATAAAACGTGCGCCATCTTTACAAGATATGTGAAGATCTCATTTCGAGCTTCAAAGTGCTTCTGGTTTGAAAGTCACTAGGAATAACTGGTATTGTTTCAATTAAACCCGAAATCAGATAAGACATAAAAATTGGCCACGTTAGTAATTATCAGATTAGATAAGCAGTGGTTTTCCAAGCTGTTTGGCGTGGTTTATTGAAATTACTTTCGAACGTTTCATCAAGAATTCTCAACAGAACCAACGATCTGATCAAACTCTCATCGATAAACATAGAAGAAACATAAAGCTAACAGAGGCTGTTCCATCAATACTTTATGGTTTGAACACAATTCATAAATCTTATGTAACTCTTCGGCCTATCGTTAGTGTGATCGGTTCTAAAACATACAGCAATGACAAATATTAAACCGATCTTTAAAACCATATGTTGGAACAACAAACTGACTTATCAGAGACTCCGGCCAATTAGAGTAATTAAAAACTCTCAAGATACAGCCCAGTGACATACTAGTCAGCTTCGAAGAAGTTTCTTTTACACAATGGCCCCGCTAAATGAAACCATACATTTACAAAACATCTTTCCAAGCGACATCTCTGCATTATTTAGACATGTTCTAAGTACCACATATTTTCTTTAAAACCTGGTGTTGGTTTTGTTGCATCAATCACAGTTTTGCCAGTTAAACATTATTTATCCACACATTCAATTTACCATGGAAGAAGAAAACAACGGACAACTGGGCTCTCTGGGCTCATTAGTAACAAGACACAACGATGGAACACTTGGCCACAATGTGTACGGAAACCCCACCTACACAAATCAGTATCGTCATAAACACCACAATCATCACCCTAAACAAAAGAGAAGTGTAATTAAGACTCTCGTGAATCGGGCAAACTACGTCATCTAAAGGGTAGGTTACTTTCTGTAGACCGTGCTTCTAGGCTAATTGTCGAACCCTAGATCAGAAGGTCCTTTATACCAAACCATACTAAAAACGAGCAGCAGTCAGTTCAAAACGTTGGGGACAAGGTACTTACAGTACGTAGAGAACACAACGGATAGGAGTTGGAATGCTTGAACAACATTAGGTTAAAACTGATTTTTAAACCTCACCAACTCTGCCATATTCTCCGATCTTCTAAAATTCCTAGTGACACTTTGTCGACGCTACGAATAGACAGAATACCTTGTCCAGGTGGAGCTGTATACATCGGTACTACACAGCGTAACATTAACACACGGGTATCTGAACATAAGGCAAGTTGTTAGTTATTGCAACCTGAAAAATCGGCAGTCGCTGAGCTTGTTTTAACGTCATCTGACCACATATGCAGTACCAAAACACCTCATCCCACTACTATTCTCGTCACCTATGTGCGGCTACTAAGATATATCAACATCCAATCAATTTCAACAGAAAAGGAGGGGGTCTTCAAATGAACAGAATTTGTTATCCTGCACTACGACAAACGATACCAACGCAAACTGTTAGACGCACAGTCCCCATAGCTCAGTCATTTACGGAGAAAAAGCCCTTTTGGTGACAAAATTCATAGCAGAATAAATCCAATATCAATATGTAAGGGTAAAACATGACTAATTGAGATAAAATTCGATGCGTTTTTGTTTTTTTTTTACAAAAAAACCTGAAAAAATCGCTACTATGGGCAATGTTGAAGAGAAATGAAAAACCTATAAAATGAGCTACTGTACCCTCAATTTTATTAATTGGTTTCTTAGATAATTAAAGCTTTACCCGAAATTCCAAAAATATAAATAATTACTTATATAGTTTTTTTATTATAAAGCTGAAACATTCTTATTAACTGAAAGGGTAGACCTTCTCATACCCAATTCAGATTCTAAAATAAATACTGTAGCCCCGGTGGTTTTTGCAAAATTGTTTACCTCACCGGATGACCCTATAATTATGGAGAAACCACCGATGGAAAGTAAAAGAGTTGATCTCGAGACCTCTCATCTCACTTTTTTTAAATTTAAAGTATAAATACACATAAATACTGACAATATTTGGCCATTCTCTATAATTTTTTTGGACGAGTCCATTCGAAAAATTGCTAATGGGTAGTACCTGTGTAACTACATCCTTATAATAAATAATCTTGATGAAAATTTTAATTTTAAACAGACACATATTTATATTTCTAGCATAATATGGATTTATGTAATAAATTTAGCAAAATGGACTACATAAACTTCATTTAGATAGACACTGATGTTAATTTTGAAGACGCAATATGTAAGACCGAGATCTAGGATTTTCGAGAGAATTAGCACACAGAGGTTCCGAATCTGGAACAGTTCCGTGTAATTGCTGTTCTCCCTTAACTCCTAGGACAGAATGTCACGATAAAATTTTCAGGTTACTTCACCTGTCAGAGATATTGAATATTCGTTTGTCCAGTTTTCATGCTCCAAACACCAATTAAGGTGGGATATTTGTATTTTGCGGCTATACATGTGAAACCTCTTATTGTCTTCTAATGAACATTCTCGCTTGCGAAATCCCTTCCTTAGCGTTTCCAGAGAAACTCTAAAACCGATAGCCTGTAAAAGTTATCTTTGTAGCTCTGGATGGGATGTTGTGGGATTCCTTCGTGTTTTTTGAACAAAGAAGCAGTCCTGGCGGTCTGTAGTAACTCTTCCACGACTTCTCCTGGGCCTATTTTTAGGGTTAGGTGGAAAGATATTAACAAATATATAAAAAAATTTACCCATTCCCCATACCTTATCTCCGAAACTATTGAACGTCAAAATTTTTAAAAAATTAGGGATATAGGACCTCACCTGAACTTTACTGGAAAAATAAGGAGAAACCCCTAATATTAATTTTAGGGGGCGAATTACAGCATTAAATGGAAAACATAAAATTAAAATTATTTCTAACGCATCATGTAATATATCAAATCAAGGGGCTCATTATGAGAAATATTTGTTTTCATATTTTTAAAATGAATATTTTAAAATATATTAACAAGAATGTAAGAAAATTACCCATTCCTCCCTTTATTCCCCAAATTATATGACCTAAATTTTTTGTTTACAGGAAAAAATAGGAAGAAATGCCTAATATTAATTTTGGGTACAAATTATAGAATTAAACGCAAAATTAATATATATATATATATATATATATATATATATATATATATATATATATATATTAATTAGCATTGACGTGGAACGTATACTGATGTTTGCCGTTTAGTTTAAATTTTGTTCTTTAAAAAAATTCTGTTCAAAATCGAGGGTGATGTGCGTATTTTAGGGTAGTGGTTAAATTTTTTTTTGCTAAGTCGCTTCAAAAGCTTCATTTGATGAAAAAACCCTGGGCAAATTTTCTATTTTTCTTTTAATTCCAAACAACACGTGCCTCTAGACAATCTAAGTTAATTTTTGGGTATAATCCTCAACAAGTCCTTATTCAAATCTTAGATGATTAAAAAAGAAAAAACATTAAAAATACGAAAGAAAGCTTACTTGAGGGTTGCAGTGAAGAAGTCTTGATATTAAAATATCGTTTGTACTAATGTAATATTAAAATCCAAATATCAATTTTAATAGAACAAATCATCTGGGATTTTTTTTAATTTAAACTTTTATTTAGTGTCATTTTAATCAAATATTGTTTTTTATTGATTTGAGAATAAAGTTGTATTTTTCATGAAATATTCCCAAAATAGATGATTATACCCATTCCCAAAAGTTTACTTAGATCGTCTAGAGGCACGTGTTGTTTTGAATTAAAAAAAAAATAAAATTTTTAGTGTTTTTTTCATCAAAATGAAGCTTTTGAGGGGGCCTCACAAAAACATTTTTTAACGACCGATTTAGTATATATTACTGAATTTAATATTTTAACGTGAAGTGAATATAGACATCTAGAAGTTTCAGAGAAAAATTATCTCATACAGACTTTAAATTGGGAGTCATACTGTGTGGGTAAAGTCATTTTATTGTAAGTCCTGCCATTAGAACTCACATGAAAGTTGCGCTGAAAATAGTTGTCAAATGTATTAATACAGAAATATATCAGTAACATTAAAACTACCACTGAAATGCATTAATATTACTATGTTTTAACAGCCAGGTATGTAAAGCATTAACTATATCAACTTTAAATTGACTACTGCTCATAATTTTTAAAGTACAATTTAAAACAATACAAACGACAGGGATACCAAACGAAAATAACCGTTGGTTACAGCCAAACCGTTGTTAAAAATCGAAAAAATGCCTTCCAAGTTAATAAAAAATATATAAAAAAGCATTAATTGTCGATTCAGAATCGTAAATAAAGTCGTTCACTCGATACCCGTAAATAATTCCAAATAAAGCGATCATTAATTCGGTATTCTCATGCTTGTCCACATCCCAGTGTGCCATGTCATGTCATGTAGAGTATCCGTACGGGGTGCAGAGCGGGGCTCGAGGGTTGAGGGGGTCACGTGGCTTTAACAACCAATAACAATTAGCCACAGATTCGCTACATTAACAACCCGTAACCAAAACGAAACGGTGTTTTTTGCCAGTCATTTCCGCGCGTGCAATGCGAGGCTGGATGGGGTGGAATTATCTTTATCGTTTTTCTGTTATAATGCAGATTCAGAGCGATCTAGCATATTTAGGTACTCGTTCTGTCTATTCAAAGTGCTAAATCTATTTGTTTGGGCTCAATTAAAAGGGCTGTTGTTAGAAAGTTAGTTTGATCTCCAGTCTAAGATGAGTTCACAGGAAGTCTTATAGATTGCTAAGACATAAAGACATAAAGTATGAGAATCAGTTTGTGATTAGTTTGCTCTTGAGAATGTGTTGCATCTTATATACAAACTAAATTGGCTAGAGACCCCAGACACATTATTTAGGATTTTAAGATGGCTAGGGTTGTTTGGAGATGAATTTACTCAAACAAAATGCCGAAACACGAATTTTGAGCAGAAATTGATAAGCTGGTAAACTAAGAGCATAGTTGAAAAATGTATTATGTTATTATTATTATTATGTATTATGATATTGTACGTCATGCTTGGGTATATGACGAAGAACAAAGTGTTTTGAAATTGTTATTTATGAAAATAAACTCTTAAGAGACTTTTTCCAGTTATATTTGATACAGAATTAATCAACGTTATTGTTGAATTGACCAACAAGAGATAATTTTGTATTTGTGCGACAAATAAATGTACATAGACAGCCTATTTGATTATATTGTAGAGATTTCGTTCTTTTAGAAACACTGTATGGGAAGACTTTCTTTAAATGATACCTAGTATTCTAGACAAACTTTCGCAAATGTCACCACTATATTTAATCACTATTACAAAGTCCACATATTTAACTGTAACAGAAAATAATTTGCTCAAGTGCGAGTTGGACTCGCATACTTAAGGTTCCGTACCACCTTCAATATTCGAATATTCCAGTTTCAGACAAGCAGGGAATGAGTGCATTTTCTTATATTTACCCTAATACCTTTTAAACGAAGCGTTTTAAATTTATAAAAAATATACACTTTGATTTTCCACACATAAACTTTTTATTTTATCTGCTTTAGGATTCCCTTGATTTTTATCAGAATACATATGTATTTAATTTTATAATTTGGCCCCCAAAAAGTAACATTAGAATTTTGTTTACTAATAAACTTTCAGAGATGCCTTTTATAATCTACTGCCTGAGTTTTGAGGCTCTGTAGATTGGAAGAAAAAGGGCAAAATAGGTCAAAGTATAAATTATAAATTATTAAATCTGTTATTCAAATTATTTAAAAATATAAATAAAATATATTTTTCAAAATTTAAATAGTGTAGTTTCTAAAGTGGGAATTAAGTCGATGTTTAATATTTTTGTTAATATATTTTATACAAATGATTTAAAAATATGATATATTTGTAATTCACATAATGAGCCTTTTATCTGATATATTACATGATGCGTTTGAAAATTGAATCTTTATTTTCCATTTAATTGTATAATTTGTCCCTAAAATTACTATGGGGGTTTTCTAATAATTTATTTTCCGTTTAATTCTATTATTTGGGAGCCAAATAATAGAATTAGGAATTTTTTTCATATTTTTCCTATAAACAAAAAAATTGCGCTCTTGTTTGGGGAATAACGGGGAGAATGGGTAATTTTCTTAAAATATTTTTTAAATATATTTTAAAATATTCATTTAAATATATATATATTTGTATTCGTCATAATGAGCCCTGCGATTTGATATATTACATGACCTGTTAGAAACAATTATAATTTTTTATTTTCAATTTAATTCTATAATTTGCCCCCCAAAATGAATATTAGGGGTTTCTCCTTATTTTTCCAGTTAAGTTCAGGTGAAGGGCTATACTTCCAGTTTTTCAAAATTCAAAATGGGTAAATTTTATTATTTTTGTTAATATCTTTTAATTAATTTATTTTATATATTTTCTTCATTATGAGCACTTTTATTTGATATATAACATGCTGGGTTAGAAATAATTTTAATTTTATATTTTCCATTTAATTCTATAATTTGCCCCCCCCCAAAAAAGTATTAGAGTATTAGGGGTTTTTCCTTATTTTTCCAGTAAAGTTCAGGTGAGGGGCTATATCTCCATTGTGTTTTAAAAATTTTCCAGCTTATGGATTCGGAGATAGGGGGGGGATGAGTCATTTTTTTAATATTTTTGTAAATATCTTATAAATAATTTATTTTAAAAATATGAAAAAAATATATGTTATCGTCATAATGAGCCCTTTCATTTGATATATAACATGATGGGTTAGAAACAATTTTAATTTTATATTTTCCATTTAATTCTGTACTTTGCCCCCCAAAATTAAAAGTAGAGGTTTCTCCTTATTTATCCAGTAAAGTTCGGGCAACGTTCTATATTTCCTATTTTTTTCAAAATTTTAAGCTCACTTGTTTCGGAGATCAGGGGGGGAACGGTCGATTTTTTTAGTTCCCCCCCACAAAAGTACCCCTAAAATCAATTTTGTTTTCTTTTACGATATGTACTCCTGATCAGGTCACCAAACTATACATTGGTACCAAATTTCAACCTCTTCAGTAGTTTAGGAGAAAATTGCTGTGATGTGACACAGGCAGAAATCCGGAGTGATATTATAAGGGTATCCGTATATTGTATATACGGAACCCTAAAAAGGAAAACCCTAAAGGACAAACTGAATAATTATTGGAGTACTGAATTCATTTACAAGCTTCATTGTCCTCTCTCTCTCTCTCTCTCTCTCTCTCTCTCTCTGTGTGTGTGTCTCTCTGCCGTTTATCAACTTGTTTCTGACCTTGATATCAGCAGAGTTCATGTGATATTTTTGGTACTGTATTCCACCGACACTATAGTCGTTATTCAACCACATCAAAACCTTTTGTGGTTCACTCATAAACACAATCCTCCCATTTGTTTCTACAAATCTACATCTAGAGCTACAGGCAGCTCGTTCATAACGTTTTGTATTAAGTCATCTGACTATCTCTACTGCTTTCTACATTTTGTCTTAGCCCCCATTACTCCATGGATATTCATGGATGTTGTGTACCGTACACTTATGACTATACTTTATACTGAGCTTAGCACACCAATTCCACTGGTAATTCCAGTGGTGGCACCAATTTTTGTTTGCTGATACACCAACGTATTAACTAACCGCCAAATCCATACAAGGTCCCTTGTCTCTTTAGTGCATAAACAACATCCATAGCTGCGACTGTTTTCCTCTTGGCATGTTCAGTGTATGTACATCTCTTATAACATTTTCAAGGAATACTTTAAGCACACCTCTAGTTTTCTCGTATTTCAATCCTGGTATACGTTTAACACCACCACATCTTGCTAAACTTCTAAACTTCTAATGGCTGGTTTTGTCCTAACTTGGACCTCTTCCATTCATTTTGAAATAATACAAATGTATACTTGGACGTTAATAGAGAAACTGCAGATCTCTCTTTTGCATACTGAGCTACTCTAATTTTTTTTGTCAATGTTAACGTTTAAACATGGAATCTCAGGGCTGGTATAAGATATTGATTGATAACTCATCTCCTCAAGCAGAGTGTAAGTGTTAGTCGTGAATAAGAAAAATGTCAGTCATATTCCAACGACTGGAAAAGCACTAAAACTTTTGGTGTGTCACAGATGTATAAGCATACATTATTGTACTTATACAACATACCTTTATTTTTTCCCGTTTCAACAGCTAAGGTTCTGGTCCATCTTTTTGGTTGCGTTTTAGCATTGATCTTGTGTACATAATTTCCAAGTGATTGTTGTGTAACAATAATTAAAAAACATAAACTCCATCTTCGCGAATATTTAAAAATAACGCATAAGTAATACATACAGTGATTGGTAAGCAACGACTCCAGACATGAAAACAGGAAAGTACAAGGTGATCCATCGCTATGAAAATAACAATAGTTTCTGAATGTTTGCTCTGGGTTCTTTATGCTCACCTTGAATGCCATTTGAAGCTAAAATCAATTTTTGGATGCAATCTCTAGCATGACCTGGCCTTTTCAAGGTCCAACTTATTCTTTCTTACATGCGACTCAAATTGTTGACTAAAAGATTTTACGTTTACACGTGGCACATTGATTTTTTTTAAATGGTACCATATTGGCAACCATAGACAGCACAGAAAATATTTAATTTTTATATGAATATAATCATGATCTCAAAGGTAATTTCAATTTCGAAATTGGAAAGAACCAGATAATTCCCATTAGTTTTGACCTCGACTATTATTTACTGTGATCTTTGAGATCATCTCAAAGTCGACTGAAAAAAGGTACAGTGAATTCAAAATTAAAATCCAGAAAAATTATATTAACGGCAGAAGCTGAGAAAATTGAATTCGGCCATTGTATTTAGTTTTGATTGGTTCATAAATTGAACCTTGAATGTCACTGGAACCACCATCTTAGATTTTGAAAATGGGATGACAGGATCGTAATCAGTAATCCTAACACCCACTTCACCCTAAAGCCCCACGCTACGTCGAATGTCACGCAAAAATCACTTTCACTTTCTTACAAGAACCGATAAGGAAAAAGCAATCGTGGCAGCGGTCAGTGGTAGTAGTGACTAGTACTGAGTAAGGCATGTTATATGCTATGTTGCCACATCTGTTCGGAGAAACGTACGGTAAATTATAACAGAATATTTACAGTTTAAATAATAATTTTCTTTGTTAATACAGTTATTAAAGGTGTATAAACTATTGAGTATTTACATATTTAGCTTTACAAGCATTTTGAAGCCGGAAATAGTCTATTATTCACTTTAATAAAGGCTACGTAACTTCTAACTTTTTTATTTTTTTTTGCAACTATAGTTTATTTCTGAAAATGTTATAAAGCTTTTTGATTTGTTTTGACCTAAAGTATTAATCCACAAAATCTTTGCACTCAAACCGTTTATACCCTGCATTTCATATAGAGGGTGAGTTTTTTTTTTGATGATGAGTATGAGGATCTCGGAAACTAGCGGAGATAGAGCAATGGTTAAATTGGGAAAGATTTGCAGTTTTACTGGCATAATTTAATGACACTTTCGGATTTTGCATCTTTTTAAGATTGAAATTACAGCTTTTCTCAAAGACCGCCTATCAATTTCTTCAATTGCTTGTAATACCGCCTCCTTTAGGTCACCAACTGTCTCATACTTTCTTTTATATACTTTGTTTTTTAGCGCACCCCATAAATAGAAGTCTATAACTGCCAAATCGGGAGACCGGGGTGGCCATTCGCGTGGGCCATTTCTTCCTATCCAAGAGTTTGGATACATATTATCTAAGTGTTGTCTTACTAATAACAAGTTATGAGCAGGTGTTCCATCATGTTGGACCCACTCAATTTCTAAACGAGCTCTCAAATTCAAATTATGCAACATGTCTTGAAAAGTGTATTGCAAGAAATGCAAGTAGCGCTCCCCAGTAAGTGATTCGTCATAGATAAAAGGCCCCAGAATAGTAGACCCTGTGATACCACACCAAACATTAAAACCAAATTTTATCTGGAGTCGTCTTTGTTCTACATGGAAAGGGTTTTGTTTAGCCCAGATATGCTCATTGTGTCTATTGAACATACCATTAATGGAAACTTTGGATTGTCAAGGCACATGTCTATAAATCATGTCCAAAACAAAATACGTCGATGTTCGTCACCAGCATCCAAAGTTTGAGAAACTGAAAGTTACGACGAGTGGAACGGTGGAACTTGTGCGCTTTCAGTACCTTAACTACAGTTCGTTGAGATGTGCCAGCTTCTGCTGCAATCTCACGAGTTGATGGAGATGGATTTTGATTTACCATTGCCTAAACATTTATTTGTGCTGCTTCGTTAATTTGATTACGTTCCTTTGGTAGTTTAGTAAAAGATCCACTCACATCTCCGTAAACTATCGTTAAGCCTCTTAAATGTACAAAGAGCAGGTTGACGACGACTAAAATATCTATGAAAGTATTCCTCAGCTGCACGAACTGAATTTTTATGGCATATGATATAACATTCCACCATATTCAGTTTTTCTTCGTTAGAATATTCCATTTTATCACGAAAACTTGTCAATATCGACTGTCAGTTCAGCAGTACTAATGGAATTACTCTCAAATGAGGAAACGTCAAAGTGAAAACAATCTTTTCCATGGCTACCTACGTTAAAATAGAAAATAAGAGAGAAAAGCATCCATAATTCTGTTATTTTTATGAATAATATATCGAGAATTATATGTTGAAAAGCTGTAAAAATGTCCGATTTTTTAAGGTCATAGCCAACTATGGTTTGTTTAAAAAAAAAGTTTGTGTCATATCTCGAAAACGAGAGCTGTCACGCAAACGAGGATATGACAATCATATTCGGGATACAAATCCCTTCAATTTTGATATTTACACTTTTTTATAAAATCAAAAACAAAGGAGCTAGAGGGATTTGACTAAATCGACAGAATTTCGTTTTTTCAAAATATCTAGTAAGCCATGACTTTTTACAAAAATCCGAAAGTGTCATTAAAGTGGGCCAGTAAAACTGCAAATCTTTCCAATTTAACCATTGCTCTATCTCCGCTAGTTTCCAAGATCCCCAAACTGATCATCAAAAAAAACTCATCCTGTATATTCTCTTGCGTACAACAGAATGACACCTCGTAGAGAGTATCCAATATCTTTGACAGGTGAAGTTACCTAAACTTTTTATTGTGACTTTATGTCCTAGGAGTTACGGGAGGACAGCAATTACACGGAATGGCTCCAGATTCCGAACCTCTGTATGCTAGTTTTCCCGAAAATCCTAGATGTCGGTCTTACATCTCGGATCTACAAAAACTGTAGGTAGTGATAAAATTTTGAATAATTATCATTTGCTCTAAGTTCAGAGAAAATTAATTTGTGAACTAAACAAAAGGATTATTAAGGAGCTCTGATGAGAGAATGTTTCTAAAACCAACAATAGAGGTAAAATATGTCAATTCTTAGTAATAAATCCAAGTAACTGTTGGGAGTGTAAGTTAGAATATTTTGAGACTTTCATTAAGCAGATCGTTGTCTTGATATCTGTATTTATAGTTGCACTGCAGTTAGAAGAGTGTGTCTTTGGAATCTTGGAGCCAAAATCATGGCTCCCATGTAAGAAATCTATCTCTGACATTGAAAAGTGTATACAATTTTGTGTACAATTTAGAATTTTCGGCTCTTTCGATGTTGAGATCCCTTTTTTAAAAAAATCCACTTGACTCTGGAATGATCCTCAATATAATTCGCAACGTCATCGTTAAAAAGTCAGCGAAAAATCCTGTAACTTTTGTCAGATAATTAATTTCTAAAATTAGCACTCTCCTTTGCAAACTTATGGATCACCCTTCATACATAATATACATGCAAATATTTATATACAGGAAGATCATACTCCATTAGAAATTTCAAAATATTTTTCTGTTACAGAAAAGAAGTAATATACCTGTGTTCTTCAGATTTGGGGCGTGTTCACCAATGTTATTTCCATCAGAAATTGTTGTCATTTGTAGTTATTGCTTTGAATAAAGTCTTTACTTAATTACTCAAGAAAAACTAGTTATCTCAAAGTTGTAAACTATTGGAAAAAATATGTAATTAAATAGCATGTGCAATTTAATATTTCTGCTTCTGCACCAAATTCGGTGTAAAGAAAACAAAACGAGAAAATGGCTCGGAGCAAGCGAACATATAATATCATTTCATTTTCTGGGAGAGTGCCACGAAAAACCCATAAAAATTTGTCACATCGAGGGTGGCAACGCCAACGCTGCTCCCATACATCGAGGCACTCATAGCGACGCTATTTTCGACGCTCCACAGGGATCCTGTGTTCCGAGCAACAATTACATCTCCCCCTCTCTGCTCCTGCCTGCCGCGATACAAACTTCCGGCAAAATCACGATGTTCCGACTTCCGGTTTTTTTTCGCGACAACAGAATTAATTTCTGACTAATGCTCGCCGCGTACGTCGTACAGGATAAAAATTATTCATCTTTCTTTTCGGTTATTTATATTTTGAGAGTGGTGGCTTTTGAGGGAAAATTAATGATATGAGTCGGGCTTTCAAATTGACCCGCCGAACAATGAACGAAGTGCTTTATCTCGATCGCACGAAGGGTGAGGGAAACGGTCCAGGAAGTCGAACAAATTTGGCGATAGCATTTGGGATTTTTTATTGCGGAATCTATTAAATGTTCGAACAAAAGCTTTGTTGACAGTTCCATCAATAATGTTAAAAAACAACTTAATTTATTTGACTATCCACTCAACACAAATTGAATTAAAAATTCAAATACGGAAGAAACAAAAAAAAATCTAAAAAGTAAAGCAATAAAATGCCTTTCTTTGCTTTTTCACTGGATTAAAGGTACCTATAATAGCTCACAAGGTCTAGTTTTTGTTGGATGTTGTATAACTTCTAAACGGTGTTTTTTAGAGGTTTGTTTTTCAAGTTGGCAATAATGGTTCTGCTGACAGGCATTTTGGGAAGTGTTAGTTAATTTATGTGCCATATCACAATGAACAAATTGGCTGCAATTCTGGTATGTTGTACTTCTTGACGTCCTGATCAAAAGTTACCATAGACACAAGGTCTATGGTAATAAAGAGACATCGTAAACTGCGCAATGAAGCACTCCACAGAAGCTTCGGTGCGCACTGCACGACGTCTCCGCCGTATAATCCTTAAAATATACCCACAAAGCATCCTTTAGAGCGTCAATCCCCCATGTTATACATTGCAACAAAGTTTTAAGCGCCATCTGACGCTCTGACAGAAAACCACAATTTATAATTTATAGTTTTACTAGCCGTTACCCGCGGTTTCACCCGCGTATGAAATGTACAATTCTCTGCAAAAAGAGATAGTTTATGAAACATGTAGGCTATCCAATATAACATTTTTTTGTAACTTTGTTGAACCACCTAACATAACTATAAATCTACCACTCCCGAAAACATTTAACGCAAACTGCAAGTGCTTATAGGCCACATTATATAACAATTTTCTTCAAGATTTTTTGTTTACCAGCTTGTATAACTCTAACTCTGCTTCTCCCTGTAGTGCAACCATCCGTTATATGCTGATGTTTGTCACCAAATATAACATTTTTTAATTACCTCACTATAGTTCTACTCCACCCTATACGTTATATAGCAATTATTTTTGATATTTTTTTTGCCTCTTCGATAAATATAATTTTAGCCGGCCTTTATATTCAACTTTTTCTAGCATTGTGTTAAACACAATATGTAAATATAATTCTGTTTCGCCACATATTTCAGGTATTTCATATAGCAGGATGCAACTGCCCATGGTCTACCTAATATAACAATTTTTTAACATTTTTTAATCCACCCTGTAAAACTATAATTCTTCTAAGCCCCCGATCTCAACCACCTATTATGTAGAACTACTTATGGGCCACGCAATATATTATTTTTTGTAGCCACTCTGTATGTATAACCAAATTCACCAATCCCCAAAATATTTCACCCAAACCGCAACTGTTCATGGCCATCCTATATAACAATTTTATTCAACATTTTAAGAACTGCCCTTCTATATAGCTATAACTCTACTTCCATCTATATTTAAACTATCTTGTATATACTGTTGCCAATTAGTCAACCACTATAACTTATTTCTCTATCATATTCTACAAAATATGTCAATTACGCTGTATATGCATCTGCTTTGGGGACACCAAATATAACATTTTTTAAACACTTAACTATAAATACTCTCTTCGAGTAACCTGAAAATTTCATCGTGACATTCTGTCCTAGGAGTTAAGGGAGAACAGCAATTACACGGAACAGCTCCATATTCGGAACCTCTGTGTACTGATTCTCTTGAAAATCCTAGATGTCGGTCTTACATCCCGCGTCTTCAAACTTAACTATAACTCTGATCCACTCTATATTTCAAATATCTTATCTATGCAACTGCTTATGGACTACGCTAAATATAACCATTTTTGAGATATTTTTTAACCATCCTGGAAAATATAATTTGTCTCCACCTTATAGGTCAACTACCCCTTATATTACCGAACATGGTAGTAGATTTTTCCCTATATCTAGCGTTGCTGTCAATGTAGGGAGATAAAATGTATACTAGATTTTAAGTCAAACTATAAGCTTTGCAACAAAAAACGATTCAGTAAAATCAGTTCAGTAGTTCTTACGTGATGAGGTAACAAAGAAACAAACAAACAAACAAGCAGACAACTACAAATTTAAAATAGTATATAGAAATATAGACGTCTAATAGCTTAGATATAATGTAAACCCAATATATGAATAAATAATTGTATTATTATGTATCAGCCAGAAAATACAATAATGTATAAGAAAAATGGTATTAAAAACTAATATTAAAAACTCACCCCATTTTAAAATCTGTTCCATTAAACTGCCTACAATATAGCTTTGTGCACATTCGAACTATTATTTTCTTAGTATTATTTCTCAGTTAATTAGTTAATTTTGGTGCAATATTCTGCTATGTCTTTCAATAAAGATTTTATAGCAAATTGATTTGTTTGTCCCTAATCACATATTGAAAATTAAAATTTCCGTCCTATCCTCTGACATTCCTCTATAACACTTGTAAGTTGAATTTTCAATGAAACAGCCTTCATTGCTCTACTTGGGAATGTATACACTTATCTGTATTTTTTAGACACTTTTGTGAGGTTTGAAAATCCCAAACGAACATCCAAAATAAAAGAACTACATTCCATCACAGGCCTGCGAAAAATACCTTACCTTACCAATCCTTATTAAGGCAGCATGTTAAGGTGTGCCTCACAATTAGACTCAACTGGAGTTGTTATATGTTTCCAGGAGTAACCGACAACATATAGCTGCGTAACAATCTTAATCAAGTAACACCTTAGGTTAAAAAGTATTAAGGAAAATATAAGGAAATCCGCTCGTTTCCTGCGTTCCTGATACTGGAATATAAGAAAAATATATACCTACTTGGATTTACTTACATTGTATCAACTCTTAAAGCTGGTTCGGAACCCTTAGTATGCGAGGCCAAGGCGCACTTGACTAAATTTTTGAAATTTTTTCTTGATTAAAAAAACACCTTTGTTTTTACATAATTCGAAAAATTTCCTTCGTCCGCCACCTATTTTGTATGAAAATCGATAAAGGGTTGCCGAATCGACGAAATTCTAAACCCGACGTCACATTTTTTGAAAGGGGATGTTGTTGGAATGCCGACCAATTATCAGATGTATATCTGTTTCGTAGTTTTGAATAATTGATATCCAATACCTTGTAAGACACGATATTTATAACTCCAGAGGTTTCAAGATCCACCGATCATCCGGCTGTTTGTTGCTTTTTTTCTGTTTTATCGTGTTACAGATATTCGATACGCAATTAGGAACTAGACAAGTGACAGGTATAGGAGAAGAATAAGACATTTTTTTTCTCGAAGTCAGATGATGCGATGTGTTCATGTTATTTCCGATTTTAATTGGTTCTGACGTCGTGACAAGTTTTACGGCAGGTATCGCATCGATAAAAAATTATTTTTAAATGGGTATTTTGTTGGTCGAATGATTTCTGTGCCAAACTTCAAAGCTAGCGCGAGAAATTTAGGGTAAGGCGGTTTGGTTATAGATAATATTTCACCGGCTTGTTGCCATTTTGTAGGATCAAATTCTCCAAATTTCATTAATTCATTTTAAAAAATGTTGACCATTTAACTTGATGCTTGATAGTTTGTTAACACTTAATCAAAATTTGATGCAAATACTTTCATGACAAAAATTCGGGTTAAAATAAGAGCTTTCAAATCTTTGAAATTGTTATTGTTACTTGACATATACAGGGTGTCCAGAAAGTCTGTAATTGGGTTTTGTCCCTCAACTTCAGCTTTCTGATCTGATCAAATTACAGCCAAACATACCATAATACAAAAGTGCTTCCTTAAAAAGTTATGGCGCCCTAATCAAGAACATTAAATGTGTAATATTTAATATTTTTCAGTAACCAAAATGGCGATCATGCTGGAACTTAAGAGACATTGGAAACTGGACAACAGTAGCGTATAAGTTTTTAACTGACTTCCAGAAAGGAGGAGGTTATCAATTCGTCGCGTATTGTTTTTTCGCTTTTTTTGTATGTATGTTACATGATTTCTTCTCTTGTGGTGGACCGTTTTGAATGAATATGGTCTTGTTTAATAGAGTATATATCCGGATTGTTGAAACTTCAAATTTTGGAAAAGAATTCTATTGATAAAGTGATAAAAGTTGTGAATGAACACATGCGTGCATGGAAATCGACCAATATCCCCAATATTTTAGTCGATTTTTCGATAACTTCTTATGGATGTGTATAGTTTTTAACGTTTAATCTATTACGGAAGATCCTTAGGTGATCTCATATACTTTTCTGCGAACGTGCAACTTGCATTTTTGCAGAAAATCGCCGAAAATTCCAAAATTCTTATCAAAAATTTCATCGAAATGACATAACGGACATTTCCTCATAAATATTTTAATTCCAATGTAATAGTGCGGTAATTTTAGGCACTGGAAGTTTTAATTGCGAATTACAAAAATTTCTATGTACATCTCAACCATATGGGTAGTAAAGCATAGTATTTTCGGCTCCTTAAATCAATGAGTACCAAGCTCGTTTTGTTTGTATACCAGGCAAATACCTATTTAAATGCAAATTTTTCCATTTTGCGAAGACGGTGCTTTTGGTTGTCACATTCTCCAGGCATAATAGAAAATTCAGTGACAACACATGTCAATCTTTAAACTGATATTTGGCGCGTTTATAGACAGGGTGTTTCGTTATAGCAAACAAAATCACAAAGTAAAGTGATAGAAGGAGTTGCATTTATATGAAGATTGAAATATAGGACAGACTAGAATGATAGTGGTCCGTAGGCAGCCCTATATACAGGATGGTTGGAATATAGGGTGAACAGGACGTTTGGTGGCATAAAAATGTTGGAAAAAATGTGAAATTAAAACTATATAGGTTGATTAAATAACTGTTATATGATGACGACATAAGCAAATCATATACAGGATGGTTGAAATATATGCTGGAGTTGAATTATATTTATACAGTGTGATTAAAAAATTATTTCTTTTATAGCCCATAAGAAGTTGCATAAAGTGTGGAGAGGAATTAATGTTACACAGGGTGATAATATAAAATGTTAAAAATGAAATAATTTATGGGGTAGCACACAAAGAGTTTTATACTATGGTTGAAATATAGGACGCATTTGACTCCGTAAATATGGGATGGATTCTACCAGTATTCCGTTCTATAGTTTACAGAAGGCAGCTAACAAATTTATGTTTGTCCGGAGCAGTCGTATGTACAGGATGGACATAGGTTGGAGTGGAATTATCTATAGTTAAACAGGGTTGTCAAAAAAAGTTGAAAAAAGGTTACATGGCGTAGTTCATAATGCATAAATATATTTTGGGCTTATTAAGTCAACGCGTACTAGTACATTTTAGTTCGTAAAGATTTACTTGCCAATTTAAATGAGAAAGTATCATTGTGTAATGTTGAGGCTTTCGATGTTACCTGGTTCTGTCTATTAAGGTTATACATACAAAATAAAAAATGAACAATGAAAACTACCTGAGTTCAAAAATACTAAAAAGTTGAAAATAAAACATTTTTAAAAAACATATAACCGACTTCTACCTATAACTAAAAAGCTAAAAATAATTATAACAAAATACAACTCTAGCAAATAAATAACACATTCAATGTTATTACCGACCAATCTAGTATATTTTTTATTTCTACTACTCCATCCAACTAGGAAGTTGCTTGGCAACTTCAAAAATGTACTACATTAGGTTGGTAAGGTGCTCATTCTGTACAGAATGAGCACCTTTTAATTACCTACCAATCTAGTATATTTAAGAAGTCGGTACCCAACAACACTGAGTCAAGTTCGATGCTAGAGTAGTAGATAAGTACGCAATGAAGGATTTTAGATTTTTTAGGTATAGGTAGAAATCGGTTATATATTTTTTTTAATGTTTTTTCCAATTAATTTCGAGGGCGCTGTAATCGTTTTTTTCATATTTTTTATGGTTTTCGCTACTAAGAACGAATTTTACGAAATATGTGTAGTTGTTTCGTGTGGTTAAAGAAATGAATAAATCATTGTTCTGTGCCAGATACGGAAGCAATTATTTAACAAATAGAACGGTGTTTAAACATAAATACCTTACTTGATAGTTCAAGTTGACAGATAAGGTAGAGACTGATAACACTTATTTACTTTGGCGTATTTAAGGGTGGGCAAAAATGGTGGCGGTAAATTAAATTTAAACTCCTCCACAGTATTCTGTTTTTCTTGACCCCCCCGCACTATCAAAAAACTTATTCAAAGTTCTGAGCAGCCCCTCTTTCCTCAGGTACTCTAGAAGAAGAAGAATCTCTCATATTACACGGGCCTGTTATTCTAAACAATGGAGTGTAGAGCAAATCAGGACAAACTTATATGGGAATAAAATTGAAAAAGTGTCAAGCGGACGCTTTCAAATGGTGCAAGTGTGACGACAGGACATGTTATGAAGTTCGCAATTGTCAAAAAGTGAGAATGAGTTAATTATTCGCAAATATAACCTAGAAAACATTCTACTTCTTCTTCTCCAAGCAGCCTTACGGCCTTTCTCGCTCAAGGCTAATGGTCCTGGTCATTCGATCTTAACGACCAGACTCAAGTGAAACCGGTAAACCATTCTGTATATGCCACTGCCTATGAGCCACCCTATTTACTCTTTTTGTTTATGAAAATTTCAACTATCTTCTGTAACTATAATTCTACTCCGACCTATATTTCAATCATCATATATATAGAACTCTTCGGTGGGCTACTCTATAAATCCTTTCCTTTTCTAACATTTTTTATCATCATCCTGTATATCTATAATTCCTCTCACCCTATATTTCATCTTCCCTATATGTACAACTGCTTATGGGTTACGAAATGTTGCATTTGCATTTCCGCCAACCTGTATATGCAACTTTGCATAATATTATTTTTTGCACCATCCTGTATAACTGTAATTCTACTGCACCTTCTATTCCAAGAACGCTGTAAATTCAACCGTTAATGGGCTTCCCTATATAATTCTTTTATTAGTTATAATTGCACTCTACTTTATACTTTAAACACCCTATATATGCAACTGCTTATGTGCCATCTACGAAAAAAATGATTTCTAACATATCTCGCCCTGTATAATTATAATATACAACGATTACCTTACTACTAAGCACTAACAACGCTTGAATGCCGCTTCCAGAAGTGCATGCTCTAAGTATGTAACAGCATTGGTCCCTCTATATATAATTACTCAATGTTTTGAGTATGGCGGTGGCCGCACATTCAGTTGTTTGGCGTTGACATTATGGACGTAAATAATGAATTTTTATAACATTTTATTTAAAGAATGAACGAATATTATAAATTAATATTAGCATTCTGCACTGAAGGTCGTCAGTAGATTACTAAACAAAACAAAAATGAAGAAAATCGGTTGAGAGACAGAGGAGAAAATGGTACCTAATCGTTTTGTCTTTGCCTATTTATATATAGATACTGTGTACAACTTGTTACAGAACGGGGCAACCTTAGACTCCCGGCTATCACTATATGTAACACTTACATATCACTTCCTGAGCGTCTCTTCAGTCTCAACGCGTCTTTGAGGGTGAGATATATGATAGACCAAATAAAGATTATTTAAATTTTTGTAGATTCCTAAGCCTAACCCTTACACTAACACAAACACACATACGGTTGCCCCGCCATCTTAGCCGGAGTTTATAGAGTATTAATTCTGATATAAATTAATAAATGTGTGCCCCTGTTTTGACTTTTTATAAAAGTCAGTTATAGTTGTTATTTTGTTATAAATTTTTTTGAAATAGTTAAACAATGAGTAAAATTTATATATTTGTAATATTTTTAAAGTTGTTAACAAATAGATATTGAGAAATTAGATGTAAATAAATATTATTTATTTTTACATTCTTGTGTTCGTATTACATATTTATTTTGAAAAGTGTCTCCTTACAAAATTAGTATTTCTAGTTCCTTGTTCACCTCTCTCTGGATAAAAGGTAATTAACAATTCTTTTTATCACTGATTAAACTGCTATAATTAAATTATCTTTTCTGTTATCATTATGGAACAAATTTCACTCGCATTTTATTTTAGAATAGTTTCTTTTCAAGGATTCTAACATCTTCACACACTGGTTTTCCGTATATTTTTTCTTGTCTAGTTCGACAAAAAGCTCCATTAGCTATAATTAAATGACTATTTTTTGCATCTTTCTGCTGTAGTTGAATTTAAAATATTTCCAATGGTACGCCTGGTGAACAGGGGCTCCTGTCCCTTAAGTGCACTCGTGCTCCGAACCACTAAATTTAATAAGCTTTTAATAAGGTTCAAAATCAACACAAAATGTATAATAAATATCATTTCAATACCAACGAATTTTCCAAAAAACAACTTAAGCTCTAATTCAAACTTGTATTAAGACTTATATTCGCTTGAAAGGATATTTCACCGTGCATTTCGGCTAGCGCACGGTGAAACTTATATAGTTTCTATGAGATACGATATAACACGCTTAGCGCGTGAGATAGAAGATAGTTAATGCAAACTATATGGAGTAATGGGCTGATTCTCGTACGCCGCACGGAGACACCGAGCCTGACTGATATTGACCGGACGTATCCGAACGTTTCAGTAATTCAAATTTTTGTTTACGTGATTTAATTAGTGGTTGCTTTGTTTTTGTCCTCGTAGTCTATGAAAGAATATTTAATATACAGAGTGTGTGTGTGTGTGTTTACATAACTGTGAAAATGAGTATCAACTTTAACATTGACTATATTAAAAACAATAATAAATCGTTTCAAAACAAATTAGATATAAAAATTGGCTGGTCCACCTAGGCCATACTTTAATTGAAAACAAGGATGCAAAAAGAAAAAGAAAGTATTTACAGGAAATTTTAAAAGTGAAATGTATAATAAAAAGAAATGGTTGAGTGGATACATTATTTTGTTTCCCTTGTATTATTTATGGCGGGGAATCAATTTGGACGGAAAGTGGAGTGAAGGTTTAAAACGTTTCTTAGAAATACTCTTTCTCTCTCTTTCTGTGCTTAGTTTTGAAAAAAATATATATTCTATTAATGACTTTGATAAAAAGGTCATTGAACATTTCGCTTTCGAAGAAAGTCGAAGAATATTTTTTTAATAAATAATTTGATCAAGTGCATACTTAGGGTTCCGTACCAACCTTCAAGATTCGATTATTCCAGTTTCAGACAAGCAGGGAATGAGTTCATTTTCTTATATTTACCCTTATATATTTTAAAGGAAGCATTTTTAATTTTTAAAAAATATACACTTTGATTTTCCACACATAGACTTTTTATTTTATCTGTTTTAGGATACGCTTGATTTTTATCAGAATACATATGTATTAAATTTTCTAATTTGGCCCCTAAAAAGTAACATTTGAATTTTATTTTACTAATAAACTTTCAGAGATGACTTTTATAATCTACTGTCTTTGTTTTGAGGCTGTGTAGATTGGAAGAAAAAGTGAAAAATAGGTCAAAGTTTAAATTATAAATTATTAATTCTGTTATTAAAATTATTTAAAAATATAAATAAAATATATTTTTCAAAATTTAAATAGTTTAGTTTCTAAAGTGGGAATTAAGTCGATGTTTAATATTTTTGTTAATATCTTTTATATAAATGATTTAAATATATAACTGATATATTTGTAATTCACATAATGAACCTTTTATATGATATATTACATGATGCGTTTGAAAATTGAATCTTTATTTTCCATTTAATTGTAAAATTACAATGGGGGTTTTCTAATAATTTATTTTCCGTTTAATTCTATTATTTGGGGGCCAAATAATAGAATTAGGGTTTTTTTCATATTTTTCCTATAAACAAAAAAAAAGAAGTCTTAGAATTTGGGGAATAACGGGGAGAATGGGTAATTTTTTAAAAATATTTTTAATATATTTTAAAATATTCATTTTAAAAAAATTAAAAAAGTTTATTTGTATTGGTCATAATGAGCCCTGGGATTTGATATATTACATGACCCGTTAGAAACAATTATAATTTTTTATTTTCCATTTAATTCTATAATTTGCTCCCCAAAATGAATATTAGGGGTTTCTTCTTATTTTTCCAGTTAAGTTTAGGTGAGGGGCTATACTTCCAGTTTTTCAAAATTTTTCAGCTTATGGTTTCGGAGATAAGGGGGGAATGGGTAAAATTTTTCATATTTTTTTTATCTTTTAATTAATTTATTTTATAAATATGGAAAAAATATATTTGTTTTCTTCATCATGAGCCCTTTTATTTGATATATAACATGCTGGGTTAAAAACAATTTTAATTTTATATTTTCCATTTAATTCTATAATTTCCCCCTCAAAAAATATTAGGGGTTTTCCTTAATTTTCCAGTAAAGTTCAGGTGAGGGGCTATACCTCCATTTTTTTTTCAAAATTGTCCAGCTTATGGTTTCGGAGATAAGGGGGTGGGGAATTGGTAATTTTTTTATATTTTTATTAATATCTTTTAATTAATTTATTTTAAAAATATGAAAAAAATATATTTGTTTTCGTCATAATAAGCCCTTTCATTTGATATATGACATGATGGGTTAGAAACAATTTAAATTTTAATTTTCCATTTAATTCTATAATTTGCCCCCCCCCAAAATAAATATTAGGGGTTTCTCCTTAATTTTCCAGTAAAGTTCAGATGAGGGGCTGTACCTCATTTTTTTTTAAATTTTTCATCTTATGGTTTCGGAGATAAGGAGGGGGGAATGGGTAATTTTTTTTATATTTTTGTTAATATCTTTTAATTAATTTATTTTAAAAATATGAAAAAAATATATTTGTTTTCGTCATAATGAGCCCTTTCATTTGATATATAACATGATGAGTTAGAAACAATTTTAATTTTATATTTTCCATTTAATTCTGTAATTGGCCCCCCAAAATTAAAAGTAGAGGTTTCTCCTTATTTTTCCAGTAAACTTCAGGTCAGAACCTATAAATCTATGTTTTTCAAAACTTTACGATTTATAGTTTCGGGGTTAAGGTGAGAGGAAGGGGGAATAGGTAAATTTTGGTATATTTTCGTTAATATCTTTTTAAATAATTTTTTTTAATATGAAAAAAAATATATTTGTGTTCCTCAGGATAAGACCTTTCATTTGATATATTACGTGATGCGTTTGAAAAAATTTTTATTTTTAAATTTTTATTTAATTCTATAATTTGCCCCCCAAAATTAACATTTATGGTTACTCCTTAATTTTCCTGTAAAGTTCGGGCAACCCTCTATATTTCCTATTTTTTTCAAAATTTTAGGCTCAGTAGTTTCGGAGATCAGGGGGGGGGAACGGTCGATTTTTTTAGTTTTTCCCTCCAGAAGTACCCCTATAATCAAAATTTCTTCTTTTACGATATGTACTCCTGATCGGGTCACCAAACTATACATTGATACCAAATTTCAACTTTTTCCGTCCAGTAGTTTAGGAGAAAATGGCTGTGATGTGACAGACGCAGAAATCCTGAGTGATATTATAAGGGTATCCGTATATTGTATATACGGAACCCTAAAAATAAATGCGGTATTAACAAAGCTATGGTTTGTTATGTTGCATCTTTGCATCCCAATATTTGACCAGCAAAGTGCACCACCAGTTTCAAAACCCACCAACCGCCACTGCTGGTGAATGCCCCTAGGGGAAAATATCTCCAAAAGTTCTCGAATTGGTGGACAATGCCATAATCGACTTAGTAATTATATAATAAGGGGTTGTTTTTCAGAGTTTAATTTACGTGGGATATTTATCTTGACTCCTAAAAATGTGCAAATGAAATTTTGCCTGCAAGGCATTTTTATCTATGTACAAGGTAGTTCATTGACTTAAAACTTTATTAGTGTTAAATACAAATCTGGTTATTTAACTGTGATGGTTAAATTTGCAAGTTTTGGATGTAAATTCTTCACATTAACCAAATTTTATTCAAGTAGGTTTGTTCGTAGAAAACTGGTTTCTACGAACAAATTACCCGGTCGTCCTAATGACTTCCCCAAATTGCAACCATTTTGTGGACACTTTTTCTTTCACAGGAGTGTGTCCTCCTTTACTCAACCCTCCATATTCTAAACTGCATTAAATATAATTTTATTATATGATTTTATTCTAGTTAAAAATTACGTCATTTGCCTATTTTACAGATAAACAATAGAATAATGAATAGTTAGGTAAACAAGATTTCCGATTGTTACACTGTCGTCCTGAATCTCTTCACGCTTGATACGATATGCTTTTAACCATCTATTTCCTATTTACGCGGGCCATCATTAATAAGAGGACGTTCGAAGTTTCGTTATTACGTTTCCTTCCTCTTTCGGCGAACCGTTGTTTTCGAAAGCCAACAGCGGTGGATTTGTGTTGACCTTTAATCACTTCATTTATTCGAAGTAATCAAATAACCGGCAAACGGACTTCCTTCGATAACCCTAATTATCAACAAACACGATGATCTCGATGAGGATAATCGCCACAAAATGACAAACAAGACATTTCGGCTGATTACTTTTTCTTTGTTTCGTCGATTAACACGCGTTCCAGGCTCGTATTTCAAGTGACATATTTCAAATTCTGAAGTCAAACTTCAAAATTTTTAAATCAATTTTATTAATAAACTTACAAAATAAAAGAAAACAATCAACAAACATCAACTATAAAGACAACAGATATAGGAGTTGTTCACATGTACCAGGTTGCAAACAGATTCTGAAACAAACTAAATAAATACCGCGAGGCCTTATAGGGAAAAACGCTTTGTATTTTTAAAGTAGTATTTTTTCAACAAGAAAAAATATACTCTCTTCGGGGTGTCATTCCTTTGTACGCAAGATAATATATATTACTAGCAGACCCGGCCACACGTTGCTGTGGCTGAGTGATTTAAGACAGATTTGAAAGACAACCCTCTGGTTTTGTAGATTATATTTGGCTGTAAAAAAAATATTCGAATTAATGTGCGCAACGAAGACGAAATGAAGAATGATTTGAAAGAAGAAACGTTAAGTGGTATAGGCAAAATAAGACATCTATAGTGTGTAGTCTAAGAAAATATATCACATTCAAGTGTGGCGCCATCTATGAGGTGCAAACGGCAAAGTTTTCTGTAATGAAATTCGCTGAAGGCGCCATCTGTTCCTGACTTTTGGAACGTACGATTAATAACAACAACCAACGTTTATGATCAGTTTATTAATAATTATTAATTATTAAGACCATTAATTTAAAGAATAACTATCCTATCATCTAAGTTGGACCAAATTACACATATATGCCAACTTTCATGAATATCATTATTCAGAACATACACAGTGACACGGATTTTTTATATATTAAGATATATTATATATAAAATATATTGTTTCTGGTCAGGGAACTTCATCAGTTACGCTTCCTACAATTGAATGTCCTCTCGAACACTTCTTTATGTATTTGAAACATTTCGTTAAATTTGAAGACGCGAGATGTAAGACCGACATCTAGGATTTTCGAGAGTAATTCTCACAGAGGTTCCGAATCTGGAGCCGTTCCGTGTAATTGCTGTTTTCCCTTAACTTCTAGGACAGAATGTCACGATAAAATTTTCAGGTTACTTCACCTGTCAGAGATATTGAATACTCTCTTCGAGGTGTTATTCCTTTGTACGCAAGACAATATATATTATATATTATATATAACATATGTTGTTTCTGGTCAGGGAACCTTCATCAGTTGCGCTTCCCACAATTGAATGTACTCTCGAACACTTCTTTATGTATTTGGAACATTTCGTTAAATTTGAAGACGCGAGATGTAAGACCGACATCTAGGAGAGAATTAGCACACAGATTCGGAACCTCTGTGTGCTAATTCTCTCGAAAATCCTAGATGTCGGTCTTACACCTTGCGTCTTAAAAGAAAAAATATATAGCGTGTGTCATGTTATTTTAAATTCAAGCCCCTATATTGTATTATATTTCGTGGGTTCAATTAAAATTTAAAAACCAATATTCACTACCACTTTCTAGAGCTTTAATTTACATCAAATATATACAACAATACTTCTACATAAGCTCTTCGCTGCACTAACTAACTGCCGCGATTATGGGTCGCTCCTTTTAAAACCAGCATCGAAAACTCTCGTAAAATCCATTCTAGATATTTTTTTTGTCCTAAAAGTGATCGATGTCGTACTGGAATGAAACCAGGGCAGGCTTAGGGAAATTTCGTTACACCATTTATTTTTGGATTCTCCAGAAAATTCCTGTAAAATTATCTTATTTCACAAGTTCGCTACATTACACTCATTTAACTCTTGATATTGAGATAGTAAGCAGAAACCATCTCTGCTTTCCTTTTTACTAATTTATTTATTTATTTATTGCCACTATGCGCTAATTTACGGGGTAAAACCCCATTTACATTACATAACCTAATACAACAAAGTATAAGAATACAAAGAAACGCTGTCAATGTCGAAATCTATTAACAAACTAAAATAAAACAACACTGAAATGATTAAGAATAATTAAATATACATTTTGATTTAAAACTAAGATTAGCAACATTACAATTATACAAATCAAGCCACGAACAGTTATTATTCATAAATTCCGATATTCTATCCATCGGCGATAACCAGTGATATTCAGACTCATAGTGGAAATATGGCTAAGTGTGTCGTAAATGTCGCTTAGGAACGTGAAAATTTAACCTACCCAACAAGTCAATAGAATCTAAACATCAGTGTTGTTAATGATTTTAAAACCAAAAACAATATCACTTCTTGTCATTGATGAGTACAGATCAGGAATTTTAAGTATTTGTGCAATGTTAGAGTAATTGTTTGGTTTGTAAAATGCATAGGCTGGCCACGTCTTTTATTTGAAAGAAGAATAACGAAGAAAGGATCTACGAGGCCTTAATAAATAAGTATATTTAATTTGGTAATCTCAATGGGGTCTCCAAATGACTGAACAATAAGATAGAATAGGATAAATAAATGCGTAGTACATTTTTGAAATTTTACTGAAAGTTTGCAGAACCTAGTGAATTTACTTGAAAATCTCTTGATGAAGTTGACTTGTTTAGTAGGCTTTTAGATTCGACATAATCCAAGTGGAACTGAAATTTTAAATTGGAGTCATTGAAAAAAAACAGTTTTGTTTATTGTCAAAACTCATAGTCTTGTGGTCTGCCTAGTGGTGATTAGTGTCAGTGCTATTGTCGTTTGCATTTCGTTAACTGTACGTAATATCATAGCCAGATTAAAATGGTTAATATTTTCAGAAATGCTGTAAAAGGTGACTGTCAATATAACAAATGATTGCGTTATGGATATAACGACACGAACATTCTGTCCCCTAAAATGCTACCAGTTTCATCAACGGACTGATGATGAGGATGATGACAACTTAGAGTTGTTGAATCGGCGTTGAGTATAAAATAAAGGTTTGGTGTTAAGGTGCAAAACTGTGTTTTTACGTAGAGAAATAGTGAAACTCCAGAGGAGATTGACCAAATTGAGCAAATTATTGAGTTAGTGAATTAAATTTAGAAGTGGTGGATTAGGATGTATCAGAACTACTTTATTCTCATAAACAAGATCTGACTGAAAATGACTTAAGAAGAAATAAAGAAGTTGAATCTGAGACTTGCCATTAAGTTAAATTTAAAGAGCGGGTAAAAGTGGCTCTATCTTTCCTTTCTCTTTCTCTTCCTCTCTCTCATTATCTCTTTGTCTCTGCTTACAGAGACTAGTGTGTATTAGGAAAAGTCAAATTATTAAAATATTTCTATTTTCTATAACTAATTTAATTTCTCGAAAATACTGGATCTGCTTGTTCAATCCAAATGCCCATTTAAATGGACTAATGTTGAGGTCACTGTATTGGTGGTTAGATAACACTGGACTAAAATTATCATTTAACCAACCATCTACCGCTTGTATAAGTTGACGCTTCCAAAACGAAGCTTTTGGGTTATATTTATTCTTTAAGATAGTATTATAAATGGCCTTAGAATTAAGTACATGATTTTGTTCCAAATTCCGTTTATAATGTATATACAAGGTATATAATGCAGTGCAGATATTTTGGTAAATGATAGAACTTATCAGTAGGTGTCAAAAAGTTTACCGTTTACGTGAAAAATTTGTTCAAAGTTGTTAACCAAAGTAAGAACTTACGTGTGTATTTAAGTGTTTATTTGTAAAGCTATAATACATTTATCAACTAATGTGTGCAATAAACAAAATCCTCTACCATTCTTATCATGGGAAGCGCTATTTAAACCAAAAATAATTCATACTTTCAACAGAGTTAATGAAACAGAAATTAAGGCAAGATTGAATTAAATTTACTTTCGTTAATTAAGCCTAGGCCGTATTAAAGGAATTATTGCGCACACATAACATATATTTATTTTGAATCTAATATTTTGACATATTTGGCTTCATTAATAGAGTTAGTTTATTTTTAAATCTAATTGAACAATTTTCTGTGGCTTTTTCAATTGGCAGGTTTGTGTTTAAGTTCACGAAATATGAGTGTTGAAATGTTAGGCATGGAATAAAAATAACTTATTTATTGGTGAGTTTTTTATGGCATTGTAAATCTTTATCGTATAATTTTTTAATTCTATGATGGTAGTGTCGCGTATGATACGTTTTAGGTACCTACATTTTGATTTTGTTTTTTATGTCAACGTAGATGTAAGTTGTTATTACTAATTGCTTACTGAGGCAAGACAATCTTAAAGGACATCTCTCAGTTGAAAATAATTCCTATCTATATAATGTTTCAGTAAATCAAACATACCACAATGATGTTTTTTACATTTGAAATTTATTAAAAATCTAGTGGCAAGGAGCAGTAATATCATGTTAAAAATAAACACAATAAACAAAAAATCTATTGTACTGTTAAGTACAGTCTCATTCTGGTATGGCAAGGTTGCCAAATGAATTGAAATTTCCAAAAATAATGGAACAGGTCCTTAACTATACAAGATAGATATGTCTTTATTTATAGATCATACCGACCAGTACTATCACCTGCTGAAATAACAACATTGCATTATGTTACACTCAGTGCCAATATACAGGGTGTCCCATAACTAATGGACAATACGATAACTGCAGTTAGTGGAGGGGTGAAAATATCCCAATTAACACAAACATGCCTTAGTAAAATGTTTATAGTAAACGATATACATGGTCCTAAAGTGGATATTTGGTTTTTGAAAAATTGTGATATTGGAAAAACGGCTCCATATATTGAACTTAAATTTGCTGTAGCATAGTTTTCAAGGGCTATAAACAAGAATTTGTTATTTTTTCATAATACTCTTACAGGGTGTTTGTTACGAAGGTAACCCCGTGTAATTTGCGTTTCGACGGTAAATAGTTCAAGGGTTTTTCGAGATATTGCGATTTTAAGACTGGCGCATAGTCATTTAAATAAAACATTAAGGATTTCAAAAACATTCAATTTAATTATGAAAACAAGAAAAAACAAGTAGATTCAGTTCATCAAATTTTGAAATTGACCACCATTAGCATAAGTGAATTTTATTACACTTTTTATGAAATGTCGTCTTATCTTGAAAAAGGTTGCAATGTTGCAAGTATTGTGAAGCTCATTTTCAACATGAATTTTCCATTAATATTTGGTGTGGAATTATTGGCGATCACTTCATTGGTCCGGTTGAACTTTCGAGCAGATTAAATGCACGACAGTATTTAAAATTTTTGGAAAATAATTTGGGTAATTTACTAGAAGAAGTTTCTCTTATTGCAAGGCAGGATATGTGGTTTATGCACAATGGCGCGCCGCCACATTATCCACTTATAATTCTGCAATATTTAAAAGACTACTTTCCGCATCGTTGGTGGCAATGCATTCCCTTGGCCGCCCCGTACTCCAGAACTTAATCCTACGGACTTTCATGTAGGTCACATGAAATCTTTGGTGTACAGCAATGAAATTAATACCACAAACGAGCTTTTAGCAAAAATTCAGGAAGGGAATATTGTTAAAAATAACATTGCAACCTTTTTCAAGATACGACGAATTTTCATAAAAATAAAAAAAAAATGTAATAAAATGCATTGGTGGTAATGGTGGTCAATTTCACAATTTGATAAAGTGAATCTATTTGTTTTTTCTTATTTTCATAATTAAATTCAATATTTTCAAAAGCGTTAATGTTTTATTTAAATGACTAAGCGATAGTCTTAAAATCGCAATATCCCGAAAACGCCTTGAAATATGTAAGTTCAACAAGTATACGTTTTTTGTATTGAAATTATGGCAGTTTCATTATTTATCGTCGAAACGCAAATTGTAACTGGGTGTTAAAAAATAAACATGGATTTGCCTAATTTGAACTTCGTAACAAACACCCTGTAAGAAGTACCATAAAAAAATTATAACAAATTCTTGTTTATCGCTCTTGAAAACTATGCTGTACCAAATTTGAGTTCAATATATGGAGCCGTTTTTCAAATTTCACAAATTTTCAAAAAGCAAAATCAAACTTTAGGACCCTGTATATCGTTTACTACAAACATTTTACTAAGGCATGTTTGTGTTAATCGGTATATTTTCACCTCCTCTAACTGCAGTTATCATATTGTATATTAGTTATGGGACACCTTGTATAATATATATAAAACAAACATTAGTGTATACAGGGTGAGTTTTTTATGGTCAGTATGGGGATCTCGGAAACTACCGGAGATAGAGCAATGTTTAAATTGGGAAAGATTTGCAGTTTTACTGGCACAATTTAATGACACTTTCGGATGTTTGTAAAAAGTCATGGCTTACTAGATATTTTGAAAAAACGAAATTCTGTCGATTTAGTCAAATCCGTCTAGCTCCTTTGTTTTTGATTTTATAAAAAAAGTATAAATATCAAAATTGAAGGGAATTACACCCCGAATATGATTGTCATGTCCTCGTTTGCGTGACAGCTCTCGTTTTCGAGATATGACACAAACTTATCTTTTTTTTGAATGGAAACCATAGTTGACTATGATCTCAAAAAATCGGACATTTTTAGAGTTTTTCAACGATATAATACTCGATATAGTTATTCATAAAAATAACGGAATTATGGATGCTTTTCTCTCTTATTTTCACTTTTAACGAAGGTAGCCATGAAATAGATTGATTTATTAATAACTTTTCCAAAAAACCGAACGATTTTATTATTAGGTATATCAGATATAACGAAAAAACTAAATAAGTAGGTACTTACTAAAATCGTAAGAAATTAAAATACATAATAATGGTTACAATTTATGTTTGAAAAGTCCACCATTGTTATTTAGACAAAAATCTGTTTAAGATTGACATTACCGCTTTCCTCACAGACTGCCTCCCTTAGGTTATCAACTGTCTCATAATTTCTTTTGTATACTTTGTTTTTTAACGCACCCCATAAATAGAACTATAACTGCCAAATCGGTAGACCGGGGTGGTCATTCGCGTGGGCCATTTCTTCCTACCAAGAGTTTGGATAGATATTATCTAAGTGTTGTCTTACTAAAAGAGTATGGCAGGTGCTCCATCATGTTGGAACCATCAATTTCAAAAAGAGTTCAAATTCAAATTATGCCACATGTCTTGGAAAGGGTATTGCAAGAAATGCAACTCACCCCCAGTATAGAATAAAAGGCCCCAGAATAGACCCTATGATACCACACCAAACATTAAAACCAAATTTTATCTGGGATCGTCTTTGTTCTACTTGGAAAGGGTTTTCTTTAGCCCAGATATGCTCATTATGTCTATTGAACATACCCCAGTTAGTAAATCTAGTTTCATCTGACCATAACACCTTTAATGGAAACTGTGGATTGTCAAGGCACATGTCTCTAAACCATGTACAAAACAAAATATGTCGATGTTCGTCACCAGCATGCAAAGTTTGAGAAACTGAAAGTTTGTACGGCTTCTACAGCAATCTCACGTGGAATGGATTTTGATTTGCTTGCCAAAACAATTATTTGCGTTTTGTTAATTTGATTACTTTTTGGTTGTTTAGTAAAAGATCAGTACCTAAAGCCTAAATGTACTACTGACGACGATTATCTCTATCGATTCCTCAGAAAAAATTTTTATGGCTATGATATAACTTCCACAATTTATGTCCGTTAGAATTTCCATTTATCACGAAAAGGTCAATATACTCTCAGCCAACTATGGTTACTGCATGAGGAAACGTCAAAGTGAAAACAATCTTTTTTATGGCTATACGTTAAAAGTGAAAATAAGAGAGAAAAGCATATATCCGTTATGTTTATGAATAACTATATCGAGTATTATATCGAAACTCTAAAAATGTTCGATTTTTTGAGCTGCAAACTATGGTTTCACAAAAAAAGATAAGTTTATGTCAATCTCGACGAGGCTCTCACAAACGAGGACATGACAATCATATTTGGGTTACAATTCCCTTCAATTTAGATATTTACATTTTTGTTATAAAATCAAAAACAAAGGAGCTAGAGGGATTTCACTAAATCGACAGAATTTTGTTTTTTCAAAATATCTAGTAAGCCCTGAGTTTTTACAAAAATCCGAAAGTGTCATTAAATTGGGCCAGTAAAACTGCAAATCTTTCCCAATTTAACCATTGCTCAATCTCCGCTAGTTTCCGAGATCCCTATATTGTTAATCAAAAAACAAACTAACCCTGTATATATACGTTGAATTTAATATTTTATTCTATATCCTTCTGTTGAAATTTGAAGTGGTTATTCGATTTTTATTTTGGCCATTACATCAAATATTTAAACGTATGATATTTGCATTTTCTTTTATAATGTTTTCGAGACTGAACCAACAGTTTGATTTCGAGTCCGTCTCTGTTATCTTTACACAAGAAGTGAAGGGTCGCTTCTTGTAAAGATGAGGCCAATAAAAATAAGAAGTTGGCAGAAGATGATGAGAAGACCGGCGGCGGCGGCGGCTACGGCGGCTCTCGTCACTTTTCATGGCTCTTTGCCCAAATATAAGGGGGCTCAGTCTCACTCTGTTCGCCTCTTTGTGTATTATTTGAGACTGTGTAAAGAAGAGGCGCCGACTTGCGCCTCGGCGCCAACATCCCAACAACTTCCGCTTCTTGTGCGGATGTCGAGAGAGCAAAGTTCGCTCTTCTTGGTTTGTTGGTTGGTCTCCTTCGGCGTTCCTCCTTCGTCCGAGTTCTGGATATCGGAAGACCGGAAGGATTTCGGGTGCATTCTGGAATTGATTGTTTGAGCTTATACAAGGTGATTCTCTCAGAATAAATGCCTCAACAATAAAAGAATGTCTAAGTACTTCTTGAGAAATAACACCACAGTTAAGAAAATTGTAAATAATTTTTCGAATGGTTATTTTTTATATGCATAGGTTAAAAAATAGCTTTTCGAAAAATGAATTACATTCAATTAAAGTTTTAAAAAATGACCACACTATAAAAATTTTAACTGCAGATAATCGCTATGCTACGGTTATTTTAAATAAAATTGATTACGATTACAAAATTCCAAACATAATAAACCAAGGACAATATACAAAATTAAACAAAGATCCAACAACTTCTATAGAAAACAAAATATACCGCTTACTGTACAAGCACAAACATGAATTTACAGAACAAGAACGTAAACATCTTACTCCACACTATTCAAAACCGCCCCCTTTTTACGGGTTACCTAAATATCATACACCCAACATTCCATTAAGACCAATTGTCAGCTCCATAAATTCTTCATACAAGTGAGCTCTCAAAATTCCTTTTAAAAATTATTTCACCACTTACTGGTAAGTCTAACTCTCATCTTAAAAACAGCGCACATTTCTTAGAAAAATGATCACATATACAATACAAAACTCTTTCACACTAGCAAGTTTTGACATTGTGAATCTATACAATAACGTTTCTGTCACCAAAACACTTCTCATAGTAAAAGAACGATTAGAACGAAGATTCTTTACTAAATCAACGTACTCAATTGTCCATTAATACAATAATGGAACTACTAACATTTTGTACAAAGACAACATATTTTCAACATTATGATGACTTCTACTAATAAGATTTTGGCATGGCAATGGGTTCCTGTCTGTCTCCTGCTTTAAGCATCATTTTTATGGAGAAAATTTTAAGTACAAACAATTTTCTCAAAACAGATTAAACCTTTGATTTGGTGGCGTTATGTTGATGACATATTCGTTATTTGGGAACATAATCTTGAGGATTTACATGCATTCCTTAACGACATAAACAACACAGAACAAACTATTCAGTTTACACTAGAGCTTGAACAGAATAACAAATTACCAATTCTTAGACATTTTAATAACCAAAACACAATCGACATTTGAAACGCAGAAGTTTACAGAAAACCCACTCATACTAACAGGTATCTCAACTTTAACTCTAATCATCCAAATTCAGTAAAAAGAAGTATCATCAAATCTCTATATGACAGAAGCAAAAATCAACTGTTCTAACATCAATAAATTCAATGAAGAAAAAACGTTTATAAAAATGTACTTTCTGTCAATCATTACGCAAATAAATTTATTAATAACGAGTTAAACAAAATCGGAATACTAAACAATCCTTAACAACCAACATAACTTCACCAACTAACACTGACTCCCAAGATAAGTACATTAATACAATAACTATACCATACATACAGGGTCTATCAGAAAGACTAAAAAGAGTGGGAAACAGATATAATATCAAAACATCTTTTAAAACAAGAAATACACTAAAATCAATTATATCAAAAACCAAAACAAATAACACATCTCAAAATACAAAAAATTGCATTTATAAAATCCCGTGTGAATGTAATAAATTCTATATTGGAGAAACCTCTGAATGTTCGAATAAACGAACACAAAAATTACATAAAAAAACGACAATTTGAAAAATCCAAAATTTGCGAACATGCTTGGGATCTTGGTCATAAAATACAGTTTCAACATTCAGTTATATTACACAAAGAAGAACACAACGCCAAAAGAAAAACTAAAAGAGTCTGCTTTAATTTTGTTAAATGAAAACAATTGTATCGCAACTACCTCCGTAGAATTCAGTCGTTCCTGGTTGCCGATGATTAAGGAAGAAAATGCTAATGTCCTTGTGAACAACTCAATATCGGGATAGTTCATAAGGTTTTTCCTAGGTTTTCCCCTTATGGTTTTAATGGGATCACTGAATCACCAAAGTTCTTTGGTCGCAGTTTTGGCGAATGCAATATCTTATAACAAAGCGCCACATAAAATTCTGAAGATCTCCCTTTCAAATTCTTCCAATTTGAAAGGAACTTTATGATTATATGATCGTTAGAAGTTTCTGTGCTACCCTGTATATTACAAATAAAATTCTCTTAGTTACGTCAGAAATCAAATAATACATATTGTCAAATATTTTAATTTACATCTTAGAATTGTGCCTTTTTTATCCAAGTTTGTTAACCATTGACAACGGGGTCTCACCTAGACCCCGAAACGTTTGGAATATACAGCAATTTTCTTTAAACTGTGGTGTTATTTCCCAAGAAGTACTTAGACACTGAAAAGTATAAACCACAAATATCATTCAGGATAGAAACAATATTTTTCAAGTATTAAAGAATGATTTTGTGATTTGTAGAGTATTGCAGATAGATAAATTTATTTATGAACTTAGTTATCCGAATGTTCAAATGTCAAAGAAATTCATAAAACTTATTTTAAAACAGTCATTCGAGACTGTACGATGGAAATCTCCTTGTCTCTGCTTTTCTTTGTTGTGACAGTCTTAGTAATGGTTATAAATGTTCAGGAGAAACTTATTCTGTTACAAACTCAATTATCTTAATTAATTTAATTTTTATTTTTATTGTAATTGCAAAGGAACATACAAAATTTGTTGAATTATAATCTTTTCAAAATACTTCACCTGTTTAATATTCAAACAAATATGTAACAAGGTCACTTTAATTATAACAGATTAAATTATGTGAACACTGAAGCAGATTAAATACTATATCATCTCCAGATTCTTCTTCAAAATAGCTGTTGTAAAATAGTTCATTCTAATACATAAAAAAGTGTAAGTCAAAATGTATTAAATTAGGGAGGTGCTGATGTAGCAAGAAGGTGGATTTTAAACATCATCTTAAAATTTTTTAGAATATCTCAGAGATATGTAGAGAAAAATTGTATATTTTACTTACCTTGGTTGGAATAAAACATAAGCTTAGCATAAAAATTATTTTATATTTAGCAATTCACGTCATATCCTCTTTATACACCAGCACCATGCTGGACACTTCTTGAACTTATTATATAATGCAGTCAGCTAGACATTTTTTTCAGTTTAATGCCAATACAAGTTTGTCATCTTGATCTCTACCATCTATAAATTTTACTTCTTTGTGAAGTTCTAGTTTGGAATCCTTATCTCTACCATCCATAAACTTGAATAGATCTTTTCATAATTGAAAAAAATTATGCGCTTGCATTTTTTTGGGCACTTCAGACTTGTTTATAACGTGAATACGACAATTGCAATGCAATTTATCAATTTACTATTAGTAGTATAAAGTTTTAATAGTTATAAACTTAAAGTGAACTATTAGTATAACGATTTTAATTAACATATATAACATTTCATCAATAAAGAATGGAGCAAAAAGCAATTAATGGCATGGAATATGTGGGAGCCATACGTACTGTAAATCAGTTTTGGACAATTTATTGGACTTTATTAGTTTTCCAAAGCCTTGTATCGAATCTCGTCGAAAGCTTATTAGATTAACGAAAAGAATAAACAGTTAAAAGTGTGTCTAAAATGTGCTAAATGTGATTTATGTATTAGAGATGTGAACCAAGTGATGGTCGATTACAAGTAATTGGTAATGTAAATAAAGATACATATATTTGTATGTGTTTTTAAGACAATAACTTGATAAAAGATATAATATTGTTATGAAATTTACCCAAAGCCGACCCTGTTTCACTTCAGTACGACAACAATCGCTTTGAGATAAAAAATGGTTCTCGAAAAGACTCGGCACTTGTAGGAGTGATGATGATTTTTGCGAGGATTTTCTATGATGATTTTATAAAGGAAGCAGGCCACGATCGCGAGTTAGTTGGTGGAGCGAAGAGCTTATATGTAAAATTGTTGTTGTGATATTTGAATCAGCTGTTGTATATTCGATGTAAATAAAAGTTCTAGAAAAGTGAAAGTGAATACTAGTTTTATAATTTTAAATTGAACCCACGGACTATATTGCAATATTAAATAAAACGGCTGTTAACTTTTTAAAATTATTATTAATGTTTTGTATTTAAATATAATTATATTAATTACTTTAAACCTAATATGAGTATCATTTTTGTCCTAACCTGTCAAATAGATCAGCTTCATTTTCGCCTTGTAGATGAAAATAATACTTTAACCACCATTGCAACTTAATACAATTATATATTTTAATTGAAAGATGTACAAATAAATTATTTAATTTAATTTCATTGGTAATAAGGGTAATGATTTAGCTACCTCTCCATATTTGTGAACTTTCATATTCCCGCCTTTTTAACATGCTGAACGCGTCTGCGCATTATAAAGAATGTAAAGATCTATTCTGTTGACTTAGATCATGTATCTCCTAGATATTGCCTGTCATGCACAAAACCGTGGCAACGCTAGAAAGAGAGGGCAATAGAGACAGTAAGAGGCCATTCCACTTGGTGGGTGGAAGCGGCCACTGAACTACATGCTGAACGTATTTAATTGGAAGCAGCTTCCAACCGAGTGAAATAGCTTCTTGCCCTCCCTATAGCCCTCTCTCTCTCTCTCTCTCTTTAGTCTTACCACTACGTTTGTGCATGACAAGCTATATCTAGAAGGTACATGATCTAAGTGTTGTGACGCGTATGTCAAGTCTCTAACTTAAAGACAGAAAATTGGAGCATTTATTAGACCAAAAGCAAATTTTGTCTCTTATTATATTTATATTGATTGTATGTTACATTTATTTATTTACTACAATTTCTTGATTTTCAATTATAAACTGGTCCCGATTTAGTTCACATAAAATTAAGTTGTACGGGCATTTCCAGAGGAAGCAAGTGTGGTGTCAGAACTGAGTGTCGAAACAAATGCAATGTGTTCTTTTTTCGAGTTTTCGTTAGTTTACAGCGTCGAATATAAATATTATTGTTATTCCATGTTTCATAGATATTGGTGTAAATTCATTATATGATGTCGTCATTGATGCAGTTGGATTTAATGTAAAGCAAATAATCTTTTCAATGACAGCAGATTACGAATCTTATAAAATAGAGCTTTAGCAGTGACCATTATATGTACTAAAACTCATGATTCGTAATATCTTTTTGTGTTCACTAAGTACTTTATTACTAAGTGTGCTATCACCCCATATTAAATTGTCCATATGCTAATTTTCGGTGAAATCAGCAGTGCTTTAATGTTGGTTGTCCAATTGGAATCCATGCTGTCTGATAGTAAATCATTACTGTAGAGTCTAGATATATACCGAGGAGTTTGACAGGTGAATCCAGTGAACCACCATTTAAGAAGCAGATATTTTGATTTTTAGTATTGGTTATTGTCAGATAGTTGCTACAAAGCCACTGCTTGGATAAAACTCTAGCAATATCCAAAACATTATTTGTCACCTCTCTGCACGTTTTTGACTATGTTGCCTAAAATCAGCATAAAAATACTATACATAATATGTTCAAAATTATAAGCAAATAAATAAAATAAATGATAAAACAGACAGGCTCAAGAATAATCCCTGTAACACACCACACCGAACAGTTATAGGATCTCAGTCGCAATAGTTAAAATATACATATTGTGTTATCTTCTCTTCTCTAGTTAAGGTAGAAATTAGGTTCAGGGTGATTACTCTGAAGTTTCCACAGCAATAATTCATGTCATGGAGAAATTTGGTGAAAGACTTAAGTTAACATCTCTTTATTTTTAACTAATGGGTACAGAGTACGTACATTCAAAATATTTTACTCTAGGTAAATTGTGGTGAAAGGACATAATACGTTGGTAGAGTTCCCTGAAAATCTATATATAAACTTGGACATCCCCACAACGTAGAGAGCAGAAAATAGTTTGTGATCAACTTGACTATTTCTTCTCCACAGTCCTATCACTACTGTTCAAACTACCCAGAAGTGATACAAATTCAAATCACAACCCTGTGGCCGCTACATACACGTAAAATTGATGGCAAGGATATAATAAACAACACGACACTACCACGAAAGAAATAGCAACAGGATTCTTGGAAAAATAGTAAAAAGCCATAAATAAAATACAACCAAATTTCAAGCAAAAACATGCAAGAAGATGGATTGCCTATGGGTTCCCCGTTATCACCAACCATCGCCAACATCTACATGGAATGGTTCGAAGAACATGCAGTCAAGAGTTACGAGGAAGCTGTGGTTGAGGTATGTCGATGACACTTTTATAATTTCGGCACCATGGAGATGGAAGAGAGTGGGTGCCTACCATTCCTTCATGTAAAGTGTCAAAGGACTAGGACCGGAATCCAAACAACAGTCTACAGGAAAGCTACGCATACAGTATTATACCTTCACTACAATTCCAACCACCCAACAGCAACGAAAACTGGCATCATCAAAACACTACTCCATAGAGCCAAAAATATCTGTAGCACACCAGAAGCCCTCAAAGATAGAACAAGTGAAACTTAGGGAAGACCTTTTGGCGAATGGATATCCGGAAACGATCATTACCAATGCGTTTGAAGAGCTGGACACACCACCTAGGCAGGAAGAGGACATCACGGTAGCAACCTCTAATATTACCGTATACTAAAGGCTTGTCGGAGAAACTTAGAAGAATTGGCACACAGCTATGGAGTCAGAATGATCTTCAAAAGCAACAACACCTTGAGGAGCATGATAACAAGAATGAGTCCCGACGCACCAGCAATACCAAAGAACTGTATATACAACATACCGTGTGAATGTGGCAATCTTTACATTGGAGAGACAAAGCGACCACTGGACACAAGGATTAAGGAGCACCGCACAGCTACTCAAAGAGCGGAGGTAACGAAGTCTGGGCTAGCTAATCACGCATGGACCGAACACCATAATAGAAGAGCATTGGGACAAAAGAAAATTCATAGAAACAGCATATATAATCTCGAACTAAAATATAATTAGCGAGACCAGCGTCCAAATTAAAAATATTTGGAGAGCTCTTCTTCGGCCTCTGCCGCTACGCATCACTGGCAACCCACCTCCAGGTACAAGGAACGAGTTGCAATGTCTACCAACTTCAGACTAACACAACCAAAACCAATTACAGAAACTCCAAAAAAAAAGAATGGATGGCGGAAGGATCTACTACAGAAACTCAGACACAGTAATAAGATCAGATATTAAAAAAATAATTACATCAGAAATGTATTGAAATCAAAGATTAGAAACACGATTCATTTAATGTGCATCACAAAGTAAAATATTCCTTTAAGAAAAGATACAACAGATGACAATCGCATATACCTAACACAATTACCTAAAGATACAATCGATAACCCATCATACAGGGTTCCCCTACAGATGGTCCTGAAATATTAAAAAGTGAAGCAATTAAATTACCCAAAAACAACAAATGTCCACTGTCAACTAGTCTCAGATATTTTAAATCTAATAAATGAGAAAAAACTGAATCTACTCACACCAGTGTGAAATAAAATATGCATCTTTCAAGTCTGGCGAAATTAAGCTTTCATTGAATTTAATATGAAACAAAATGTATTCTAGCCAATTACGTCCAATTATCCTAGAACAAGATCCGATTTAATTTATAAAATTAAAACAAAATGGGTCATCGGAATTGCTGAGTTGGGAACTGTAAAAATATAGACAGAAAAATAAATGAAAATTTTATAAAATTCCGGCTGGGAAATGGAAAATAAATCAAAGAAATAAGCTACCTGTTGTAAAAAGGCAAAAGTAAGTAGTACCTAAAGCCTTAACTTCCATATAATCATACCTTAACACTTTTAATAGATGTTTCAATTATAGGAAATAATAAATAAATCACTGTTTATTACATTTGGTTTTATAGTAAACTATGTGTCCGCATATTATAAAAACAATTTTTGTATTTTTTGTGTTGATGGATCGCTATGGATTCCTAATTATAGGATTACATTTGCGTTTTCTTATTATTTTTAATGACATCCTTGTGCTACAAGGGATTACGTCACAGCTAAATACGAACAGTTGCTGTAGATAAAGTTTATCGGAGATTCTCTGTAGTTTGTGTATTAAGGCGCGTTCGCACGAGTCAAGATTAGATGAACAAAACCAATCTATTCAGCTATTGCTGATCTGCCAAAATCAGTTTCCTAAGCTTGACTCGTAAGAACACGCCTTTAGCACGACTGAAATATTATTATTGTCATGACAATCGCGCTCTGGTACGATCGTTACTAAATATTATGTTCAATTTGATATACTTTTTTAATCATAACGAAAATAAAGAAACAAATAATAAGTATTATTATAAAAATTAAATATGATTTTTTCGTTTATTACATATTTTTTTCAAAAACCTAATTTCGCGTTAACATCACCTAATGTTCATCAATTTGAGGACTGATTAGACTGTTAAGAGCCTCCTTTAGTCAAGCACACAGTGAATAAGAGCACAGTTGCACCTTAACAGCAAAATTTTATTTAAAACACTGAACACCGTTTCAACACCTCTATGTTGTCTTCTTCATGGAGTAAACCAAACTCACTCACTCAATTATAATGAAAGGAAAATAAGAGAATTAGTTGAAAATATTATCATTTATACGATATATTAGATATTGTACAGAACACTGAACTGTGAACAATTCATATGAGCAACCAAAGAGACAGATTCATATTGGCTATAAAAATAACTAACCTTCATTGAATGAAGACGGCACTAGACGCAAGAAGAGAAACGTTATACTGGATTTCTAGGTTTCTAACTTCAACTATTGGAGGGTTGGCTACAGCATCTAATTTAGCTTCAACTTTGAGATCATGTGAATACAATTTGCCTTAATCCAATTATGAATGTAACAACCCTTTTGTTTTTATTTCGGCCAATTACGTCATAATATTTTTCCTTACTTTCTATTCTGCACAAAACCTAACGTAACTAATATGATTAATTACTTTACAAAACTCTGATTAGCATCTTCCTAAGACGCTTCGCAATAATTACTTCTTCCTTTCATTAAAGACTCATATGTTGCAAATTATCGCCGACTTATGTTCACAATTAACACAATTAGACTGACTGCAAGAAAAAAAGAAGATGAACACGAAGTCGGTGGTGCAGCAAAAACACGCTGTGCGCCAAAGTCAACCTTGTTCGAGTCTGAGAAAAATGTGAAATTTGCGTGTTAATTTCGGTCTTTTCATAAAGAAATCAGTTTATATGTAAGCATTATAGTTGTCTGATGCCATCCAACAGCGTCGGGCACAACAGTTTTATAAAGGTAGTAAAACTGATATGTAATTATTTTATAAAATAAACTTATTAACTCTTGTACTGCTGCTAATTTCTGACCAAATATTCATCTCATTCATGTATTGATTGAGATGATTCATTCTGGGAAGTACTGGTAGCAAGCTTTTGAGTGATCTCAAAAAAAAATCGTACATGTTTCTAATAATGACTGTTACTGATGAGACCTGCTGTGAATTCAATATTGAATATAAAACTTGATAATAAATGTCTTGATATTCTTGGGAGAATGTTGCTTGGTTTTCACATAAAAATGTTCTGAGATTAAAAGAAAATCTGAAAAACTTAGTGTAAGGCATGTTATAAGGGGACGAAGGAAAGGTTGTAAACTGGTGTGTTTAGAATAAAAAACCGCGTGTAATAGTTTTGATTTGATTTAGGACTGACATTACAGGCAATAGTCAGAATTTAAATATTTCATTCTTCGGGACACGTTTGGGACAAACAAAATTTGGAATTTCTAAGGAGCAAGTTTATATAATTCAATAACTTAAATGTGTGATAATACCATAAAATAAAATAGACTGGTCTTAAGGACCAAGATCAAATTTTACAATTCATACCGTGGTCCATAAAAAGTCAGTAAATTAAAAGGTAAAAAGTACCAAAATTTAAAATCAAAATTTCTCAAAGATAAGGGAAGGTACAGAAATAACATTTTTAGACAATAAAAGGATTTAAAACACCTTTAAAATGCAAGATGACGGGTAGGAAAGTTTGAAGTCATTTAAGTTTTTGTTAGTGGCAGAAGGAGACACAATTTTGACGTTATTAACCAGAAGCTTGTGTTAGTGGAATTCATTTGACATAATAGTAAAATTTACATTATTTACCAAAAAAGAGAATTTTTTGATATTACTTATCAACTTCAAGTGTGGCATATTACTTTTGGATGCAATCTGCAGTTTTATATAAATAACTAATTGTGTCTGGTTGAGAAACTGATAGAGGAGCACAAAAAGAATATTTGAGACGAACCTGATTTTGGAGTGAAAACGTTAGAAAATTTTTTTTTAATAGCGTGCCACAATTGTTTATGTTTTTTTATTTAATAACGATTTATTGATTTAATAAATGTTCATCAGTTAAAAATCCTAATTATATAGTTTACTAGAAATTACCAATAATTTTTAATTGATATATATGTTTTTGAAAGTATTAATAACTTATAATTTATTTGGAATTTCCTGGAAATTATTTTACACTTAATTAGTTGTTATTAATAATTTCCTGGGGTATTAAATCATTGTTAATCGATTCTGCAACCAAATATTTAAGTTGTTCCACATTTAACAAGAATAAAAAAAGAATATTTTTTGGTCACAAAATGTTGACTGTAGTTAAAATTTGTTTTCAAATTAATGGTGATTTTTAAATGAATCCATTTTTTTATTCTTATGGCTTTCTAGAACACATACTATTTTATTGGTGTTTGCTCTAAATTTGGCCTATAAACATAAAACTAGATCTCTTGTATAGACAAAACCTGCCTCAAAGATAATCTTTTGGCTTTTACCAAAACTCTACATAAGTAAAGTAAGATTCAGTTGCTTAACAACTAACATCAGTAATACTTGGTCCAGAAGCTATTAAGTCATCCTTAAAAACTGCCGCCAAGATCTTCTGAACTGGCCCCATTCGAACGGTTTCAAAGGAGCTATCTCACATCTTAGATTTACCAGAATAGACCATGAACTATTTGTGACCATAAAGAAACAATTATAAGCACAATTCAAAATTGTCTACCTAAAACGCCAAAAACGCAGGGCAGATATTAAAATCACTAAATTTTACATTTTACTTTTTAAAACTGAATCATATTTTATTTGCAACCTTTATTGACTCATGGAACTTCTGCATCTTTAAAGTCGTTCTAGCTGAGTTTCACCTATTTTCATAGTGATTTACCAGACAATCTATAAAGAGTTTTTTTCAGTTTTAATACTGGCAAGTAATTGATTCTTCATATTTTACCATTGTATACCAGAATCTCGGGTATTTCTAAAATATGTAATGCATCCGTAATAAAAATCCAGTCCAAATTTCCCAAAGGATTGCCAAGTTGTTAAACTAAAAAAAATCAATTAATTGAACAGGGGTACTCCACTGGTTCGGATGGCGCTTACTTGGTCGAGTTGAAAGACACCAAAAAGGCGGTGGTGGCGTCTAAACGTCACCGGCATGCAGTGAAACGAACCATGTAACTCGGTCGGTCGCTTGGTCCGTTTAGTCGGTGTCGGTGTCTTTGACACGACCGAAAAATGCGTGTCTCCTTCTTCTAACAATCAGCCAAGGAGCTAAACTGTACTGACTATTATACGACGATGAAGATCATGGAATTGATAAACGGACACAGACGTTTTCGTATGATTTTTTTTTCAGCTGTTCAGGTGACAGTTCTGCTAATAATTGCCATTTGAATATAGTCAGCTTCTTGATTCTTTGCTTAGATTTCGCAGCTTAAGTTCTAACACCACGTAACGCAAAAAATGGTTGGTTGTTATGAAAATGGACAAATAGACTACTCCTTTTGAGTTACGTAGCTTTAGATCTTAAGTGACTATTTGCTTATTTATTTAGAATCAATAGGAGATATAAATTAGTCACCCAAAACTTAAATTATAAAATATTTTTAAAAGAAAAACACCAAAAAAACACTTTACGGGGGGACACATTTTACACGTATCGGTCACCCTGCAGTTTCAACCCCTCAGCTAGGGTGAATATCATTTCTAAAAGTTTAAATACAAAGGGGTATCATGTGATACCTCTTTTAAAGGTCTCTTTTGCCAACTTTTGACAATTAATTTTTTTAAAATCAGATTATTTTTTACAGAGTAATGCCATTTTAAATTTTAAAATTAAAATAATTATTATTTACATTGTATTTACATCCGACTTGACCATACAATGTATTGCATCACACTGCCTCTAGGGCACGTTATGAGTGCCTTTAGGGGAAAATTCACTAAACCCCAGATATCCTAAATATCAAAAGAGTTTAGCTCTGTGGGAGCCCTTGCCAGGATTTCAGGCATTTTCCCATGAATTTCCTGACCGTCCTAACAGGACGGCTTTTTGGATTTGTTTGTAAAGATGTTCGTCCAGACCGAGGTATTTTAATTTTTTTAATAGATGTTTTGGGACTAGTCCTGTCGTTGACATAACAATTGGTACAGTTCGTGTGTTGTTCATGTCCCACTGAGTCTTTATTTGAAATTCCAAATCTCTATTTTTGTCAATTAAAGTTGTTTTCCGAGAGACTTTATCTATCAAAACTATCTTGTATTTAAATTAGATGTTCAAAATGTCTGCCATTGTTAAGTCGCAACTCGAATTCCTCCCGCAGTTTTTGAAGTGTTTCGGGTGTAATCCGCTCACACTCCTACATTATTCTACGTCTTTCAGGAATATCGTGAGGTTAAGCTTTATACACCATAGTTTTTAGATGGCCCATAAAAAGTCAAGGAGCGTTAGGTGGGGTGATCTTGCTGGCCATTCTATAGCAACCCTTCTTCCAATCTATTTATTTGGAAATGTCTCATTAAGTCAATTTCGTACAAGCAAGGCATAATGTGGAGATGATCCGTCCTGTTTTAAAAATCTTCTTCTTCGTCTAGCAACAACGAGTTTATTCTTCATCTATTTGGTTTTCTAAAGATTCGGTTATGAGGGGATTTATCACATTTTCCAAATCGAAATACAATTCCCGAGTTAAATTTTCTTCCACGAATAAAGGACCAATAATTTTACTTCCGAGAATTCCGGCCCAGACGTAGATTTTCTGGGGATGTTGGTTGTGCTCTTCTCAAAAAACTTGTGGATTGGTATTGTCACACTATCTATAATTATGTTTATTGACAAATCGATTTAAAAAAGTCATGTTTCGTCAGAAAAACTAATATTTTTAATGAAATTAGGGTCTGCATTTGCACTTTGAGGCATTAATTCGCAGAATTCTAACCTCCTGTGATAATACTCCTCAGCAAGCTGTTGTAAAAGCTGTATTTTGTAGGGAAAGAATTTATTTATTCGTAACGTTTTATCCACAGGGCCGACGAAAATATTGGTTACTGCCATAATGTGCATGTATACTGTGCACGCCCATTGACTATACAGGGTCTACGTGTCACTCAAAAAATAGTGATAGTAAAATTCTGAGAATTCGGCAACGTAGGTAAGCCTATAGGTTTTATATGACTAAAGCATTTTCAGAATTGTGGCACTTCCGGTTATACCGGAAGTAGACAACAACTTTCCTATATTAAACAGAACATCCTGTATGCTATTGGATGTTTGAATGTTCCATTAAATTCTAGATAAATTTAATTAACCACAGGTTATCTCTAAATTTAACCATTCTCAAGAAATTTACATTTTTATGTCAAAAATGACATATGCGGTTAATCAGCAATTTTTGCTAAACAACCTCTGTTTTAAACCGTTTTGTTATAATTTCTTATTGGAAGTCTTAAGCCAGCAGGCAGCACTGAAAAAATGACCCCATTTCCATAGGGTCCTGTTAAAAAAACTAGTGAAAATGGTATTCACAATATGCTAAAAACTCAAATTTTCAATTTGAAACACCCAATTTTTTGCAGGGATCTTATTCAGCACTAAAAATGATGGTAGCTTTGTATTATTTTCCCTATATCTAAACCTCATAACTTTGGATTAAATTACGAAAAACCATTTTCCGCTTTTTAAAATATGATGTCGACTTCGTTTGGAAAAATCAAGTTATCCGTGGCCGCTTAAAAAATAACTGGTGGCTACGAAATGTCACTCAGTTTTTCAAAATTGCCAATTATCCTTACACGAAGCGTAATAGGAGTAATTATTCCAACTAGCGATCGCCCAAAATTCAACTTGTTTTTTATATGTAATTAATAGGACTTTATTTGTAAGCACATTCTTAATGATTAGCTTAATGATTACAAAGAGGCAGTAAGTGGAAATTAAAGACAAAAATTGAGTTAACATGAAATTTCTTAAAATTAAATAATTCAGCTGTTAACCGGTTGGATAATATAACAAATAAACGTAAATGACAATTCTATTTGAATAGAAATTGAAAAATAATTTGTTTCATTTTACTACTAATACTTATTCAATTTAGATTTGTTTGTTTCATTAATAGTACATGGACCGAACTTTACTCATAAATTCAAAGGTTCATCAAAAATGTTGGTAGGTACATACATATACAGATATAATCGGATATTTGGTCTAATTTTTCTCAAGATGAAGTGAGACAGTTTAATTTCAATTCTCTAACACTCATTAAAATACTCATTATAATAGTTCCACTTTATAATATATTTCCACCACCCTGTATATGTAACAGCCTATAGACTACTCAATATATATATATATATATATATATATATATATATATATATATATATTATTACTGATATAGATGACTGATATATGGGCCACCCTTAGTACACTACACTTTGAAATTATATCTAACATTTCTGGAATCAACCTGTATAATTATAAATACTACAGCGCCTTATATCTCAGTCAAAATTTATTGATATGAATATGTAACTGCGCAAATTAACATTTTAAAAACTTACATACACACTTTTTACCAGATATCCAAAACGTAAATCGCCTACGATCCAAAAAGGACACAGATTTTTATTTTGTAAAATCTGCTGAAAGGTTCAAATCTATGTCTAAAAATGAATATACCGTTTAGTGACAAAGTTCTCATATAAGATCCTACACATAAACATGCTCTAAGCTTTTCTAACGTATAAATGATCACGAATTCTGACATTCAATAGAGCTTAGTTTTGTTATTCAGTCAAGTAGGTCACAACATTGAATGAATCTACATAATTGTCAGAATCTCGTTCTTTCACGGTAATACGATTGTTTATGGGCCCCCAGATTTGGAATACATGCCAAAGTCACCCCGCCTATCCAATGAAATTTCGACACAAGATCTTAGTATTGCTATTCTCATAGGTGAATGAAACATAATTGAGAATTGCTTTCTCGATATAAATCCCGATTTGTACATGAAAATGAAATGGAATTTCACAAAATGTAGTGCTAATTGCGAAATAAAAATAAGATGCATTATAAATAAACATAATAGGTATTATATTATTAGATAAATAAGAAAAAATATATTTGCACCATCATCTCGTTAAAAGAACATTAAACAATTTCTCACTCATTTTTAGATGAGATGTTAAAATAATTTATAAGATTACCTTATATCAAATGAAACTGCAAATTGATTCGTCTTATTTTATTGCATAACTTTAATACTTATTCAAGTTTTATTTACACATTTCCTGAGTGTTTTAGTACCTTTTAATAATGGATGCATATGCAAATTGCTATTATATTTGTGAGACATTCATGACTGAAAGAATGTACATACTTAAATCTTGAGGTTCGGAAACCAAATGTATCAATTAACTTTATTAGAATCTCTAAATTGTGTACTTACATAAAACTTTTGATCTGAATTCTTCTGTAAACGCGCAAACTTCGTTTAAACACAATACTTCCGTAATTGCTGTCGTCATCGATATTGTAAAAAAATAACATCATAAATGAATAAAAAAAGGATTTTACATCATACATCTTTATAAGTAAAAGTCTATTATTTTAGTAATATTTTTTATACCTCCCTACAATTGTCCACAATTGAATTTTTACTGTTGACCCATGTCAAATTAACATTAAGCTACTTGTTCATAGTGGGCCCAACTCACTTGAATTTTATTAATAATTTATCTAAAAATTAGTTATTTTAAAAGATATAAATAAAGATTCTTTATATATTCTGCACTGAAGGTCAGCAATAGCTATTAAACAATACAAAAATAAAGAAAATCGGTTGAGAAACAGGAGAAAATGGTACCTAACCGTTTTGTCTTTGCCTTTTTATATACAGATGTAGATTATTTCAATATCTATTATTTATAGCGAGTGTAATAAAGTAACAAGAAGCAGGGGCCATTACGGACAACAATTAATCTAATAATGTTCTAAATGGTTCTTGGTTCTTTGTTCTATATCCCCATCAAAATATAAATATTCTTTTTATAGGTACTGCTACAAATCTATAATTTTGGTAGGACACAGCTTTCGTTCAGTTTTGAGACAACTACAACTACTAATGAGAGAACTCAGATTTTACGGTATCTTTGGAATATACAAAGCAATACTATACTTGAAGCAAATACATAAACTAACCATCAGACACTTTCCTGTGTGCACACCAGAATAATCCCCCAGCTGCTAAGCTTATTTATTAATTCCTCGCACACTTTAGCTTACAAAACAACGATGTCTAGTTATCTTATTGCACCCAGTATTGAAACGTACATTACAATTATTTCTAAACACCTTTACAGAAGTTATTCGAATCCCACATCATATATTAATCCTACCTGTCCGATGAAATTGCCCAAATGTACCATTAACACCTTATTTATAGGCTTGGTATCCAAAGTGGTACATTTTTTTTACCATCAACGTATATCCTGCGAAATCATAAGGGTCATTTTATTACCAGCATTATTATAAAGAAATGCTCTGTAAAGTCTAGTTGTCGAACATATTCCGCATATCCGTTTTTAACAAAGATAAAGAAAAATATATAAATATTGACCAGTTTTTTTTATTGTTCGGCCGTTATGTCGGATGCCGATAAATATTTTCCAATACTCAAAATAGTTTGTTGATATTAGTTGACATGTGGTAATATATGTGTATGGAGAGCACGTAGTCAATGTAGAAGGTAAGCTGATTATTTAAAAGAAACGTTTGTACGTATATGTACCAGCATATGTATCGATATCCTATTAATCTTCCATGTTAATTGCGCTGATGGCTGTTACTTCTAATGACTTACACAGTAACTGTTGTCCTCATTTCATACGTGTGATTTAGTTTTTGCAGTTTTTCTATCCGTTTGGCTGTAATGAAGTTGTTAGAAGATGTTTACATTACGAAGTGAGAAGCAGTTGTCAGACCAAACCCGCAGACTGTTGATCTAAGCATTTGTGTGTCTTGAGGTGATATTGCAAATTAGTTTGCGGGAAGCAGCAAACAACTGCCGTGTGTGTAGCTTTGACACTAATTCCTGAATAATGATCTGGAATAATGTGCAGTGGTTTTGATACTTATTTTTCGAGCTTCTTACCGTTTCTGTAATATTTCAATTTGCAATTGAAAGAAAACTAGTTTGTAAAAAGTATAATTTTATAAGAAACAAAGTTGTGGAGAAATCGCAGAAGTAGATCTAATGACCAAAATTGTTCACTCATATTGACAAATCTATTGAAATAAAAAGAAAATAAAAATGTAATCAAATATCGGTATTCGAAATATTTTTGACAGATGAAAGACCCCCCAAATTTTTGGCTGGAACCGCTCTTGGCAAAATGTTGGATATAATAATTGGAAGATTGTTCTTTTCAACCTAAAAGTTTTTGTCATTTGCGGTTTCAATCAAGTAAAGGAATATTAAAGAAACGATTGTTTACAGAACCAACAACCCTATGAGAACTTAAATATTTAATATCAAAAAATATGAAAATTATTGGAACGCGTCCGAAAAATCAATACTGATCTACTACATTGACTATTTACCACTAAACAATAGTAACGCTTTATGCTGAACTATCCAAGATAGTCTTCGCATGATGATCTGAAAGAGCGTTAGCCTGTCACTGTCAACCAATCTACTCATAGAGCTTGTACTTCCTCGGCTGTAACCAGCAATCAACAAATATCGTGCCAAGACTAGAAAGTGAGGTCAAAAGGCTATTTCACTTGATTAATAGCTGCATCCAAAGAGCCTGTGTGCAATAAGTAGTTCATTGGCTGCATCTCCCAATCGAGTTAGATCCTCTTGCTCTCTCTATTGCCGTCTCTTTTTACTCTTGGTACGACATTTGTGTATTGCATGCTACCTTCTGAAGTACATGCTCTAAGAATATCACAGCATCTAATGCTCGCTTCCTCCATGTATACTTACTCAATGTTTTGAGTATTGACCATCTGACGGCACTACCAGTATTATTTGTTTGGACGTAAATAATGATTTTTTTATTATATTTTATTTACTGAATGAACCAATATTATAAATCAATCTGCACTGAAGGTCGTCAATAGCTACTAAACAGAACAAAAATAAAGAAAATCGGTTGAGAGACAGAGGAGAAAATGGTACCTAACCGTTTTGTCTTTGCCTATTTGTATATAGTTTAGTTTTGTTTATTTATAGGTAAAGTATTAGAACTGTGTGTTTTTACAAGTCAAGGGTACACAAGTATCAAATATATTAAATATGTATACAAAAGAATATATAAAAAGTTATTAAAATGGTAAGAAAATAAAATCTCCTATTTACTAATATATAGATAACAATGTACATTATAGAGGCAAACACATTAAAAATGTATACATTGAAATCACTTCCTAAGTACTCCTCAAAAGAACAAAAGGCGTGTTTTAAAAGATAATTTTTTACTCTTGTTTTAAAATGATATGCGTTTAAATTTTTTATTTCTGCTGGCAGTGCATTAAAAAATTTAATGCCATAATAGTCAGTACCCCTTCTCGTTCGTTGCAATCTGTGATAGCTGCGAACTAATTCTCCTCCTTTCCTGGTTGAATTGGAGTGAATAAGTTGTGTGTTCTGTAGCTGTTTCTTGTAGACAAGACGCTGAAGGATAAAAGTGCAAGGTAGGGTAAGTAGTTTTAGGCCCACAAAGCTATCTCTACAACACTTTTGCGGTATTTCAATAATTCTAACACAACGGCGTTGTAACTTAAAAATTTGAGCAGAGCACGAAGAATGACCCCAATTTAAAATCGCGTAGGACATATTGGAGCTAAAGTATCCATGATACGCTGTCAGTAATGTGCTCCTAGATACATTTTTTGACAGGCTCCTTATAAGGAAAGTTATTTTACATAATTTGGTAAGAAAATTAACATGGGCTTCCCATCAACACAGGATCAAGTAGATAAGAACTTCACTGGTACATCACTCTCTAGAGTCGATGGTCAAGATTGTAATGTAAAATTAATGGTCTGGGTCTTACTAATGTTGAGACTAAGCCTATTGACTAAAACCAATTCTCTATTTCACGCTGTTTGATTTGAGTCCACTGCAATATTGGGTCTGAAGATTGATAGCGCAGCAATGTTGTAGTATCATCAGCAAACAGGCTTATCAGCAGATTCAATAGATTGTTAAAGTTTGGCCAGTCATTTATGTATATGAGGAATAACGGAGGACCCAACATAGAGCCCTGAGGTACACCATGCTGAATCCTGCGATTCGCGGACTGCTGAGTCTCAACAAGAACATACTGTTCTCTTGCTTCTAAATAGTATAAGGGCAATACTGCTCGAATCAAAGTTGTAGTGAGATAGCTTTTTGTAAAGGATTTCAAAACTTATACAATCGAACGCCTTCGTTAAGTCCAGGAATGTACCATATGTATTATGCTTATTTTCAAAGCCCTCTGCCACAAACTCACTTAGTCGATTAATAGCCAGAGTTGTGCTCTTGTTGTTACGAAAAGTAAATTGAATTTCTAAGTTCTTCTTGGGAAATAACACCACAGTTCAAAGAAAATTACTGTATATTCCAAACGTTTCGGGGTCTAGATCAGACCCCGTTGTCAATTGTTAAGAAACTACGGATAAAAAAAGGGGCACAATTCTGAGATGTAAATTAAAATATTTGACAATACATAATATTTATGTCGGAAATGTTATCTGAAACCATTTGTTCTGTTACTGAGTAAAATTTGAAGCCATCTCCAATGTATTGATTTGATAAATACTCATTGAAGGAGCTAGTAGAAGAAGAAAGATTTTAAATCAGCCTGTCTGCAATTGACAGAAAGAAATCATTGAAAACCTGGGCATTGAGGTGACTGACTTTCGGTGCTGGAGCGGAGTTCCTATGAGATCCTATGCTATACAGATCTAGCAGGCAAGGTTCAAAATAACTGCGAAAATTATACTGCTTTCTTTTATAGGAATTCTTCTTCGCAACTATTCTTGATAAAGGAATCATTTATTATATGATCAACAACATTCCTGTCCACAAAAAAATATAGATACTTTTCTGGTATTTATAGAAGAAGAACTCATCGAAATTAAAAAATTACTGGCCGTGTTTTAACAAATCGTTTTATTTTTTTCAAAAGTTCCATCGGCTCACAAAAAAAGTTTGCATCCCATAGACCAAACCATATTTACTAGTTTTTTTAGGTCGCTGAATTCAAATATGGGGTTAGTTATGCTCTATCACGTCAGAATTTGTATGAAGGTCACGGTCATTTTTAGACCTCTTTTGCAAACAAGAAGGTATAACAAAAACATTTGAAGCAAGCAGTTTCCGCTACTGATAAATTATTTTAATGATATTAACAAATATATAAAAAATTTTACCCATTCCCCTACCTTTATGATCACAATCTTTCGAAGGTGTTGTGTCAAAATTGTCAGTCAGTGGACAATAGAGAGTATATTAAAGATTGAAGTTCTCATAGGATTGTTGATCATTTCTTATCTTTTAATATTCATGAACTCGATTGCAACCGCAAATGACGGAAACTTTTAGGTTAGGTTTTTTAAACACCCTACTTAACTATAAATCCACTACTTCCGAATATGTTTCACACCAACTGCAAGTGCTTATGGGCCACCCGATATAATAATTTTGTTGGAATTTTTTTTAATCACCTTGTATAATTAACTCTATTTCACCCTATAGTGCAACCATTCTGTATATGCTGCTGTTTATTTTTCACCCAATATAACGTTTGTAACACCTGCTTGTAACTCTACTCCACCCTATATTTCAGCTATTCAACTGCTTATGGTCTACGCTATATAACAATTATTTCTGATATTTTTTGAGACATCTTGTAAAGTACAATTTCTCTCCACACTATATTTTAATCACCCTTTATATGCAACTTTTTCTAACATTGTGTTAATTACACTCTAAAACTACAATCTTCCTTCACCCCATGGTTCAGGTATTCCATATAGTAAGATGCAACTGTTCATGCAATATATAACAATTTTTTAAAGCTCTTCGATCCACCCTCATGGAAATGCCCTAGGTGTGTCACCAATGTAAAAATACAGTTTGTTACCTTAATTCCAAACCTTTATTTAAACACTCACCCAAACTGCTACTGCTTTTTGGCCACCGTATATAACGGTTTTAATAAACTTTTTTGAACCGCCTTGCTCATCATAATTCTACTTCCATCTAGATTAAAACCATCCTGTATATACTGCTGCCAATCAGTCAAACATTAATACTTATTTCCTGTATAACCATAATTTTACTCTACAAAATACTTCAACCACCCAGTATTTTTATCTGCTTAGGGGCCACCAAATATATTACAATTTTTAAACACTTAACAATAGCTCCACTCACTATCTTATCTACGCAACTGCTTATGGACTAATGTATAACAATTTTTTAACCACCCTAGAAAGTATAATTTGTTTCCACCTTATATTTCAACCACACGTATATACAATTATAAGCCACCCAGTATAACATTTTTTGTATCTCGCTCTATAAGTCTAAATCCATCAATGCCCAATATATTTCACCAAAAGTGGAACTGCTTATGGGGCACCCTATATAACAATTTTCTTCCACATTTTTGGAATCACCTTGTATGTATTACAGCTACCCTGTATACGCTGCTGCTTATTGGTCAACCTATATAACATTTTTTAAATACTTAACTATTACACTTCTCCACCCTAAATTTCAACTATCCTATGTGTACAACGCTTCATTTAAAGCACCCTACATTTGCAACTTTTTCTAACCTTGTTTGCAACTGCTATATAAAAAAAAGTATGCCATTTATTACCCACTCTGTATAATTATTATTCTATTCCACCCTATATTTCAACAACCTTGCCTATACAACTATTTATTTGCCACCCAATATAGCATTTTTGTACCACCCTGTATCCTTAAAATTCTATTCCGTATATTTCAACCATCCAGTAAATGGGACAGCTTGTAGATCATAACATTTCTTTATAATACTTTTTAAACCCACCTGTATATCTGTAATTATACTCCGCTACATATTTCAAACATCCTATGTATGCAATTACTTGTCGATATAAAGTAATTTGTTAACCACTCTATGAACTGGATAAACAACTTCATCTGACATCTTTTCAAGCCATTTCATAACTATAATAACTCAAGAACATAATTCTAACTGCTTACATAACACGTTTTTATAAAAAAAATTATCCACCCTGTATAAATATTGTACCCCTATTTCAACCATATTGTATATGCAACTACTTATGAGCCAACAATACATCATTTTGTTAACCACCATATATAAATATAATTCTACTCCGCCGTTTATGAACCACCTGGTATATGCAACTATTTGACGCCCCGTATAACAAATTCCACTCCCCCTTATTTCAACCACATTGTATATATGCAGTTGCTATAATATAACTTTAGATTCTTTAAATCCACATCATTCTACTCCGGACTAAGCTTCCTATATATAGAACACCCTCTAAAATTACGGTTGATATACTGATTATATCTTATGAACATAATTCAAAGATCCTAACTGCTTATATAACACATTTTTTATAAGATTTTTTATCTATACTACAAATTTTTACCCTTTTTTCAACCACTTGCTATATGGAACTGTTTATGGCCCACTCAATATAACGTTTTTAGACCACTCCGTATAACTAATTACAGTCTCTCTTATTTGAACCACATTGTATATATGCAGCTGCTTATACGCTAGTAAAGTATCTTTGACAATAGGCATTTGCGCCACCTCGTGGTTTATTTGTGGAACGCTGGTTCGGTCAAGGTCGTAATTTATGTTTCCTGTGTTATAGATTAAAATTTAGTTATCCCATAAAATGGAAAGAAGATCATCAAACCGAAAGTGCGGTGTAGTTGATTTTGAAAATACAAGGAAAAATCAAAAATTACAATTCTACCATTTTCCTGGATTTCTATAGCAATCGGAGAGGAAAGAAAAAATGGATTACAGCAGTTCGTCATTAAGGGCAAACAAATTAAATTTCCACGTTTTTCATTACTAAATACATAAAATTAATCACAATTGTTGTTCTCATAACAAGAATAAGATTCAATAACTCTTGTAATCAGAAAAGTTATCATGTAAATACTTTTCTTACCAAAATAAATTGAAATTTAAGGTTAACAAAATTTTTAATTTTTTAATTAATATTTTCTTTTAGGAATAAATATAAAAAGTAAATTTTTGGTTACAGGAGGGATGAAAAGCCATGGCAACCAGGAACATTTTCAAGGATCTGCTGTGCTCATTTCGATGGAGCAAAAAAGTCAAACAATGTAGATACATAAAGTTTACAATACAACTATCTTTCCTGTAATATATCAATGTTTACACTCTTTTAAATAAATAACACTTTTAATTCTCATTATTTTTATTTTTTATGAGTACTTCTTTATTATTAGTTATTACAAAAGCTATAAATAATATATAATCAATATGCATTTTTTTGTAAATTAACATGTATATTTGCATCTGTTGTTGCATTATTATCCTTGTTCCAAGTTCAAAAGTTTTATCTTGGTCATTAAAACTTCATCGTCAGTGAAATCTACCAATAAATTATATATAATGAATAAAGTTCATTTGTTTTTTTCTTATATATATTTACTTACTATTGTTAATCTCAATTGGAGTTTCATCGACTCCTAAAGATGCATTTTTTCTTGTTGTAGGTACTCGTAATCTTTCAGCCAACAAACCAGCATGAAGATTTTGCTTTTTTATATACATATTGCAGGAAATATAGTTGGATTGTAACTTTTGTTATGTGCATTCTTTACCTTTTTTCCAAAACAATTTGACCACTGCAAATCATTGAATTTGTTTCTGGTTGAGATGCATTGCCCCACTGCTAAAAATCTCAGTTTTGTTAATAAAACAACAGTTATGATTAAATTTATACATACAATAATGACTAACAACGTGGAAATCAAATTTATTTACTCATGATGTCAATTCATTTTTCTTCATCTCTAATTGCTATGGAAATCCATGAAAGTGGTATAATTGCAATTTTGGGTTTTTCCTTGGTGTATTTTTTACAATCAACTACACCGCACTTTCGGTTTGATGTTTTTATTTCCATTTTATGGAATAACGAAATTTTAATCTACAACACAGCAAACATAAATTACGGCTTTGACAGAACCAGCGTTCCACAAATAAAACACGAGATGGCGCTAATGTCTATTGTCAAAGATACTTTACTAGCATATAGGACACCAAATATAACTTTTTTTAGATTTTTTAAATCCATTTAATTCTACTCCGCTCTAAGTTTCCTATCTACAGAACACCCTGTAAAATTATGCTCGTTATATCAGTTGATTTTTTTGAAATCGAAACATGTAACATTGGCACATTCCGAATTTTGAATAAAAGCTAAGCTGATGCCAATATCTAGTATTGTGTGCGTGCGGTGGAACCAATTGAGTAATTGTATTACCCAACATGCTAGAAGTGTTTTCGCTATATCTACCGTTTCTGTTAATTTAAGGAGATAAAATTCAGCAAAATCAGTTCAGTAATTCTTACGTGATGCCCGAACGAACAAACAAACAAACAAACAAACAAACAAACAAACAAACAAACAAACAAACAAACAAACAAACAAACAAACAAACAAACAAACAAACAAACAAACAAACAAACAAACAAACAAACAAACAAACAAACAAACAAACAAACAAACAAACAAACAAACAAACAAACAAACAAACAAACAAACAAACAAACAAACAAACAAACAAACAAACAAACAAACAAACAAACAAACAAACAAACAGACAGACAAACTTTCAATTTTATAAAAGTATAGATGCAGATTGGTTGAGTTTTTATAACCATTGTGTAATAAAATATTTAGTTTCAAGTCCGTCCCTGCAAACGCTGCAGTATCAACAAATCTTTCACCATTTAATAGCATGCACACTGCTGGCATTTTGGACACCGTGGCATTCTAGATATTCTCATCCCCGAAACGCCGATCATCTTCCACAGAAATTCGGACAAGGAGTCTGCTCTCCTGCTCGATCTTCGCCTTCCTTCTCTCTGCTGGTCCGAGACGAGAGAAAGAGAATCGTGTTTTCTCATGTTTAACACCGCCGTTCTGTGATCGTCCTCCCAGATACCAATCTTCGATTGTGAGATGTCGAAACTCGCTTTGTTTTTAACTTTATAATTAAGAGTATGACATTTCTAAAGTGTCAAGACGAAAGATGGATAGCTCTGGGAAGCAGATGAAATGCGGTTAGGTTTTGTTCTTTTACAATTTCAGGTGGATGGAATTTGACAAAGGTTATTTTGTGGTGCGATAACGTTTTACAACGAAAAGGGCTCACCGATTTATAATTTATTGTTGTCTTCGTTTTAATCGGTGTATGATAATGTAACGTCATCTTCAGCTGTCTCGAATCACGAAGTCTGAATTCCAACATGAATCTGAGAGAACGAGGGATGTTTTCAGCAAGCCAAATGAAAATTCATAAGTGATCTTTTTCCTTGAAATCTTGTAATAAAAAAGAATCCCTCTATGCATTATGGAAAGTGGAGCCATACAATATACAGCTTAAGACTGAGTACAAAACTTATACCAAGATTCTTGACAAGGTAATAAAGCAAGCCAAAAACAGCAAGTTGACTTTAATATTAATAATTCCAAACATCTTTGGGCATTCATAAATGCCAAACTTGGCCGAAATGCGAAGTAAAGTGATAAAATTAAATACCTTCACGATAACAATAAAATTAAAGTGCAGTATCCTACTGAAATATCTAATTGCCTGAATACAGATTTTAATAATATTGGTTATGAAATCAGCAATAAAATTACTCAGCCGAATAATCTTGAACTAAAACTCCCACCCCGCAACCCGAATACTATATTTCTAACACCAACAAATGAATTAGAAATATTAGACATTATTAAAAATATGAAAATTCAAAGTAGTGGTGTCGATGAAATTCACACCAGAACTGTATTCGCATTAGCCAATGTTATTGCAGAACCTCTCGCACATATAATTAATTTGTGTATAGAAAGATCCATTTAGCCTGATGCACTTAAGCGAGATGATATAAAACCAATTCACAAGACCAAAGAAAAGCATATCATGTCAAATTATAGACCCATCTCATTGATATCTAATGTAGCTAAAATTTTGGAAAAAATTATTTACAAAACAATTTTAGAATTGGTGAACAACCATAAAATAATATCAAAAAAACAGTATGGCTTCATGAAGAAAATAGGTACAAAGGATGCCTTAAATTTTCTAACAAATGTAATTTATGAAAAGCTTGATAAAAATCCCCCAATTGCAACTACATTTCTAGACTTAGCGAAAGCATTTGATACTGTCAATCACAATATATTATTAGAAAAATTATACTGTTATGGAATAAGAGGCAAAGCTTATAAGCTCATGACTTCTTATTTGCAAGACAGAAAACAGCGTGTTAAAGTAAATGAGGTTGTAAGTGAATATTGTGAAGTTCGAACAGGTGTTCCACAATGAACAGTATTGAGGCCATTGTTATTCATTCTGTACGTTAATGACTTACTAACTACTATGCCTGATGACGTAATAATATCATTTGCGGATGACACAGCGGTTATATTTATAGGAGAAAGTTGGGCTGAAGTAGAGATCAAAATGAATAACTATCTTGAAGCTATAAGACTAGCTTTAAATAAACTATCTTTAAATTTGGACAAAATTGGTTACATGAGAATCGGAAATTGCAACATAAGTGTTCCGGTAAACGTAAACATTTCAGTCAACGGAAAAAACCTGAATGGGGTGGAATCATGTAACTATTTGGGAATCACCTTTGATTAAGAATGAAGTGGCATAAACATGTAGAATACATTCTTAGAAAAACAAAGTATTTAGGATTTGTATTCTACAATCTCTCTAAGATTATGAAAACGGACAAATTGATGAAGTTGTATTACGCATTTTTCAACTATGGAATCATTGCCTGGGGGGGAGGAGGGGGGGAGCTCACTCCAACGCTACAAAACGTCTGCAAAGCCACCAGAAAAAAACTATCAGAAATCGCAAACAAGAATAAAACAAATTTACATAACAATTTTAAAATATTACTACATTACTCTGAAAGAAAAATTCCTGAACTTAATCAGTATTACGAGGAACAAGAGCATTCTTCTCCCACTTAGATCTAAAACAGTGAGTAAGAAACGCAGTTTTATAAGAGCAATAAATGTATACAACAGTCTTCCAAATGGACTAGAAGCGTTAAGTAATGTAAGTACAATAAAAAATAAGTTAAAAAAGTGGATAATTAATAAAGATAATAACAGAATCAGATAAGCAATTGACAAAAAAGTCACCATTGTTATTGAAACTTCTTGAAAAATTATGTTGTATTTATTTATGTTTTGTATTATTTTCTTTTTTATTTTATGTATTCTTAGATAATTTCCTTTATGTTAAGTATATATTTTCCATAGGATAGGTTTATATATTATTAGTTTTAGGTATTATGCCAAGACCACAAACAGGTAAATCCGATTACCTCTGTGGAGATTATGTAATAATGTCCTGATATTATTGTGTATATCTATTGGTTACATAAATAAATAAAAATAAATAAATGTTCAAAATTTTTCTGATAATTTGCAATAAACTACTTTATTTTCAAAAAAAATACACAACAACTTTCGAACAACTTAAAAAACGTGAGGAGTTTGATGCAACAAGACAAAGCTAAATTGAATAACCGCGTTAATTCTAACAGAAAAAAAACAGGTTTGAAGCAATAGCAAGAAGTCCAACAATATGTGTTTTGTTAACATTTACGTGGTTATCGTACATTTTAAATCATAAACCGACACCAAGATGAAGGTCACCTTATCACTACAACTTTGACACAAACAGTATTACCCTTGTCCAGTTGATAAAAAAGAAGCAGTCGACGAATAGAAGGATTCAACATGATGTCCCTCAGGGCCCGGTGTTAGGTCCTAGGTTATTCGTGATCTACATATAAATAGGCAAAGACAAAACAGTTAGGTACCATTTTCTCCTCTGTCTGTGATCCGATTTTACTTATTTTCATTTTGTTTAGTAGCAATTGACGACCTCCAGTGCAGAATGCTAAAAATGCTAAAACTTATTTATAATATTGGTTCCTTCATTAAATAAAATATAATAAAAAACATTATTTACGTCCATACTGTCAATGCCAAACAGATAACAGTTACAGTGTCGCCAGTGTTGCTTTGAGAGAAAATCGTTTGATGGATTGACTCGAATGTGAAAGACGGTTTAAATTAAACTAAAAAGTAACAAATTTTGACCGGTTTCTACAGTTATTCTACAGCGTCATGCTATTAAAATATTGTAAATATGGTTCGTCAACTAAAATAAGTATTATGTTGCAATTGATGAATTTATTTCTGATAATATTTTATTAATTTTAATGTTATACTGTTAATTTAAAGATTCATTTAATTTTTACCGTGTACATTTCATATAATTTCAATAAGATGACACAAAATGTGAATTAATGCACTGATTGTAATATTCAAGACAAATAATTAGATCTGGCAGCTCTGATTGCCTTTGATGTGGCGCCTTGATTTGAATTTTGACATTTCAGAATATTGTTTGGTGCAAAATTATTATAGCACGATGGTAAAGATAAGTTGTAAATTCAATGTGTAAAGTTCAAGATTTCAGCTTCATTCACTGTGAAAAGTTTTTAACAAATGTGAGTATTACTTATTTAATATTAATTAACAGTAGGTGCTTATATTTCTTTATATTTTCCATACAAAACAGAAATAGTTATTGCTTACTACGTGTTTCGTTTAAGTAAATGAAATTATATTGAATCTTGAGATTTTGGTTGAAGGTTTATTAATAGGTATTTATGTTTTGTAGTTATTTGGAATGCAATAGTAGATATAACACCTTTATACTAACTTTTGAGTTGATTGATTTCATTTTCTACTCAAGAGATGAAATCGTTAACTGTGAAATGCCAGAATCTTATTTTAAGACTATTGAAATTTTTCACTCTGAAATCAAAACATATTTTTGAAAAATGTATGTATTAACTAATGTTTTAAATATTATATTTAATATTAATTTATTATTTAATATAGTGTTAATATTTATCAAGGGATTTTTTTATGTTAAGTAAAAATTGTAACTACATATTTGAGTATATTTAAACACAAAATCTTTGAATTATTTTTTGATAGGAAATGAGTTAGTTACTATTTTGTGTTGATGCATTTTATCTAATAAAGAATTTAGTTATTATTACATGGCTCTATTCCTACAAAATCTTTTACTTTTACCTAAAATAAACATGTCATTGACATTTTAACGATCTGTATTTAAAATATAAAGAAATTCAATGCATTTACTGATTTCTTATGCCAAGTTTATTGTACAAACGGTCAAACTATTGTAATTATACAAGGTGAGTTTTCTTGTGATTATCAGTCTGGGAATCTCGGAAACTAGTGGAGATAGAGCAATGGTTAAATTGGAAAAGATTTGTAGTTTTACTGGCCCAATTTAAAGACACTTCCGGATTTTTGTAAAAAGTCATGGCTTACTAGATATTTTGAAAAAAAACGAAATTCTGTCGATTCAGTCAAATCGCTCTAGCTCCTTTGTTTTTGATTTTTTTAAAAAAGTGTAAATATCAGAATTGAAGGGAAATTTATCCCGAATATGATTGTCATGTTCCCGTTTGCGTGACCGCTCTCGTTTTCGAGATATGTCACAAACTTATCTTTTTTTGAATGGAAACCATAGTTGGCTATGACCTCAAAAAATCTGACATTTTTAGAGTTTTTCAACGATATAATACTCGATTTAGTTATTCATAAAAATAACGGAGTTATGGATGCTTTTCTTTCTTATTTTCACTTTTAACGTAGTTAGCCATGAAAGAAATAGATTTATTATAAACTATTCCAAAAAATATTGAACAATTTTTTTATTAAGTATATTAGATATAACGAAAAAACTAAATAAGTAGGTACTTACTAAAAACTTACATGGTTACAATTTATGTTCGAAAAGTCCACCATTGTTATTTAGACAAAAATTGCATCTTTTTAAGATAAACATTACCGCTTTCCTCACAGACCGCCTATCAATTTCTTCAATTGCTTGTAATACCGCCTCCCTTAGGTCACCAACTGTCTCATACTTCCTTTTGTATACTTTGTTTTTTAGCGCACCCCATAAATACAAGTCTAGAACTGCCAAATAGGAAGACCGGGGTGGCTATTCGTGTGAGCCATTTCTTCCTATCCAAGAGTTTGGATAGATATTATCTAAGTGTTGTCTTACTAATAACGAGTTATGAGCAGGTGCTCCATCATGTTGGAACCACTAAATTTCTAAACGAGTTCTCAAATTCAAAGTCTTGAAAAGTGTATTGCAAGAAAAGCAAGTTGCGCTCCCCAGTAAGTGGTTCGTCATAGATAAAAGGCCCCAGAATAGTAGACCCTATGATACCACACCAAACATTAAAACCAAATTTTATCTAGGGTTGTACATGTAAAGAGTTTTCTTTAGCCCAGATATGCTCATTGTGTCTATTGAACATACCGCAGTTAGTAAATCTAGTTTCATCTGACCATAACACCTTTAATGGAAACTGTGGATTGTCAAGGCACATGTCTCGAAACCATGTACAAAACAAAATATGGCGATGTTCGTCACCAGCACGCAAAGTTTGAGAAACTGAAGAAAGTTTGTACGTGTGGAACTTGTGCGCTTTCAGTATCTTAAGTACAGTTCTTTGAGATGTGCCAGCTTCTGCCGCAATCTCACGAGTAGATGTAGATGGATTTTCAATTACCATTGCCAAAACATTTATTTGTGCTGCTTCGTTAATTTGATTACGTTCCCTTGTTGGTTTAGTAAAAGATCCATATCTGCGTAAACTATCGTAACTTCTCTTAAATGTACATAGAGCAGGTTGACGACGATTAAAATATCTATGAAAATATTCCTCAGCTGCACGAACTGAATTTTTATGGCATATGATATAACATTCCACCATATTCAGTTTTTCTTCGTTAGAATATTCCATTTTATCACAAAAACTTGTCAATATCGACTGTCAGTTCAGCACTACTAATGAAATTACTCTCAAATGAGGAAACGTCAAAGTAAAAACAATCTTTTTCATGGCTACCTACGTTAAAAGTGAAAATAAGAAAGAAAAGCATCCATAACTCCATTATTTTTATGAATAACTATATCGAGTTACATCGTTGAAAAGCTCTAAAAATGTCCGATTTTTTGAGGTCATGGCCAACTAGGGTTTCCATTAAAAAACAGATAGGTTTGTGTCATATCTCGAAAACGAGGACATGAAATTCATTTTCGGGATACAATTCCCTTCAATTTTGATATTTACACTTTTTTATAAAATCAAAAATAAAGGAGCTAGAGGAATTTGACTAAATCGACAGAATTTCGTTTTCTTAAAATATCTAGTAAGCCATGACTTTTTACAAAAATCCGAAAGTGTCTTTAAATTGGGCCAGTAAAACTGCAAATCTTTCCCAATTTAACCATTGCTCTATCTCCGCTAGTTTCCGAGATCCCCATACTGATCATCAAAAAAATACTCACCCTGTATATAGATTCTTTTTAATTTTTCCTTGCATACACACTTAATTTATGTTCATCTATAAATACTTTATCTACAGAAACTTTGCTTATCTACATACATTCTTTGTTAAAACAATGTCCAAAAACAAAACAACATTTGCACATCAGCAAACTTTGTTCTCAATTTTTTTTCGCGTACGTGACCAACGTCCGTACGAAACATAAAAATCGTCTTCGTTGTGTTAGTTTTCCAGCTTTTCTCGTTTCAAGTGAGTGATGCTATTCTCTCTATCGGCCTTCATTTGGGTTGCTAGGCGACAGAACGGACCCTTCGAATGACCTCTCAACTCCAGATGACTTTGTGTCAGGTCCACACCGCCGATTGGCAACCCTGCCTTTGGCCACTTCGATTTTCCTTTAACGGAAAATGACACTCGTTTTGAAACGCAGCACAGGAAAGCCGCCTTAAATCGGTTCTACTGTTAGATCTCTATTTGCTTAAAACACGCATGTAGCTGATGGTTTTTCTGTAGCTTGGAAAATGTTTCGCTCATTTTATAGACGGTTGATTCCAGACATTTGTCATTGAAAGTGAAAAGAGAAAGTCTCTTTGTTGCTGTTAAAGTCATTCGAACAAACACAATTGGGGCTGTCAAAAAAAAACAAAGAAATTTAGACATATGTTTAACCTAGTTAAAAGAAAATGTTTGTGAAACCGTATTCGAACGTGAAATAATTATATGAAACTAAGAAGTTGCTTTAAAAAGTCGGTACAATGTCAATTATCACTCTTAATTATTAACCGACTTCCAAAAAGGAGGAGGTTATCAATTCGTTGGCAATTTTTTTTATGTATGACCAGCGATTATTCAAAAAGAATTGTAGAATTTTGATGATTTTAACTGCATTATAATAAGGAACATTACAGACAGGTACCATATTATAACATTATGTTTACGGTTTTCCAGCAAATCGTAAAAAAGTGAATCTAAAACGGCTCAAACGATTTGAATACTATAAATTGTATTCTACAAAGATATGCCAGCCTGATTCCGTATCTGTAACTTATCTATAACGTAAAACCATTTTCTGAAAATCGGAAAAAGATGTGCAAAAGAACTGTAAACATCAATGTACCGTAAATGTGAAAAAAATAAAAAATGTGAAAAATATTAAAATGTGTCAGAAATGTCAAAAAAGTGAAGTGAAGTGAAGTCAGAAATGTTGAAAAATTTTATCGTGACATTCTGTCCTAGGAGTTAAGGGAGAACAGCAATTACACGGAACGGCTCCAGATTCGGAACCTCTGTGTACTGATTCCCTTGAAAATCCTAGATGTCGGTCTTACATCTTCCGTCTTCAAATTTAACGAAATGCATCAAATGCATAAAGAAGTGTTCGAGAGGACATTCAATTGTGGGAAGCGCAACTGATGAAGGTTCCCGACCAGAAACAATATATATTATATTTACATAAAATATATATTGTCTTGCGTACAAAGGAATGACACCTTGAAGAGAGTATTCAATATCTCTGACAGGTGAAGTAACCTGAAAAATTTTATCGTGACATTCTGTCCTAGGAGTTAAGAGAGAACAGCAATTACACGGAATGGCTCCAGATTCGGAACCTCTGTGTACTGATTCTCTTGAAAATCCTAGATGTCGGTCTTACATCTCGCGTCTTCAATGTGAAATCTGTCGAAGGTGTTATACGTCAAAAATGGCAACACTCTAATAATGCCAAAAATATGAAAAATGTCAGATATATGGTAAAAGTTAGCTATAAAATAGAATATTTATATTATATTTATATTATTTTTTCATGATATAATGTAAATATAATTTGTGAAAGTTGATAAATCCTCCATACTCTATGGAAACACTGAAATTTGCATCATATTAAAGTGTATCATTAAAATATTTGCTAAGTACGTAAACAAGTTTCATACCAGTTGATAATTTTAGTTGTTTTTTTTTTGTTGATTAAAATATCCAGCGCATATTTTGAAAATTTTAGATTTGCCGGACCCACATCACCATAAATTAACTTTATTTATCAGTGCTATATTTTTAGAAGAGAAGCCGTTATTTTTTTCATACATTCTACAAACTCATGGCCACAGTAAATCTCTGTGATAAGGTTAAAAAACTGATGAGTATATTCAAAGGTAAATCAAATTTATCAATTGATAATATTTTTGCTAACTCATTTACAGATTTATTTGTTGTGTATTGTTTCACACATGGAAATGTTTGGTTGAAGTCTCATTTGGGTGCACATCCGTCATCTATTGAAAATCAGCACATTGGGAAATGATAACGAAATGGTTTTTGTTTTTAGAACCGTGTTTAGCGCCTAATGAATCATTAACAGTATTTTTTGGCAATTTTTCAAATTCTCTTCCGCTCACCCCCATTTTCAATTATATTTTTGGCAGGATAGTTTTGCAATAAATATTTTTTTCTAATCTATATAAATATAAATATAAGAAAAATGCAAATAAATATGTCTATTTGTCTTTGACATATACCATAAAGAAAAGAAAAAAATCTGATTTTGAAATTGTGCCCCATTTCACATCTCATTTCCATAGTAGATGTAAATAATTTTAAATAATTTTCCCTTAATCTACATTAAAAAAGATATTGTTTCGAAACCTCTATATTTCATCAAGATAATTAGGTTTCTGTTAAAAATAATGTCAAAAATAGTATTTAATTATAAAACGAGAATAATATTTATATTATTTTATTTTTAGTTATGATACCTTCATGTTCAATTGTATTCTATAATGAGCTGTTCCAGCTTGATTTCATACATTTTTCTATAACGTGAAACTTACCATATTTCCGAAAATCGTAAACATCAATGTAAATTGTTTTCTGAATGTTATTTGTGGCATCTTCTAGTTTATTTTAGATTTTCTTGGGAATAATACCACATCAGAGTTCAAACTTGTGTATATTTTAAAACCAAACGTTTCAAAATCCTGTCGGATTTCGTTTTCAATGGATATAAATTTATAAAGTAAAATTGAAATATATGACAATTATTTTGACAAATATGTTTACGTTACTATGGATAATTTCTTTGATTTTAAATATACAGGGTGCACAAGAAATTCCAAAGATCATTATAAATCATATATCATATATGACTTTAATGGGATCACTGAATTATCAGAATTCTTTGATCGCATTTTTTGGCAAATGCACTATCTTAAAAAGAAAGTCGTCCCTAGGAACGCCACAAATAAATTCTGAAGACAATTTTTCAAGTTCTTCCAACTTGAAAAAATTTGTTTTGATTTATAATGATCTTTGGAATTTCTTGTGCACCCTGTATATTTAAAATCAAAGAAATTATCCATAGTAACGTAAACATATTTGTCAAAATAATTGTCATATATTTCAATTTTACTTTATAAATTTATATCCATTGAAAACGAAATCCGACAGGATTTTGAAACGTTTGGTTTTAAAATATACACAAGTTTGAACTCTGATGTGGTATTATTCCCAAGAAAATCTAAAATAAATCAATGTAAATGTAAAATTTTCATCATAAATATCTAGCATAAATGTCAAGATATGCCATGAAAGTATATTGCATAGGGTGTTTGTTATGGTTTTCATTGCAGCCAAGTGAACTGTCACAAAATATTCCATTAGTGTATAGAAAAGAAATTTTTTTAGGCGAGCGATGTTTTCTGTATGGTATATTTTGGTAGGTGTGTGCGTGCATTGAAATTCAAGTAATGTGCCAGTTGAAATATTAGGCAAAGTAAAATTATAGTTAGAGACGTGTTTTCAAATAATCTTACAAATAAATGTTGTATTGGGTGGTTCATAAACTGTTTCATATATAGGATTGTTGAAACATAAGGTGGAATAGAATTAAAGTTATATAGGTTGGTTGTATTGGGTGGCACATAAGTAGTTGCATATACTAGGTGATTGAAACAAGAGTGAAGTAAAACTATAATTATACAGAGTGGATCAAAAAACATTAAAAAATGTTAAAGTATATAGGGTACTTCAAAAAATGTTGAATTGAGTGGCACATAAGTAGTTGCGTATACAAGGTGGTTGAAATAAGAGTGGAGTAAAACGTCAGTGAATAAAAAAACTTAAAAATAGTTAAATAAGCATAGACAGTAAGAATATTCGAGTTATAGGGCGCAGTGTTAAAACAATCTTAGAAACAGTTGCATATACAGGAGGATTGAAATATAAGGTGGAGTGGATTTATAGTTATATAGGGTAGTTAAAAAAGGTTATATAGCGTGGAATATATATAAGTAGTTGCTTATACTTGGCAAATTGGGCGAAGTAAAATTATAGGTATACAGGGTGATTTAAACAATAAAAAGAGTGGAGAGGATTAATACTTATACAGGGTGGTTGCAACATCGTGTATAGTTGTACAGGGTGATTAAAAAAATGATAGAAAAATCATTTATTTTGGGTGACCAATACACAGAAACATATACACGGTGGTAGCAAATAGGGTGAATTAAAGTTACAGTTCTCGGAAGTAGTCAAAATTAAAACAAATGAAAAATTAAAAATATGAATTGGGGGTTGGTCTTGAGCCATAGCTCTTATTGACCAGGTACGAGTTGTTTATCAAAATCATGTTAATATGGGGTCGGTGGACAATTGGTTTAATTAATCACTTCAAAAGGGTTCATACGTATTTATTGCTTCCTGAGCGTTCAGTCACATATAAACTTTTAAATATTCTAACTTATTTTGATAATTTGTTCTTAGTTAAGATATACAGGTGTGGTTGCCACGCCATCTGAAACGAAAGTTATGCAGCTTACAAAGAAAGAGTTCGTGTCTCCACTTGATGGCCACGTTGCATTTCGTCGTGTACAATGGGGTCCAAATTATCAGATGGGATTCAAATTATCAGATGGGGTCCGATTTTACTGACTCTCTACTTGTTACTGAGTATTCCATTATCATACTTGTCTAATAATAATTGTTTCCAATTAAGATCCAGCACTAGGAAGAGTGCTCCGACTTCAGCATTATACTAAATAGCACCTTCCTTAATTTTCATTGTTATAATTTACGTTTTTCATCAAGACTGTTGGAAAATTTTGACTTTTCAAAATTTTGGCTATAATTTTGTTTCCAAGCAACATTACGACAACTGAAGTTCTATAATCACCAAGAAAAAAATGAAAATACTGGCCGCGACTCAATATTGGAAAATCAATAACATGCAAATCATGTAAACCTCGCTAAATTGCAAATCCATAACCACGATCCTTTAACTCCATTACTTCGCTTATCTTCATCTTTTACCACCCATGAATAACATCAAGTTAGCCGCCTGACGTGTATTTGTTTGCCCACCATCAACAACCAATGCAAAAGAAGAGATCTGTATGCTGTTATTCTTCTGTTAATCCCCCTCTTTTCGCGCAATAATAGCCAACTCCGATGATATGCAGATTTATGACGTATAATTATGTATTAAACAACCGCACATCGAGCCGTCGTCGATAGTCGTTTGTTTCAAAGGGTTCACTTGTTCAGATGCTGATCGGTCCGAGGGTATTGGATCGTATTCGATGTATAATAGAAATTAAAAACACCACACACATGCCAAACTCGATTCGAATGGGTATAATAATCGATTCGAATATTAATAATATGTTATTAAAGAGGATTTTCTAGGCATCATTGAATGGGCTTTTTAAGTTTTAGACGTTAATCGCGGCTAATGATTACGGACAGAATTGGGAAGTTTAGTTAATTCTTGCTGTTAAAGCAATGCATATTGCAGAAAAGTTGAATTCATTTATCGAATACACACATACACACGCACGCACACACACACACACACACACACACACACACATATATATATATATATATATATATATATATATATTATAAATAACTGTATGAACGTGTTATTTGAATTTAATTTAGAATTTATAATTTATAATTTTCTCAGGGTCTTTTTCGCTTGGGTTCAAGTTTCCAGATATTAAATATATAAATAAATTTTATACTTATCTTATAAGTCTCTCTTTCTTCTCAGTTACACTAACACTTTTTAAAGTTTTGAAATTATATTTTTCACTTTATTTTTCTGTTTTAAGATTTTAAATTACGAATAATTAAATTTTCAAATTTTCAATAAGTTACAATTTATTTAAAATTTTCTACAATAAAATTTTGATATAATCTTGCTTTTAAAACAAAATAAATTTCTTAGGCACTTAAATATTATTAAATTTCTATTAACTTGTTATAAAAATGTTTTAATCCTTCAAGCACAGATATTTATTATACTAAATTTTAAAAACCTTTATTACTATCACTGATTGACTATATATATATATATATATATATATATATATATATATATATATATATACATATATATATATATATATACATATATATATATATATATATATATATATATATATATATATTTAACCTGTTTATTAAATAATGTTTCAAAAACTCACAGTTGCCTGGCTTTAATTTCACTTCTCCTTGTTTTTGATTCTGACAAATACTTCCTGATTTCTGATATTTGTAATACTAAATTATTCTGCTTTTTAATTGACTTTTCGGACTGTTGTACCAATACTTATTTTCTTCCAACAAAAATGATTTTATTTCTCCATGCAATGTATTCCAAATAATTCCTTTTATGGAATATTTATTATTATAATTTCAAATTGTTTTTCAAAATACTTCAAAATTAACTTCAATTAAATTTCTTGTCAAGTTGACATGGAAAGCTTATTTCAATGATACCATAGATCATTTATCTTGTTGTCATGGAAACGTAATTTTACGAGAACGAAATTTTGAACTGCTCTGGTCGACGCTTGGTGATAAAAGAGAATCCAGGGGGTGGTAACTCAGATAGGTAATGTTGGTCTAGCTGTCGGTGAACTGTAATGGTGTTTGATCGTAGCCCTCTTAACAAATTCTTCAAGTACTATTTTTGATAGTTAGCCCAAGTGACAGACACAATGTGATCTTTTTTATCGGCCATTATCTTTATTGTATGATTAGGCTTGAATAAATGTTTTTGTCGGCCATTATGAGATTTATGTCTGTGAAAGCTAAAGCCATCAGCCATCAATCGCTCTCTATTTTTTCTAATTTGTGCTGGTATTTTGTATACAATTCCGTTCCTGGTTTATTTATACATAGTTAAAGTGAGTGAACAGGCATGTAGCAGTACCAGGACATTTGAGGATGATCATTTATATTACATTAAGATGCAACCTGCAGTGGAGTCAGAGAAATAAGCACACAAGAGTAAGACTTTTAGTGATTGTTGAATAAATCAAAATTTTGATGTATTTGGTACTTTTTCCTCATATACTGACTTGTATGTCATTTATGGTTTCATTTAAGGTTATGAGAGAACTGCAGGAGACAGTTTTATAGACTCTGCTGAAGAAAAACAAGCATATATTATGAGTGAACAGGCATGTAGCAGTACCAGAACATTTGAGGATGATCATTTGTATTGCACTAAGATGCAACCTGCAGTAGAGTCACAGAGTCAAGTACACAAGAGTAAGTATTTTTTAGTGGTTCTTGAATAAATCATAACATTTTGATGAATTTGACAGCATACCAAAAAAGAGTGGTGGTAAAAACATCTTCAAATCCAAGTAGCCAGAACCTTAGAAAACAACTGTTGAAGTGGAAGAGAATAGCCAGAAGAGCTAGCAAAATGAACACCAAACATCATTTACAGCTACTGCATCAGAAGCAATGTGACTTAAGGTATTTGAAAAATGTTAATAGTACCACCATAAATTTCTTTATGAGTCAAATGAGGAATCAAAAGTTAAAACCGAAGGGAAGATGCTTTTCATTAGATGATAAAATATTTGCATTATCACTGTATAAACAAAGTGCCAAAAGCTATAGATTTCTTTCAAAAGTTTTTAGTTTACCATCTCCTAAGAATCTCAGTAATCTTGTTAATATTGTTCCCTTCAAATGTGGCTATAATGAACATATCTTTAAAAATTTAAATAAAATTGTTGAAAAATTAACAGAAAAAGAGAAATATTGTATATTAATGTTTGATGAAGTATCTTTAAGTTGTGGCCTTACTTATAATTTTTCAAAAGATCATATGCCTGGAATTGTAGATTTTGGTAGTGGTGATCGATGCATGCACTTTGCAAATACTCAATACTCCAACCATTTGTACAGTTTTTGTTATGAATTATTTTAATGTATAAATAAATAGTGTCATTTTAACTGTATTTGTTAATTTATCTTTTGTAAATAAATAAATATAATTTCAATATTAGTTTCATTTATTTTGATGGTACATTGCCTTCTAAATGTTATATTTATTATATTCTTGATTGTTTTTATGTGTTCTTGGGAAATAACACCACAATCGAAACAAAAATTTGTATATTCAAGGAAAATTTGGTTTTTCCTTGAATATACAGATTTTTGTTTCGATTGTGGTGTTATTTCCCAAAAACACAAAAATAATTCGATGGTACAGCCCCCTATTGGTGACATTTGGGACTCGAAAGTGCAGATTCCTTCTTTTAGTATGGTGATGATCTGTCAAATTCAACAAACGTCAAATTTAGTACTTGAAGAATTTGTTAAGATGCTTTTGATGCTAAACCTAACCTGTCATGGGACAAAATGTGACCAATTTTTTAACATTGAGTTGCCCATCTATCTTTATTGTATGATCTGTGAGAGAATCTTTCAATGTCAGATTTCCTGTTTATGTAATATAATTTGCCACCTGCTATTTCCATTTTTATTTTATTAATTTTCAACTATGTTCCTTTTAAATCATATGCAAAAATCTAAACAAATTTTAATTTGAATTCCAAAACCGTTTACTCTCATAAATTTTATCTAAATCATTAATTTTCAAAAAAAATCTGAATCCATTTTTTTCCAAATCGGTGGATTGGGAGGCGCCGATCGATTGAATGGCCAGCACGATCCCCTGACTTGACGCCATTGGACTACTTCTTGTGAGGATTTGTCTAAATACTGTATACATAACTAAACTATTAGATCAGTCACGCCTGAGATGTTGAGTAACGCTAGAAACCATTGAACTTGGGGTCTCAATCTGCCTATTCCCCAAGTGTCACTAGATAACTGAACTGAATCTCAATCAGCTTTGCTTCTTTTATTTATACTTGTAGGCCGATTAGAAGAGGGCTGTGTTGTGATTGGTTGGTTCTTGGTAGGTGAGGAAGCCTAAAACTTCAGCTACATTACAAGCAGTGCCTTGAAAGACGTTACAGCAATAAACTCGATTTTTGCAGAACATTGCACCGACGAATATTCTGCAATTATTTCCAAGAATATTTGGGGTGCTGGGGTGGGTTTTGGTATTAGCTGTAACAACACCTCATAGTAATTAGTAATTAATAAAATTTGTTACAGAGACATTACAATAAGAGCAATTAAGCCACATTGAGCATTGTATCTCGGAAATTGGAACAATAAAATTATTTTTTTATAGTTTTGTGAGATCTAGTTTCTAGCCATTTCACAACAGAGTGAATATGAGTGATAAGGGCCAGACAGTTGCGTTGGAAGTTAGTTCCCATCGAAAACAAACCGTGCCTAATTAATGTTAAGAAGAACTAAACATTCATGAGATCTATTTCAACATAGTAGCATACATAGTAGCATACATGGTAGAAAATTATTTGTGTCTAAAATAATGAAAACCTTAATTAAAGAGATACCATTTCATAATGAACACGTTGGAATGACTCAGGTGACGATTTTTAAGGATTCATTGCTACACATTAAAAAATATTTTTTATCCAAAAAAAGTCTAGGTCTGACCTCGCTGTTAACTGAATTGTTATAAAATATGACTTTACCAAGTAGACCTTGATCAGTCATTTTTATTCAGTACCAATCGTCTCGTCTTCGCCGCCGGTAACAGTACATGTCTATTTCTGGTCTAGTTATTCCCGGTAGCTTCAACAATGATCGGTGCGTCATATATCCATTTTGGTGAATGCGCCTGGAAGTATTCCTATCTTTTTGGGTATAGCACCCCACAAAGAACAAACAATTTTTTTAAATACATTTGCTGGTGCTGCATACTGCCGTGCTACATACTGTAAGTTAATTGTACTGTGCCTGTAACCTTCCCGCGTGTGTAAACAATTCAATGAACTGTAGTTTGGAATATTACTGCTAAAGAATATTTGTTATCCTTAGACAAAAAAATCTAGAGATAGGGGCTACCTTTAAAATTATTTTAGTTAAAAAAAAAGGCGACAGTAATTCTAGAGAATTCTTAGGAATTAATAAACTTCCCGTTGTTATTTAATGTTTTTCAGTTGGACACTTTTTCTGTTTATTTATAACACGCAAAAGGTCCTGAAGGCCTATGGCGTGCATTACATTTAAGGTAACAATTTTCATATTAATTTCATATACAATATATGCAGGAATTTCTTAACTATACTCCTTCATTCATTCTATTGGTGGTCATGGCTTTACTATGCCCACTCTCCGCAGATCTTCTCCTACACTGTCCAGCTATATTCTCCAAGATCGACCTTTTCTTTTCTCCCGTATCGGTTTTATGTTTATGATTATTTTAGGCATCGTGTCTCTCGTCATTCACTCTACATTTCCTAGTCATCTGAGTCTCTGGGCTCTTACAAAAGTAGATATTTTGGGCTCACCATCTATGTTTTCTAGTTCTTCATTTTATCTTCCCCACCCACTTTTCCTTTCATATATAACTGTCGCTCGAAATGGTGTTCTATATACTCTTTCTTTCGTTTTTCTTGAGACAAATTTGGATTTCATCAAAACGGTCAACATTCCATAGTACCTGCTTCCCTTTGCTATGCTTCCTTTAATCTCCTAATCTCCTCTCTTCCATTATCTTCGACTATGACTCCCAAATATGTGAAATCCCTCACCCTAAAACTATATGTTTGTCGACATCCCATTTCTAACATAATTCTGATTCTGTGTTACTCTTATTACAGTATGTATTGTTTTCTCTGTATTTATTTTCAAACCAAACTTCTTTGCCTCTGTCCCTATACTTTCTATACTCTATACTATATAATTTGTTGTTATTTTTTGCAATTATAGTTACGTCATCCGCAAAGGATAGGCATTGATGCTCGTTCTTGAATATTGTTCCTGCTGTTCTAACCTTACTTCTTCTTATAATTGCCTGAGTCCCTGGCCCACTTCAAAAGTGTATTACTTTTGGCCCTTCCATGTTACCTCGCTTATTGTCTCTTGTTTGTTTTAGCGTTATTTGCGTGAGGTTGTTTATCTTACTTGGTATTGTCGAAAAATGTGTAATACATTAGAGCATAAAAAATACAATAAAAAAGTATTTTAACAAAATTTTCGTATCTCGTCGGATAGCCGAGTTATTGTCAAGAAACCAATTTTACTACATTTTTCAAGATGGCAGAAAACCCACTTAGGAATTTTTGGTCGACAATTTCAAGTTAAGCTTTTCTGGACATCCCCACGTCATATAGCTTTCTCGATTCATTTGCATTTCCAAATGTATATAAGGACTGGAGTAATAATAGACTTTAAGTTATAAATAACTGGGTCAAGTGCGGGTTGGACTCGTATATTAAGGGTTCCGTACCACCTTCAAGATTCTAATATTCCAGTTTCAGACAAGCAGGGAATGAGTGCATTTTCTTATATTTACCCTAATATCTTTTAAAGATTTATAAAAAATAAACACTTTCATTTTCCACACATAAACTTTTTATTTTATCTGTTTCAGGATTTTATATGAATACATAGGTATTTAATTTTCTAATTTGGCCCCCAAAAATTAACATTATTAGAGTTTTATTTTACTAATAAACTTTCAGGGAAGCCTTGTATAATCTACTGTCTGAATTTTGAGGCTCTGTAGATTGGAAGATAAACTGCAAAATAGGTCCAGTTTTAAATTATAAATTATTAAATCTGTTAATCAAATTATTTAAAAATACAAATAAAATATATTTTTCAAAATTTAAATAGTGTAGTTTCTAAAGTGGGAATGAAGTGGATCTTTAATATTTTTGTTAATATATTTAAACAAATGATTTAAAAATACGATATAATTGTAATTTACATAATGAGCCTTTTATCTGATATACCTATTACATGATTCGTTTGAAAATTGAATTTTTATTTTCCATTTAATTGTATAATTGGTCCATAAAATTACTATGGGGGTTTTCTAATAAGTTTTCTTATAAATTTCAACTGAGCCCCAGTACCCCTAATTATTTTCAAAATTTTAGGTAGTATGATTTCGAGAAATTAAAATTTTTTATATCTTTGTGTTAATATCTTGTAAACAATTAGTTTTAAAAATATAAAAACTATATATTTATATTCCTCATAATGAGCCCTTTGATGTATTGCTTGATGCGTTAAAAAATATTTTTTTATTTTCCGTTTAATTCTATAATTTGGCTCTCAATATTAATAATTCGTATTTTTCCTGTAAACAAAAAAATTTTGGTCTTATAGTTTGCAGAATAAAGTGTATAATAGGTCATTTTTTTAATATTTTTTTAATATATTTTAAAATATTTATTTTAAAGAAATTAAAATGATATATTTTTATTCGTTATAATGAGCTCTGTGATATTACATGATCCGTTAGAAACAAGTTTAATTTTTTATTTTTCACCTAATTCTGTCATTTGCCCCCCAAAATCAATATTAAGGGGTTTCTCCATATTTTTCAGTAATGTTCAAGTGAGGCGCTATACCTCTATTTTTTTTTTAATTTTACAGCTTCTGGTTTTGGAGATAAGGGGGTGGGATGGGTAATTTTTTTTATATTTTTGTTAATATCTTTTAATTTATTTATTTTAAAAATATTAAAGAAAAATTCTATTTCGTCATAATGGGCATTTGATATATAACATGATGCGTTGGAAATAATTTTAATTTTATATTTTCCATTTAATTCTGTAATTTGCCCCCAAAAATTAAAAGTAGGGGTTTCTCTTTATTTTTCCAGTAAACTTCAGTCAGACCCTATACATCTATTTTTTTCAAAACTTCACGTTTTATAGTTTCACGTTTTATAGTTTCAGTGATCTGATCAGGGGGGGGGGCGATAATTTGGAAATTTTTGTATATTGTCGTTAATTTCTTTTTGACTAATTTTTTTTAAATATGAAAAAAATATATTTGTGTTCCTCAGAACGGGACCTTTCATTTGATGTATTACATAATGCGTTTGAATTTTTTTTATTTTTAAATTTTCATTTAATTCCATAATTTGCCCTCAAAAATTAATATTAATGTATTTTTTTATTTATTTATTTTTCCTGTAAAGTTCGCGCAACGTTCTATATTTTCTTTTTTTTTTAAATTTTAGCCCCAGTAGTTTCGGAGATCAGGGGGGAACAGTCGATTTTTTTAGTTTCCCTCCCAAAAGTACCCCTAAAATCGAAATTTATTCTCTTAGGATATGTACTCCTGATCGGGTAACCAAACTATACATTGATACAAAATTTCAACCTCTTCCGTCCAGTAGTTTAGGAGAAAATGGCTGTGATGTGACAGAGGCAGAAATCCGGAGTGATATTATAAGGGTATCCGTATATTGTATATACGAAACCCTAAAAAACATTGAATAAGGGTAAGCACATGACATTTAATTCAATTGATGTAGTACTCATAAAAAATTATTGGAAATCACAGAATTGAACAAGAATACCCAATTAGCTATAATTTTGAGATAGCATTTGACAATCTCAACAGAAATTTGTTAATGGAAATAATCATTGAAAAAGTATACCTGTAACATGCAAGAAGAAGAAAGTGAAGTTTGGATTTGGAGATGTCAATTAGAGGATATGGCCTAATAAACTCCACAATTGCTTCTGCTAGGAACCCTTTAGTACCCCTTAAATGAGAAGGGGGAACATTAAGTATATTGAGTAATATCACAACAAACAATGTATTTTTGGTTTAATAAAGCAATATAAGGGGATATCTAATTATTTAGCCTCTGTCTCATTAGGGTTCTAATGAGAAGGTCCGTGATGATCGTGATAAGGGAAGCGATTACTTCAAATATATTCATTAAACATTTTTATGAGGAAATCGGGAATCTTTGACGGCCCTCATATGCAGGTTCCTATAAAACCGAACAGCGGGTACGGAAGAAGAAAACAGACGGACTTTCAGAGCACGGACCACCCGATAGAACATACTCGCGGCCCGCTATCACTTCGACGGGGGGTCCTTTTACTCTCTCGCTCCGAGCGGGACACACACTGCAGTGCTATCCAATCGCAGATGTCTACCCATCGGTAACTTTGCATAGGAACTACAAGAATGTACCAACAGTTTTACATAATAGGTTATTAAAACCAACCATCAATGCAGTTAATATTATCAATATTACATTATAGTTTTTTTACGGCATCATAAGTCATCTTTAAATTAGAAGTAGTCAGATGCAATATGAAAGTAACTCTGAATTCAGAACAGAATCGTAGAATGTTTCGTCTAAATCGAGGAGAATGTATTAAGAAATAAAACATTTTTAAAAAATATATAACCGACTTCCACCTATAACTAAAAAGCTGAAAATAATTAAAACAAAATACAACTCTAGCAAATAAATAACACATTCAGTTTTGTTAGGTACCCAGAAAATAAAAAATGTAAACATTAAAAGGTGCTCATTTTGTACAAATTAATTACCTACAAATCTAGTATATTTTTGAAGTCGGTGCCAAGTAACTCCAAAATCCTGCATTGCGTACTTATCTACTACTTTATCCAAACTTGGTTGGCACCAACTTCAAAAATATGCTAGATTGGTAGGTAATTATTTTGTACAAAATGAGCACCTTTTAATGTTTACAATTTTTCCTTCCTGGGTAGGTACCTAACAAAATTGAATGTGTAATTATTAATTTGCTAGAGTTGTATTTTGTGATAAGTATTTTCAGCTTTTTAGTTATAGGTGGAAGTCGGTTATATATTTTTTAAAAATGTTTTATTTTCTACTTTTTAGTTTTTTTTGAACTCAGGTAGTTTTCATTCTTTATTTTTTATTATGTATGCATAACCTTAATAGATAAGCCCAGGTAACATCGAAAGCCTCAACCTTACACAATGATACATTTTCATTTAAATTGACAAGTAAATTACGTTAAATGTACTATTAAGCGTTGACTTAATAATACCAAAATATATTTATGCTTTATGGACCACGCAATGTAACTTTTTTTCAACTTTTTTTGACAACTCTGTATAACTATAGATAATTCCAGTCCACCCTATGTATCAACCATCCTTTACATAAGACTGCCCATGGACAAGCATAAATTAGTTAGTTGCCTTCTGTAAATTATAGGACGGAGTAGAATCCATCCCATATTTACGGAGTCAAATCCGTTCTATATTTCAACCATCGTATATATCTCCTTGTGGGCTACCCCATAAATTATTTCATTTTTAACATTTTATATTGTCGCCCTGTGTAACATTAATTCCTCTCCACACTTCTTATGGGCTATAAAATAAATAATTTTTTAATTACACTGTATAAATATAATTCAACTCCAGCATATATTTCAACCATCCTGTATATGATTTGTTTACGTCCACATCATATAACAGTTTGTTAGTCACCCTATATAATTTTCCACATTTTTCCAACATTTTTATACTACCAAACGTCTACTCCACCCTAATATTCCAACAATTCTGTATATACGGCTGCCTATGGACCATTATCATTCTACCCCCATCCTATATTTCAAACATCATATAAATCCTTCTATCCCTTTACTTTGTGATTTTGTAAGCTGTAACTAAACACTCTGTGTACAAACACACCAAATAGCAGTTTAGAAAATTCAGTGACAACACATGTCAAACTCTAGTTTGACATGTGTTGTCACTGAATTTTCTATTACGCCGGGAAAATGTGATAACCAAAAGCACCGTCTTTGCAAAATGGAAAAAATTTCATTTAACTAGGAATTTGCAAATTCGCATTTAAAACTTCCAGTGCATACAATTCCCGCACTTTCATTTCAATGAAATTTTTGATAAGAATTTTGGAATTTTCGGCGATTTTCTGCAAAACTGTAAGTTGCACGTCGCAGAAAAGTATATGAGATCACCTCGGGATCTTCCTTAATAAATTAAACGTTAAAGAACTATACACATACATAAGGAGTTTTCGAAAAATCTATCGACCAATATGTTAGGGATATTGGTCGATTTCCACGCACGCATGTATTCATTCACAAATTTCATCACTTTACCAATAGAATTCTTTTCAAATTTGAAGTTTCACCAATCTGGGTATATACTATATTAAACAAGACCATATTCATTCAAAACGGTTCACCACAGGAGAAGAAACCAGGTAACATACATACAAAAAAAATACGCTACGAATTGATAACACCTCCTCTTTTTTGGAAGTCGGAAGAACATAAATAACAGAAACAACTGAAGAGGATTGACTGATATTTGTTTAAAGTAATTAATTGTTTTAGTTTTACAAATACTATTCCCTTCTGATATCTATATAATTTTGTTAAGATTGTCATATTTTGGGGAGAAAGTCAAGACAGTCGGTTGTTGATGACGACTAGATTCGGTTCGATTTGGAATATATGACTGATGGAAAATATAAAAACGCATTATTTTTTATTTTACTTACCAATTTTTCATGCTTTTTTTATTTCTCTTCAACGTTATATTTATATACCTACTAGCTGTTACCTGCATTTTGCATTTAAATTAATAAACAGCTCCTTCTCTGATTTTTCGGAGTAACAATGGCAGAGAACTAATCTGTTCATGTAAGTGTAGCCGTAGTGTCCTCAAAGCTGTTAATTTAGCATTAAGTTCATTAAGTACCGTGAGATCCAGATAATATTTAATTTAAAACAATTGGAATAAGGGATTCTCAGGCGATAAACTGAAGTCCATACTTTAAGTTAGAATTCTAGCATTTGTGAAAACTGCATTCAATTCTATGAAATATTTATGTCGTTGTTAAAATTGTTGTTTTGGTTTTCTGTTAATCTAATCAAGATTCTCCTATATCTATAATTAACAGAAATCGGCCTGTGACAAATTTGTTATACCGGGTGTACTTCATTTCTGGAAAAGGTCAAGGATATTACTTTAGTAACTTTGATCAAGGAATCCAAAGGAGACCTTGGATTTGACCTTGAACCTCGTTTTAAAGGTTATTTTGAGTTCAACCTCATTTTTTTTAATGAGAACCCCTGTTTTTTATTGCGGAATCGGAAAGAGCGGGAAACTTTACGTTTCGTATTGAGGTATGAGGTCAAGGTAACTCCTAGAGGTCTAGGGTATGCCCTTTGTTTGTTTTGTTTTACTATTGAACTCGCGAGTTTTTCAAGAAGTCATTATTCCCGTCCCGGGACTTAATTGAAACCCGGTATGTGTAAAATTCGATCAAGATACGACTATGTTGGAGTAGTAAGAGCTCCATTTTGTTGGAAATTCAATTGCTCTTCATGTAGTAGAGGATCATTTTCTAATTTTTCTATTATCAATGCATTAATTTCCAATATATTGTGATAAATTTCACCATTTAAATTAACAGGAATAAACAGGGGTTCAATTAGATGATTTCCCAAAATCCCTGCCCAAACGTTTAGTTTGACCGGATGTTGACTATGAGATTCTCCAAATAAATGAGTATTTGTATCTACAGTTATGTCAGTTAACCTCCCCAAGAAGTAAAATAGTGCACTCATCCGAAAAGCAAATATTATACAAGAAATTCGGGTTTTCGATCATACGCTGGGTCATAATTTCGCAAAACTGTTGCCTTCGATCCCAATCATCCTCATTCAATTAATGAAGCAATTTAATTTTGTATGGATGGAATTTGTACTTATGCAATATTCTAAAAACATTAATTTTGCTTATACCGGAAGCTGCAGAGATTTGCTGGACAGACTACGTATTAGGTATAAGTTGGACATGGCCCAATGTAGCCACAGCTACCCCTTCATCATTTACAATTCCAATGGGACCTCTTTTTTATTCATTACTGAGACCGTCTCAACAAATTTTAAAATCAACTCCAATACGTATTAATGACGAACCTTACGATCGGGATGGTTTTGGTTTTTACCCTTGCAACAGATGGAGCACAATTTTGATTTTCGTAATAGAGACTTACCAGCTCATCACGTTCTTGCAATGTGTATACCATAATTATCTTTTAAATTTTCAACAAATCAGTAAAGCAATAAATGTACAATGCTTCAAATGATCGAATAAAGGTCAAAATAGATAAACAAACTTAAAAAATAATGTAAAATAAATGAATTTTTACTTTTAATGTTTTTCTTGCATTGTGTGTTATTACAGGGTGCGGCAGTGAAACAGGATTGTTTAAGAGCGTACTATACAAGAACTTCTTTTTAATACTTTTCCATGCACTAAAAACTTTTAATTTAATAATCCGTTTTTACTAATAGGTTTTCTGTTAATTGAGATGTGCCCCTTCACGACTGGCTAGCTGAGTAACTAACAAAACCCACTTAATTCTACTAAATTATAATAATTTTTCAGTTTTTGTTCTATCATTATTTACTTGCTATGAATGTATTAGAATATCACAGAACATAATCTCATTCATTATTTTATAATGTATGGATTCCATTGATGTACTAAAAAGTTACTAATAAAAATTACTACAGTTTTAAAACTTTTCATAGAAAGTTTAACTTTTGTTAGTGAAGTAACGCATTCAGTATTATCTTAATAATTTGAGTATAACTTTTTACCAGTTTTGCTGTTCTTTTGCTAGTTAATTTAATATAAAACTTCAAGAAAGTTGTAGTCTCTTTGATTAGGCAGGTAGTTGCGTTTTAACCGAGACGCCCTTCATAACTTGAATTATATATGAGTACGTAGTTATCGTCCATTTTAGTGAAATTCATTGTACTATGTAAAATAACACAGTATATATGTCCAGCATTTGTCCAAAACGACTCGAACGATTTTGATGGAATTTTTGCATTTGTCTTTGGAAAAATTCGTATTTATTTATATGTATGTGAAGAGTTAGTCATCGAATATTAAATTTTATTGTATCTTAACCTATTTTTTCTGTACAGAAGTTACAACAAATTTTTTTATTTTATTATGACGGTATAATCCGTAAAAGGGACTTTCAAATGATATACGACAACACCTATTTTCCCTATCTCAAATCTCAAGGTCATTGAATTGACCTGTTTATGGTGAATGCGCGCAAGCGCTAATTCACCTCAAAAAATGTTAAGATAGAATACCGAGTGTTCAATATATTACTGTCAAAGTTAATTTGCAAGCTGACCGAGTGAAGCTTGCAGTAATTTCTTGATCTATATTATGCACATCTGTCTCTTCATACAACATCTAATCATTAATGAGATTAAATTATTAACAATATGTTCAGCAAAATTATTTCGTAAAATTCAGTAAGTTTTGCTGGTATTTTAAAATGCAACAACCTCTTTCTATTTACAATGTTGCTAAGACGTTACTTCAGGACCATTATGTCATTAAGTCAATGAAAATATCATCGTCATTAAACTAATGAAAATACCTTAGCGATTAATACATTACGATATATTTTATTAAATATTTTAAATGAATATAATTATTTCTTATAATTAATTAGTAAACGATCTACAATTATCTAGCAGCCTTAATAGTTCATTATAGTTCTGAAAATGTATAACTTTTATTAATTATGTTTAAAATTATATTGTTTGAGTTTGCAGGTGTTGTTTAGGGAACGTCATTTGAAAATTGATACTACCAGCTTCTACTAGCCATTTCCTCTTCGTACATTAATCAGGATGATAAAAAACTAAGTAGTTTTTTATCATATTCGAAGAACCAGCAAAAAGTTACAACATTTTTGTTTGAGTCGTTTGCCCACAATTTGTCAGCTTGGATTTCGAATACAAGATTCAATTTTTGTTTCATTAAACTCCGTATTTTATAAATAAAGACACTAACATATTTCAATTCATTCTTCAACTGCGGCGGACAATATAGATGGCCAACAGAGAAAGATCTAACACTGTGCCCCTTTGATTTTAATTGATCCGATACGACTATCCTTATCCCTGTAGGGAGGCACTCGTGCTAGAAGGATTGTTGGCATAATCTGAATGCTTCATCAGTAATTTCTTTGGTAGTTTTTTTTTCAGAGACATTTTCATGAGGCGCTATCTCTATTATTTTTCGAAGAGATTGTCACCTGGGTGAAGGACTCCTACCCCTGCCCTCCTTATCCTGTTCCTTGAGCTATTTTCTTCCATTTTTTTTTTCATTTGGGCCTATGTCTACTGATGTACCAATATTGGCAGACATGATTCATCTATGAATGGCAATTCAATAGGTTTAGTACTGGAACCTAGCTCAGACTGGTTCTGAACTAATTTCTCCTGGATTCTGTTTAATTCTGGAATGTTCAGTTCAGTTATCGTAGAACATTCTAGATTTAACTCCTCCTCATTCAGTATATTTTGCCACGTCCAATCCAATGATGCAAAAGTTGCAACAGGTGGGTTAAAATCTGCTTCCATAACGTGATCGATATATTTGTTATGCCAATTTCCGCCAATTCAATTTGTGTAGACCTTATTTTCTTCGTTTTTAAGGTTCCGTACGTAAAAACACAGTTTTGCACCCTAACACCAAACCTTTATTTTCAACACTCAACGCACGTTTCAACAACTCTAAGTTGTCATCTTCAGGAGTAAACCCAGTTTGTTTAATTAGAAAATTAAATACATATGTAATCATAACAATCTAGCGAATCCTGAAGCAGATAAAATAAAAAGTCTATGTGTGGAAAATGTAAATATAAGAAAATGCACTCATTCCCTGCTTGTCTGTAACTGGAATATAAGAATCTTGAAGGTGGTACGGAACCCTTAGTATGCGAGTCCAACTCGCACCTTACCAAATTATTTATAAATTTAAAACGCTTCCTTTAAAAAATATTAGGGTCAGTGTATTGAACCTAATAGATGTCGGTGACATCTACCGTCTAGTGAGTAATTTAAGTATATGAAGGCATACTATGCTATAAAATATACCATACTCTTGACAGATGGTTCGAGTGTTTTATATAAAAACACATAAGTAAATATATATACAGATATATATCCACATATTTAGAACTATATCATTCAACGTATGACAGCCGTTTCGAACCAGGAGTTCTCGTCAGATACGCTTCCTTGAATGACAAGTTCTAAAGTGAAAAACTTGGATGTTATACACATCAGTAAGACAACAGTCAGTGTATTGAACCTAATAGATGTCGGTGACATCTACCGTCTAGTGAGTAATTTAAGTATATGAAGGCATACTATGCTATAACATATACCATACTCTTGACAGATGGTTCGAGTGTTTTATATAAAAACACATAAGTAAATATGTATATATATATATATATATATATCTGTATCAGATATATATCTGTAAATTACTCACTAGACGGTAGATGTCACCGACCTTCATTTGGACTGGAGGAATTTACTGCTAACAGAACATAAAAACGGTAACCTCAGAGTCAAGTGACCGCCAAACGACAAATTGTCAGTGTCAAATTTTTTGACAAACAACAAATTCAAGATCAAATCGAAAACAACACTAAACGATTGACAACGACTCCAGACTCGGAGCTGAAACGTCTCCATACACAGATAAGTATTATATAATATACAATACATTACTTATTTACAGGAATACTGGTTGATCATTTTATAGACATCTCTTTCTCTCAGAAAAACTGTGAGGAAGAATCTCTGTACAGACAGCCAGTAATCCGGGCAATTTTACGAAATTTCCTTACTACACTTTGTTCTACATATACAGTTTTTAAATACTTATCTATTACAGGAAAAAAAAATTGGAGGAGAGAAAACCCAATGAACAGAAAAAATAGTTATAGATACTGTTCCTTTGACTTTAGTTGCTCTGATATAGAGACACCCCAAATTAGCTTTTCAATATCTATAATATAAAGGCAGCGAACTGTTACAATTTTATTATATGTTATAAATGAACAAATAGAGGGAAAGGAACAATTCAACAAATTATCAGCATGCCTCAGCTCGATTGTGAAACTTCTGTTATAGTTAAACAGCAACCAGATCGTAATTTCATCAAAATAATTACAGCAAAAAAAATCTTGTGTTGTGTTTCCCGTATCGACGGCCGACCGACATTAACAAATGGCATTCGGTACTGTTGACAGACAGCGAGGTAGTTTCCACCCATACAGATCGACTGAAAAACGTCGAACATGGACATCAGCCGACAGGACAGACAGAATCGAAATAACGAGTGACAGCGCTCGGCCATCATCATGTCCTGTCGTTCCGCGAATACAGGTCGTAATGTATGAACACAACACCTCGATTGTAAGCCCGGTTGATAAGTTTAATTAGAATTTACTATTAACACATTTTGTTAAACAAGCCAACGCGGTAAACATTAAAGGGAATTTCGTGGCCGTTGCCACGGTTGGTCAGTGAAGTAGATTTTTCAGGGTTAAATTACAGACATTAAATTTTAAAAAAGGAATCGGCTAAAAATAATAACTATACAGTTGGAAGAACAACAAAAATCCAACAAAATCAATATGTACTTACAAATGTAGGCAGATACCTACTGGTGCGTTCCCGCAATTTGTTTAGTGTATTGTTTTCAATTTGATTGAATTACTTCATTGATTTTTAAACTTCTGCACCTTTTCTAAAACATTCCGTTGCGCTAATGCTAATTGTAAGTGTGTTTTTGCGTGTAAAATATAGACAGTATTGTGATTCGTGGTTCGCATCCCGAGCTATTAGGACGCTTGGGAAGTTTTCGTGTTTGTGCTCCGAACTGTTCGGACATTTTTTGATTCCGTCTGAAGAGACGCCGCTTATTGTTGTTTTTTTGCGTTACGAGTCGCGAGTTAGTAGCTCCGTTTGTAACGACCGCTAAACCGCTTTCAGTTTGTTTATTTTGTGTTTACAAAAGCGCATCAATTGTTGTTAAACCCGCATTTTTTGTATGCTCAATCAATGAACACTACGTCGCTATTTTTTGTGTAACGTGTTGTCCAGATGAAGCTCTAAGAAACTGTTCCTGTTCACGGGGCTAGCCTCTGAAGAAAGAAGAACCAAGAAAACACCCTTTGCAGAGCTTCGACGTAAAAGGTCAGTGAATAACTTTTATTTGGTGAATTACTTTACGTGTTTATTGATTGTTCCGCTAAAGGTCCTTCGTCAATTATATACTTGCATTGAACCAGCATTGAACTAAAACCGCAACATCTAATTCATATATCTTTTTGAATATTCTATTCTATGTAATGTGTATCGAAGACATTACACCTACTACGAAGCTATATGTAAAACATTATTGCATACTCCTCGTTGTTAGGTGCAATTCACTACTTTTTGATTCTCCTACGGGAGCACTGTAACTGTTTCTTTCGTGTTTAAGAAAGCGATTTTTTGTTTCTGCAATTGAGAAACGTGTTTGTCGTCAACTTTTTTGGGTGTACCATTTAGATTAAGACATTAAGAAGCAACTGCTGCTACCAGGGAGACTAGTCTCAGCAGACAGGAGAACCAAGAATACACCACCTTCTATGCTTCGATAAAGGGTTAGTGAATAACTGTTAATTGGTGAATTTATTGCGCGAAGTTATATGTTTTATATTGGTGTATTTGATAAAGTTTTTCGTTTGTTATATATTGCTTGAACTAGCTTTGTTACAAAACCGCCAACATCTAAATCATACACTCTATATAAAATCTTCCATCGGGGATGCTTCAGTCCGGCTCCTCAATGGTTATTTATGCACTCGCTAATTCTATAGGGTATTGATAGAATTTAATGATCTATATCTTATGGAGGTATCTTCCTTATGGCAGAAGCCCTCCACGTTTGCTTGGGGTGTGATACCCTGTCCCATAAATGATCGATAGGGAACAAATCAGGTGATCTTGCGGTTCATTCCTAAGTCTCGATGACAGATTCTTTTATGAAAATAATTGTGTCACTATTTTCTAACTTAACGAATACACATAAAACGACTTAGGCTTTTTTCAAATTCCAGAGGAGAGAATGAATTTGAAATACTGTTATAACGATTAATTGGCCGCAGTAACTGAAAATTATTCAGCATAGTAAAAACAAAACAATTAACAATTACTAGTTCTATCATCTTACCGACAATGCCGTTGTCTTTTGAAAGCTAGTTGTTATGCACCCTAGACAGACACAGACGCTACACTTACTATCGAGACTGACGAAGACAGGATATAAGTTCAGCTTTGCAACCGAAGCAGTACAGAGTAGTGTTGCAAAGCGGATTTGCGTTTGACTCATCGTTGTAATATTTGAAGTACCTATTAGTCTAGTGAATTGTGAATTTTTGGTGAAAATAAAGAAGACGTATTTTCTGTGTAAATCAATTGTTTTAACACCCACGGACTTTGGGTGACATATCTGGAATTAAAACCTTTCAGTTCAGGTTGCTAACTAACTGGAGTTTCCAAATACATGCCAAGATTTCCATGTGTTCTTCATTTATCATTTCTATCTCTGTTCCTTTATCTCTTAGTGTTCTACCGTTCTTTATTTGTTCCATTGCATCTGTTTTTCCTTCGTCTGTTATATATGTATTGTTTCTTTACGTTAATTATTTTTTCATTCCTTGACGGAATTGTTTGGTGGTTAAATTTCTATGTCATGGCTCCTATCGATTTCTTCAAGTTCTCTTTTGTTTTATAGCTATTTTTTTCTTATCATTTGTGCAATTTATTTTTAATAAGTAACCTCAGTATTTCTTTCTTAGGGTTTTTCATTTTAAAAACTTCTGTCCATCTTGATTTTCGACCCTTTTTTAACCGAGTTCCAAAAAAGAGGAGGTTATCAATTCGTCGGCACGTATTTTTTATGTATACTCAGTGATTATTAAAAGACGGCGTGGGCAATTTTGATGATTTACACGGCATTGCATCAAGGAATGTTAGAGAAAAGTACCGTATAATTTTCTATAACGTGAGAAATACGGTGGTCCAGAAAATAAGAAAATACAATAATTAAAGGACCACAATTCAGAAAATTTCAATGAATCTAAACTGGTTTTTCCTAAAACGGCTAAAACAATTTGAATATTTTAAATTGTATTCTACAAAAGGATGTACCAGCTTGATTCCGTATAAATCTTCTATAACGTAAAATATATCGTTTTTCTGAAAAAAAAAATGTTATGTGCGCAGTTGAAATATAGGGCGAAGTAAAATTACAGTTATACTTGTGGGTTCAAAACATCTTAGCAGAAAATTTGATATTGGGTGGTACATAAGCGTTGTCTATATAGGATGTTTGAAATATAAGGTGGAATAGAATTAAAGATATACAGGCTGGTTGAAAAAATGTTTTATTGGATGGCACATAAGTAGTTGCGTATACTAGGTGTTTGAAATAAGAGTGAATTAAAACTATAGTTATACAGAGTGAATCAAAAACGTTAAAAAAATTGTTAAACAAGCATATTCAGTAAGAATATTTGAGTTATAACAAATATAACAAATTGTCAGATGCAGTTGCATATACATGATTTAAATATAAGGTGGAGTGAAATTACAGTTATACAGGGTGGTTAAATAAAAATGATATATAGTGTGGAATAAACTAGTTACTTATACTTGACATACAGGTTGAAATAAAATTTTAGGTTTACTGTGTGATGTAAATAATAAAAAAATAGTAACAGTCAATAGGGTCGAGAGGATTAATTCTTATACTTATAATTTTACGGAGTGGTTCAGAACATGATGGACTAATAATTTGTATTGGGTGACCAATACATACAAACATATATAGGGTGGTTGCAATATAGGGTGAATTAGAGTTTCACTTATGGAAAGTGGTCCAAACAATAAAACGAATAAAAAAATTTAAAAAATAATTGGAAAATATACAAAAATTACAAATTAGAGAGAAACAGAGAGAAATACAAGAAAATAATGAATAAAATTGTACCCTTAATTAAATAAAAAAGACTATATTTCAGAAAATAATGATTTATTCCACACGGTTTCTAAACGGTTGTTATTGTAAGCCAGTTCAAGTCGGTTCTTTTTTAAATATAAGTTATTAAAGCGAAAGTTTATTAACAGTGGGACTTCCACCTATTACTAAAAAGCTAAAAATAATTATAACAAAATACAACTCTGGCAAATAAATAACACATTCAATGTTGTTAGGTACCTACCCAGGCAAAAAATGTAAACATTAAAAGGTGCTCCTTCTGTACAAATTAATTACCTATCAATCTAGTATATTTTTGAAGTCGGTGCCAAGCAAATCTAAAATCCTTCATTGCATACTTATCTACTACTAGATTGGTAGGTAATTAATTTGTACAGAATGAGCACCTTTTAATGTTTACATTTTTTAGTTCCTGGGTAGGTACCTAACAAAATTGAATGTGTTATTTATATGCTATAGTTACATTTTGTTACAATTATTTTTAGCTTTTTATTTATAGGTCGAAGTCGGTTATATATTTTTTAAAATGTTATATTTTCAACTTTTTAGTTTTTTTGAACTCAGGTAGTTTTCTTCTTTAATTTTTATGTTGTATATATAACCTTTATAGACAGAACCAGGTAACATCAAAAGCCTCAACATTACACAATGATACATTTTCATTTAAATTGACAGGTAAATGTTTACGAACAAAATGAACTAGTACGCGTTGACTTAATAAGCCCAAAATATATTTATGCGTTATGGGCCACGCCATGTAATCTTTTTTCAACTTTTATTGACAACTCTGTATAAGTATAGATAAATCCACTCCGCTCTATGTACCAACCAACCTTGTGGGCTACCCCATAAATTATTTCATTTTTAACATTTTATATTATCGCCCTGTGTATCATTAATTCCTCTCCACACTTTATGCAACTTCTTATGGGCTATAAAATAAATATTTTTTTAATCATACTGTATAAATATAATTCAACTCCAGCATATATTTCAACCATCCTGTATATGATTTGCTTATGTCCACATCATATAACAGTTTTTTAATCACCCTATAAAATTTTAACAGTTTTTCCAACATTTTTATACCACCAAACGTCCAGTCCACCCTATATTCCAACCACCCTGAATATACGGCTGCCTATGGATCACTCTACTCCGTCTTATATTTCAATCATCATATAAACGCAACTCTTTCTATCACTTTACTTTGTGATTTTGTTTGCTATAACTAAACACCTTGTGTATAAACGTATAAAGCACCGTCTTCGCAAAATGGAAAAATTGCATTTAAATAGGTATTTGGTAGACATACAAAACGAGCTGGGTACTCATGAATTTAAAGAGCCTAAAATTCTATGCTTTACTATCTATATGCCTGAGATGTACATAGAAAATTTGCAAATTCGCATATAAAACTTCCAGTTCCTAAAATTCCCGCACTATTACGTTGGAATTAAAATATTTATCAGGGAATGTCCGTTATGTCATTTCTATGAAATTTCTGATAAGAATTTTTGAATTTTCGGAGATTTTCTGCAAAACTGCAAGTTGCACGTCGCAGAAAATTATATCAGATCACCTAGGGATCTTCCTTAATAGGTTAAACGTTAAAAAACTATACACATACATAAGGAGTTATCGAAAAATCGACTAAAATATTAGGAATATTGGTCGATTTCCATGCACGCATGTGTTTATTCACAAATTTCATCACTTTACCAATAGAATTCTTTTCCGAAAGTGTGAGTTTTATACACAAACAGGATAACAATTGAGGACTTTCGTATTGCCTGTTCTAAATTTTCTAGCACATATCGCTTTACAATCACTTCTTGAGCGTCTAATTATTAAATAGCGCCTGTCAGCTAGAGAAAAAAGCTAAGAAATTGCTAGACAATAAACCTTTCTCATTTTACTTATTTTAGAATATGTTTTCCATCCTAACACATACACATACACATGTTGTTGCTCCATCATCTTCACCAGAAGTCCTAATTCCTGTTACTTTTAATACTAATATTGTCCATTATTGTCATCCATCAAAATTTGTAACAGACAAGAAACACTGACGGTTTCTAATAAATATAGTACCTAAAACCCGCCTGTGTCGCTTAATCTAAAGCCGAGTCAAAACGAATAATAGTCCTGGAAAAATGTCCATCCGGTCGCATCATACAGCGATCAATCAGTCAATTGTCTGCGCATGTGTACTTATTTTCATTCCGCGAGACAATCGCTAGATGTCACCTGTTTTTTACGACGGCCAATTTCAGACATGTCTCCGCAATTGTCACTCTCTGTCGGTGTCCGAGGAGCTGGAAGCCGCTTGCCGGTTTATACGCTATAAATCGCCCGTGGAAACAATCGAAGATATTTCGTATAGATACATGGCATTCGCGGTCTACTGGGAATTTTTAATTACTGGCTTTTTATGGTCCCCGCGAACAGAGATTAAATGGGTATCGAGAGTACGTGGTAAGACTTCTTTATGTACGCTGCGGTACGGTTTTAGTGTTATTATTGAACGACGGGACGAAAACTGTCTCCGGTTTTATTTATTTTTGATAGGCTGGATTTCCAAGCCGGACAGATATCAATCAGAGCGATGCCTCGAAAGATAAAGAGGCAAATGAGTTCGTATGCGGTCTTGTTTTTCAGCCATTACAAGGACAAACTGTCGCATGTTTCTGAGAAACAGAAAATAGAAATTAATATCGAACTTTATAGTGATATGTGGTAAAAATACAAACCTAAAATTGACGAGAATACGTATGATTAACAAATAATAATTTAGATAAATGTACACCCAGAAGGAGATGGTTAAATTTAATATTGTTTTAGTAAACGAAATTATTTTATTAAAATAAAACATTTAAAAAAAATATATAACCGACTTCTCCCTATAACTAAAAAGCTAAAAATAATTATAACAAAATACAACTCTAGCAAATAAATAACATATTCAATGTTGTTAGGCACCTACCCAGGAAGTAACAAATATAAACATTACCAATTTAGTATATTTCTGAAGCCAGTGCCAAGCAAATCTAAAATCCTTCATTGCGTACTTATCTACTAATTCAATAAACTTGATTGTTACTTGGCACCGACTTCAAAAATATACTGGATTGGTAGGTAATTAATTTGTACAGAATGAGCACCTTTTAATGTTTACATTTTTTACTTCCTGGGTAGGTACCTAACAACATTGAATGTGTTATTTATTTGCTAGAGTTGTATTTTGTTATAATTATTTTTAGCTTTTTAGTTATAGGTAGAAGACGGTTATATATATTTTTTAATGTTTTATTTTCAACTTTTTAGTTTTTTTGAACTCAGGTAGTTTTGATTCCTTATTTTACGAACAAAATGTACTAGTACGCATTGACTAAATAAGCCCAAAATATATTTATGTCTTATGGACTACGCCATGTAACCTTTTTTCAACTTTTTTTGACAACCCTGTATAACTATAGATAATTCCACTTCAACCTATGTACCAACCATCCTGTACATACGACTGCCCACGGACAAGCATAAATTTGCTAGCTGCCTTCTGTAAACTACAGGACGGAGTAGAATCCATCCCATATTTACGAAGTCAAATCCGTCTTATATTTCAACAATAGTATATAACTCCTTGTGGGCTACCCCATAAAGTATTTCATTTTTAACATTTTATATTATCGCCCTGTGTAACATTAATTCCTCTCCACACTTAATGCAATTTCTTATGAGCCATAAAAGAAATAATTTTTTAATCACACTGTATAATATATAATTCAACTCCAGCATATATTTCAACCATACTGTATATGATTTGCTTATGTCCACATAATATAACAGTTTTTAATCACCCTATATAATTGTAATTTCACTTTTTTTCCAACATTTTTATACCACCAAACGTCCAATCCACCCTATATTCCAACCATCCTGTATATTCGGTTGCCTTCGGACCACTATCATTCTTGTCCGTCTTATATTTCAATCTTCATATAAATGCAACTCCTTCTACCACTTTACTTTGTAATTTTGTTTGCTATAACTAAACACCCTGTGTATAAACGCACCAAATAGCAGTTTAAAGTTTGACATGTGTTGTCACTGAATTTTCTATTAGGCCTGGAGAATGTGACAACAAAAAGCACCGTCTTCGCAAAATGGAAAAATTTGCATTTAAATAGGTATTTACCTGGTATACAAACAAAACGAGCTTGGTACTCATTGATTTAAGGAGCCGAAAATACTATGCTTTACTACCTATCTATATGATTGAGATGTAGATAGAAAATTTTCAAATTCGCAATTAAAACTTCCAGTGCCTAAAATTACCGCATTATTACGTTGGAATTAAAATATTTATGAGGAAATTTTTGATAAGAAATTTGGTATTTTCGGCGATTTTCTGCAAAACTGCAAGTTGCATGTCGCAGAAAAGTATATGAGATCACTTAAGGATCTTCCTTAATAGATTAAACGTTAAAAAACTATACACATCCATAAGGAGTTATCGAAAACTCAAGAGTTAATTATGTACATTCTTTCAGTCATGAATGTCTCACAAATCTAATAACAATTGGCATATGAATCCATTATCAAAAGGTACTAAAACACTCAGGAGATGTATGCGAATATATTTTTAATTATTTGTATTTATGGCATGTGTAAATAAAATTTGAATAAACATTACAGTATTAGCAATAAAATAAGACAAAGCAATTTGCAATTTCATTTGATATAAGGTAATTTTAACAACTCATCTAAAAATGAGCAGTCAGTCAGAAATTGTTTAATGTTCTTTTAACGAGATGTGATATGCTGCAAATATATTTTTTCTTATTTATCTAATAATATAATACCTATAATGTTTATTTATTTACATGCATCTATTTATATGTAATTATCGAAATCGGTACTACGATTTGGTCGAAATTCCATTTCGGGGTTTTGGCATGTGCAAATCTGGATCAATCGTATTACCGAGAAAGAACGAGATTGTGACAATTATGTTTCATTCAAAACTGGGTGATGTTGTGACCTACTTGAGAATAAATCTGCTCTAGAAAAATTCATTCAATACAAATTGAAGTGTAGGATCTTATAAGAATTTTATCACTACTTGATATTTTTCTAGTATTACATTTTTACAGTAGAACCTTTCAAGATTTTAAAGTAAAAAGTGCTGATTAGGCGATTTTTGGATGGGTAAACAGTTATGTGTTCTTATGTTAACTTGAGGCACTCATTGACGTTGCCTTCAGCAGTTACATATGCATATATAAATTGACTGAGATATAACGTGCTGTAGGTTATAATTATACAGGGTGATTCCATAAGTGTTACAAACCAAATGCTTTATTGGGTGGCCCATAAACTGTTGCATACACACAGTGTATTTATTATATATATATACAGGGTTTTCCTAAATTGGAGGTACAAACGAAAAGGGGAGATTCATTGAATAGTTTTAGGAAGAAAAAGTCCCATAAACACGTTTTCAAGATACAGAGTGTTAAAGTTTCAATTTTTTTCAAGTTTTTTTCTCATAGTATCTGCATTTCACAAGATATTCAAATGAAATTTGGCATAGATATTACAATTAAGAGTTAACACCTTGTGACATGCCAATTTCGATTGCAAATCTACAGGGTGATATTTTTTCGGGAACACTGTCCACTGTTGTCCTTCAGAACTTTTTTTTGGTGAGCCACTGGTACTTTCAAAAATTGTAAAGAAAAGCTCTGTTGTTATAGCAAACTTTATGTTCTCTTGTAGTTTTGTCGTATCTACTACCGATTTCGAGAAAAGAATTTTGAATTATTAAACCAGCAATGATTCTTAAAGATTCGATAAACTGGTATAATCATCAAAAAAAATGTATTACTGCAAGAAACGTACAACTCAAAAATTAATCATAATAAAAAAACTAAATAAGAACAAAGGAACTAAACTACAGCAATTGTTGAAAATGTCCTCCCCCAACCCTTATACAAGCTTCTGTTCTTCTTCTCATCGACGATCGAACTCTTTCAAACACTCCTGGAGTATTCCTAATTGTATCAAACGCTCCTATTATACGATTTCAGATGGCCTCATAGAAAGAAATCTAAATTATTTAAATCTGGGGATCTGGCGGGCCATGGCTGATGTCCACCTCGTCCAATCCACCTGTTTACATAATTTTTGTTCAAATACTCCCTAGCCAAAAGTGAAAAATGAGCAGGAACACCGTCGTGCATGAACCACATTTCACGTAGCATCATAAGAGGTGTACCATCCAATAACAAGGGCAAATCGTTCTCTAAAAAATGTCTGTATGATTGACCAGTAACTCGCCCTGGCAAGAAGAAAGGACCAATCAAATAATCGCCAATATTACCACCCCACACATTTAATGAAAATTCCTTTTGAAAATAAACTTCTGCAATTTCATGTGGATTCTCCTCAGCCCATATGTGTTCATTATGAAAATTTATGATTGAAGTCCTTGTGAAACAAGCTTCATCAGTGAATAGGATTTGGCAATCAAAATGAGGATTGTTCAATAGTCTGTTGAGGTACCACTGACAAAAAATAATTCTTGGATGACAATCTCGAGGCAAGAGCGCCTGCACCCTCTGAATGTGATAACGATAGAGCGAAGAATCCCGCAAGATCCGCCAAACAACTTAATGACTTGTATTTAAGGTAACACTAATTTTTCTTGTACTGGTTCCTGGATGTTCTTCTATTTCGTTCAGCACTGCCTCTTCGAGTCGTGGTGTTCTCACACTTCGTGGTCTACCTGCATTAATATTTTTCGCAGAAAAAGATCCAGTTTCTGAAAGACGCCTGTGTATATTAGAGAACATCCGATGACCAGGCGTTCCATGTAAAGACGCTTAGCTTCTCTTGAATTACCATTTACAAGACCATACATGAAATGCATGTCAGCCATTTCGGAATTCGTAAAATTCGGCATGTTTTGATATTAAAATGCAACCATCTTTAATTTTCAAAACACAGGAGTTTAATTTGATGTGTCAAAACTAACAATAAATTTATTAATTCACCACAGCCTACTAGGTAGGTAACTAGATTTCTATGACAATTCGGAATTTTCTGAGGATTTAAAGAGAATCATTCAAAAATTTTTTCTCGAAACCGATAGTAGATACGACAAAACTACAAGAAAACATAAAGTTTGGTATAACAACAAAGTTTTTCTTTAAAATTTTTGAAAGTACCAGTGGCTCACCAAAAAAAGTTCTGAAGGACAACAGTGGACAGTGTTCCCGAAAAAATATCACCCTGTAGATTTGCAATCGAAATTGGCATGTCACAAGGTGTAAACTCTTAATTGTAATATCTATGCCAAATTTCATTTCAATATCTTGTGAAGTGCAGATACTATGAGAAAAAAACTTGAAAAAAATTCAAACTTTAACACTCTGTATATTGAAAACGAAACGTTTGCGGACCCATGTTTATGGGACTTTTTCTTCCTAAAACTATTCAAGGAATCTCCCCTTTTCGTTTGTACCTTCAATTTAGGAACACCCTGTATATTGGGTAGTCCATAGGCAGTTACATATACAGGGTGGTGGAAATATATTATAAAGTGGAGTTATTATAATGAGTATTTTAATAAGTGTTAGAGAGTTGAAACTAAACTGAATCACTTCAGCTTGAGAAAAATTAGACCAAATATCCGATTATATGTATATATGTATGTACCTACCAACATGTTTGATGAAGCTTTGAATTTACGAGTAAAGTAATTAAACATACAAATGGAAATTGAATAAGTATTAGCAGTAAAATGAAACAGATTATTTTGCAATTTCTATTCAAATAGAATTGTCATTTGCGTTTATTTGTTATATTATCGCACCGGTTAACAGCTGAATTATTTAATTTTAAGGAATTTCATGTTAACTCAGTTTTTGTCTTTAATTTCCACTAACTGCCTCTTTGCCATACCTTATATCATTAAGCTAAGCATTAAGAATGTGCTCACAAAAAAAGTTCTATTAACTACTTATGAAAATCAAGTTGAATTTTGTTAGGAAATGACACAATTGGTCGAATTTCGACCACTGGAAGATCGCTAGTATAAATAAATGAAAGTTCTAAGCCTTATAAGAAAATAAATTGTGTCTCCGAGAAATTATCTACTATCAAATATAAATTTGAAAATTATACGGTATGTCACCCAATGGGGCCAGTTGGTTGTTTGGATTTGTGTTAAAAATCCATCAGCACCATGTGAAAAAAACACGAGACGCTACGCCAAAAATTTACAGCCTTAATCTCGTTATAAAGACCTATTCATTTTTTACCTAAAACTGACAAAACCTTATGACAGGAAGATAAATCTAACGTTCCTAATAGTTTTTTAACGACACCGAGCTATGCGGACGCGAGTATACACGACGGAATGGTCGAAAGGGAATTTTTATTATTTTTTTAAGGGTTGTTAGATGTACGAAGAGAAAATTTTGCGCTCTCGAATAGCAAGGGTTGTTGATGCCACATAAAGAAATTCCTCGCGTTGTTTTTTGCTTTGGAATGATGATAGGTGGTCATACAAGAATGATGGAAAACATCTTTTTATCTAACAGTGTGTTGCAAGTTGAAGCCTCGTGTAAAATAATTACCTACTACAAAATTTAATATGAAATGAAAGACAGAAAGATGAACGCCGATCTATAGGATCTTTGAATCAGCTCGGACTAAATCAAATATCTTATTAGAAAAGAAGCCCTAAAATGTTCTTAGAGTTGCAATTACACGGAACGGTTCCAGATTCGGAACCTCTGTGTGCTAATTCTCTCGAAAATCCTAGATGTCGGTCTTACATCTCGCGTCTTTAAATTTAACAAAATGTATCAAATACATAAAGAAGTGTTCGAGAGGACATGCAATTGTGGGAAGCGCAACTGATGAAGGTTCCCTGACCAGAAACAATATGTATTATATATAATATATATTGTCTTGCGTACAAAGGAATGACACCTCGAAGAGAGTATAAATAATATTGTTTTTTTTTGTAAATAAAATGTACGAATTACCCCCTCTATAGCAACTCAGTTGAAATTAATTGCTACCACTTTACAAATCACCAACTTGTAAGTTTTTTTATAAGCAAAAAGCTCATGTAAATTGAAAATGTATTAAACCTTTATTTTTGAAAGGGCTTGAGTCCAAAAGGATGACCTAATAGCACTATTTACGAACATGTACAAACTTTAAACGGTCATATTTAACTTAATTTTTAACCTATGAAAAAACATTAAAAAACCTACAATTTTGTACTCCACAAACTTTTGTCTATCTCATATTTTTCAGTTATTTGGAAAAAAGACAATTTTGTGCAAAATTACAAAAATGCAATATGCTCTTCTTAAGGCTCGACATTTTTCAAAACTACCTACTTCAAACTGGTCAAACTTGTTGAGCCTAATTGAAATACGTAAGTCAACTTATTTGTGAAGTGATAGAAATTAATTTCAACTGGGTGGTATTTAGTGGTAAATTGTATATTTTGTTGTCAAAAAAACAAAAAAAACAACCTTATTTATGCGATGACTCGCTTAATTCTTATGCTAGAGACTTTATGAAAAACAAAATTAAAGGATTTTTAAGAAAGTATTTATTTATTTTCAGTTATTTCACGTTGAACCTTCCAATTTTTGTTTTGACAAATAAAAAAAAATTCAACAAGCTATAACTCCATTTATATTGGTCCTACAGAAACCACAAATCTATTTTTTTTGTTTTTTTTATATGCTACATTTTTGACTTGAAGGTTTTTTGTTAAAGTGCCTATTTTTAAAGTTATTTACGAAGAACTGTATGAAAACATGTTTTTGTTGAAAAATTGATAATTTCACTTTCGATTAACTGGAAAAGAATTGACTATCAGAAAAAACTTTGTGGAAGAAAAGTTATTTAAAATTAGTTAATTTATTCATTCCCGGACTTTTTTTCATATAATGTTTCCCCCCGGCACAGGGTCAACTTTGAAGCAGAGTGTAAGTAGTACTCAAATCCAAATTTTTAGGAGAATCGGTGCTGATTGGACAAATTACCCGGAAAAATGTTCATTGGCTGGACTAATAACATTCTATTAGGATTTGTTTAATTTAAATATATTAGTTAACTTTTTAGCGATCATGAGAGCCGGTGATATAGCAACTGTTTGTAATGGTTACATAACAGAACATGTCAGACTAAATAACATTACAAAATATCATTTTTATATACGAACACAGGATGTTTATCAAAGAAGTGTTAAAGTTAATTAACAAAGGCGTGTACAAATTTTGTAATATCCACTTTTTAATGAAATACTGCCTTTCGCTCTCATGTCAAGTCTTTAGGCTTATAAGATATTTTGTAACAATAATGTAAAAAAAATTAGTTAGAAGTAGAGAAATATTGAACCAAGTTGAATCAAAACCACTCAAAAGTCTCTTCAGTAAAGAGTATTTGCCAGATAGCAATGCTAAGATTATCGATGCGCGGCTTTCGGTAATAAAAATAAATAAGTAGAAAAACTACCCGAGTTCAAAATACAACAAAAAAAAGTAAAAATATGATTCTAAAAAATTAACTAATTTTAAAAAAGAACTAAAAAGTTGCAAATAAATCATTTTTTTTTAATATTAACCGTTTTTCAAGTACAACTACAAAGTTGAAAATAAATTGCACATAAACAATAAAAGCTGCTTGTAATGTCTTCGATGACACATAACATATAATATAAAAAAAAATGTATGAATTAGATGTTGCTGTTTTAGTTCAATGCTGGTTCAATGCAAGTATGTAATTGACGAAGGACTTTTAGCGGAACAATCAATAAAACACGTGCCGTCGCGTAAATGAATCACCAAATAAAAGTTAATCGCTGACCTTTTACGTCGAAGCACTGCAGTGGGTGTTTTCTTGGTTCTTCTTTCTTCAGAGGCTAGCCCCGCAACAGCAGGAACTGATTTTAGAGCTTCGTCTGGACAACAGGTTACACAAAAAGTAGCGACGTAATGTTCATTGATTGAGCAAACAAAAATGCGGGTTTAACAAATGATGCGCTTTTGTAAACACAAAAGAAACAAAATGAAAGCGATTTAGCGGTTGTTATGAACGGAACTATAACTCGCGAAATCGTAACACAATAACAACAAAAAGCAGCCATCTTAAGACGGAATCAAAAAAGCGTCCAAATAGCTTGGAAGTCAATACACGAATCACGAATACTGTCTTTATTTTACACGCAAAAAACACTTAAAATTAGCATTAGCACGACGGAAGGATTTGGAAAAGGTGCAGAAGTTTAAAAATCAATGAAGTAATTCAATCAAATTTAAACAATGTCTATCTATGTCGATGTCTAGAAACAATCAAGTTTGATGAAGTAGTATTTATGTACGCAATACAGGGTTTTAGGTTCGTTCAGCACTGACAATAGAAAAATGTAAAGTAGGGAATTTGTTAGTTAACAATATTTTCTAAAGAAATGTTTATATTATTATAATATTATATTCCCTATTATATTTTTCAATATATATATAGCCATTGTGGGTGATTATATAAGTTAATTTGGTTTGTTTGATATCGGGAAGAACCCGACATGAAAACTATTTGCATATTGACAAATACCTACTTAAATTTACTAGTGAAACTCAAAAGGATTTTTTTATGAAATCACCTGTAAGTAAACAATGAACCAATGAAAAAAGAAATATTATCGCATCTACCTGCCCTGATAAAATTACAAATGCAATAAATGAAATTTTAAAATATCAAAAAGTCTTAATTGTCAAAAATGTTTGTTGTTATAAATGTCAAAAATTATACGAAGTTTTCGAGATTAATCAATTCATTGAAAGCACGACAGTTTGTTGTTTCTAGTCAAGAACCTCCATCAGTTACGCTTCACTCAACTGATTGAAACCTCTAATAAGTAATTGTGTATTTAGGAAATATGACTGAATTTATTAATGTATGTATATAGGTTTCGACTGCTATCATCGCAACCGTAAATTTTAGCTGGATTTGATTAAAATGCTAGTGATAATTTCTCCCTTATCCTTTTTAATTTTTATTTTCTGGGTGAATATTCTTTACTGTGTATCCTTCATGTCCTGGTAAAGAAAGAAACAGTTTAATTGTAGTACTCTGCTGTGCTGCTAATAGAATCTGTCCTTGTTTCTAGGGTCAGTTACAATACAATAAACACAATGAAAGCGTCTGAGTTGTCGTAGTCCTATAAAAGTACCCCGAAGCCTGGTGCACAGATCATAAAATAGAGAATAGATAGGAAACTCTGTGTTGAAAATTGTGTCCACAAAATGGCGGATTTAGCCATCTATGATTCTTCCGGGTAAATAAAAATGTGAATTTGAGTTACAGTAATCTGCATTTAAACAATTGCCGATAAAGAAGGAATCTGTACACCATCTAACCGGTGTATTTCTCTGCTAGTTCTAAAACTACACTATAGATGTCGGTATCAGCGAAATAATAATCCCCATATATATATATATTTTTTATTTACAAAATTAATTACAAATTTAATTAAACATTGAAGAGTAAGACAACCTAATAGATGTCGGTGACATCTACCGTCTACTGAGTAATTTAACTATATCATTCAAAGTATAACAGCCGTTATACGTTGAACAATATAGTTCTAAACATGTGGATATATATCTGTATATATATTTACTTGTGTGTTTTTATATAAAACATTCGAACCATCTGTCAAGAGTATGGTATATGTTATATCATATACTTAAATTACTCACTAGACGGTAGATGTCACCGACATCTATTAGGTTCAATACACTGAAGGTTGTCTTACTGATGTGTATTACATCCAAGTATTTCACTTTAGAACTTGTAATTCAAGGAAGCGTATCTGACGAGAACTCCTGGTTCGAAACGGCTGTTATACGTTGAATGATATAGTTCTAAATATGTGGATATATATATATATATATATATATATATATATATATATGTCAAATATGTCTGGCTCATCATTTTCAATCCCTAAATGATGTAGTTTTAGATGCGTTGTACAAATGTCACTCACACAAGATGATATTAAAATTATTTTTACAAACAAATTTTGTAAGTATAAATAAATGTAAGGTGTGTCGAAATCATCAGTTGAAAAAATGTCAAAGATATAAATACCAGAATTGTCTACCATCTACAAAGTTATAAATAACTGTTTTACAGGAATTCATTTGTTATATTAGCTTATATAATTGTTATATTTTGAAAAAGTATTATTTATTGGTGGTTACAAAAGAAGTTAACTTGGTTTGTGTTATATCGAGAATAATTGTTCACGTAGAAAAAGACCAATTGTTTGCATATATTTGTAAATACCTACCTTATTGGTAAAAATTTGAATTCAATTATTTATGTATTGGTCTGTCAGTAAACGATAAGCTAGCAAATATAAACAAAGTGATCACCAATTCTTAAAGAAAAAGAAATATTATCGTATCTACCTGCCTTGATAACATCCCAAAAACAACAATTAAGGAAAATGACGGTATTCATCCAATCAAAAACGACACATTTTTTCGACACTCATCATCCCGAAAACCAACAAACACCCTCCGCGTAAAATCCAAACCTACAATTTCCATTCTATTTTATTTACACTTGTCTGCCAAATGCATGTTATTAAAATCGATTTAGAGACCCGGTGGACGCATGGGGCCATCATGCCTGCCACCAAGTCGCAGACACGTCTGGGATCCGGGGCAATCAAGCAATTTATTAAAACTAACAAGAGAAATATAGGTTTGTCAAAAATTATTCCGTATCCCAAAAGGCCACTGCGAAGGCGTGACGGGGAAGAATCATTAAAACAACAGAATGCTTCAGTGGCGAAGTTAGTTTTTTGGATCACTAAATTATGATAACAAATGAGTAAGTAATTTTGTTTTTTTATTTCGTAAAATTTTTTTGAGCTTTAGATTTAACTTATCTTGGCCATTTACGGAGAAAAAGACCTTTTGGTAACAAAATTAATAGTAGAACAAAACCAACATCAACGTGTTCTAATAATAAAACATGACGAATTGACATAAAATTCAACATTTTTTTTATGCGTTTTTTTTAACAAAAAAAACCTCCGAAAATCGATATCAATTTAGTTTCTTATCTTTTACAAAAATTCTCCCGTGAAATCATGTTTGCTATGGGCGATTTTGAAGAGAAATGAAAAACTTACAAAATGAGCTTCATACGCTCAACTTCCTTTATTGGTTCCTTAGATAATGGAAACTTTACCCGAAATTGCAAAAAAGATACTCTTTTATATATATTTTTTTTTATTTTATAACTAAAACATTTTTATTAACTATAAGGGTAGATCTACTCATAATCAACTTATGTTCTAATAATAAATACTGTAGCCCCAGGAGTTTTTGCAAAATATTAGTCAATCCTATGGAAGACATATTTTTTGAAAGGCCATATTACCTCACCGGATGACCCTATCATTATGAATATTACGATCGTTGTTAAGTAGAAGAGTTGATCTAGAAACCACTCATTTCACTTTTCCAATATTTAAACTATACAAACATATAGGTAGGTAATGAAAATATTTAATGATCCTGAGGAAGTATATCAATATATATATATATATATATATATATATATATATATATATATATATATATATATATGCCTAAACCGACGCGATGACAGCTCTCGCCTTCCTACAGCATGGACCTCCATAATTGCCAAATTAAACAAAGCAGACACGCCAACCAATACCCAACCAATCACAACACAGCCCCTTCATCCTGTGACATCTCCTTCTACCCCACCGATAACTATAAATAAAAGAAGTAGAGTAAACTCACATTCAGTTCAGTTACCTAGTGACTCTTGGGGGAGTAGGCAGATTGAGGCCCCGAGTTTAATCTATACGCTGAAACTCTTTTTCACTTTTGTCTCTTGATAATGCCTCCAAAGCAGGAGTCGAAACGTCGAGCATTTAATAAATTCACACGCGGTTCTAACCCAGAACCTAGCCTAATAATGACCGCGGAAGCTTCTCAAAACATATATATAAAATTAATAAATTCAGTTTTATGTACTATATACATCAATAATTATTCGAGAATTCAATCTATTGAGGGGAGCACAACTGAGGAAGGTTTGCGACTAGAAACAATATATTGCCTAGCGTTCAAAGGATTCTTTGATAGGTTTTAGTAAACTTATGAACTCTTTCTTGTGATTTCTATGCTAGGAATCACAGGTAAACGGTGTTACACCCAGCACGACTCCTGATATGGAGTCTCTGTGAGCTAGATTTTCCTGAATCCTCTGGATGTCGAAATACATTTCGGGATCAAATAAATAAATTCAGTTATATGTACTATATACATAAATAATTTTTCGAGAATTCAATCAGTTGAGGGAGCGCAACTGATGAAGGTTCTTGGCTAGAAACAATATATTCGCTTGTGTTCAAATATGCGATATGTTTTGGGAAATTATGACTTGGGAACTTATTGCTCAACTCCTATTTGTTTGGGCAAGAATATCTAATAACGAGTGATAGGGCAGATGATTTAAATCATAATCTAATCTGTACACCAAAATCTTGGCGACAACTCAGAGCCTCTGATAATCAACATGATCTAATAAAATTTCATCCAGATGGAACTCCGCCACACTATGTGTACTTTCTTTTAGGAAATGGCCAACAACCATGGTGTCACTATACAAATCAGTGATGAATTTCTAACAAAGAGCCACTGGCTTCTAGGTCACCAAACCACAGTCTCCTATTTTTGATAGAAATCTGTTGTGTCAAAACTTAACCTAATATTATATTGAAGAATTGACGAACAGCCTTGCGGTACAATGTAAATATTTGAAAAATAAAGTAAAAATTGCATAAAAGTATTTTTTTTCTCAATAGAAACAATTATTTACAAAATAATCCAAAATCTTTTGTTTCCTTTTTCATTTATACCGCCTCTTTTTTCAGTGATTTATAAGAACTTATAGTTCGTAATCTGACATTTTTCTCATACGGCGCATGGGCCTTTGAAGCAAGTATTTTCAAACAACATAAACATTTTGCTATCTCCATTTTATATTATTTTGTTTACTCTCTCCAATACATCAGTTATCTGTTTTAATTAAAATTTTAGAAATTATAATAAATTCACTCATCATTTTTATAAAATACTATTCCATATCGTATGTTTCTAGAATATAAATTCATATCCAATATGAATTATGACAAATATCACAAATAAGCACACAAGAATTTCAGGGAAATGATAAAAGATGATTTATCGCAAGAGATTACAAAATTTTCTATGGTCAGCTTCCCTAAATCTAGCAGAACACACTAACAGATACGACAGATAAAAATCCACCCCAAAATCTGAATTGTTGTGATTCAGACGAATATACATATTAAGAGGGTTGCTGAGTTTGACGAAATATAACTGTCGCTTTGCAGAGGCGTAGTCAAGGATTTCGACAAGAAATAATTTTAAAACAAGTGAAGTCTAAGAAATAAAATAACTTTTTCAACGTTATTTATATCAAGATTAAAAACACTATTATGCCGGTTGAGGTTATTAGTGTCATGGTGAAGTAATACACAATATTATTGAATTCCACTTTATTTATTTATTTATCTATATATAAATAGGCTAAGACAAAACGATTAGGTACCATTTTCTCCTCCGTTTCTCAACCCATTTTCTTCATTTTTGTTTTGTTTAGTAGCTATTGACGACCTTCAGTGCAGAATATATAAAGAATCTTTATTTATATCTTTCAAAATAAGTTATTTAGAGATAAATTATTAATAAAATTCAAGTGAGTGGCGCCCACTATGAACAAATAGCTTAATCTAATGTAAATTTGACAGTCAACAGTAAAAATCCAATTGTAGACAATCGCGAGGTATAAAAATATTCTAAAACAATCCAAAAATAATCGACTTTTACTTACAAATTACAAAGATGTATGCTGTAAAAGCCTTCTTTTCTATTCACTTATCACGTTAATTTTTTACAATAACGATGAAGACCAAATAGAATGAATGTGTTTATAGGTACAAAGTTTGTGCATTTACAGAAGAATCCCGATCAAAAGTTTTATGTAAGTACACAATTTAGAGATTCTAAAGTTAACTGTTCCCTTAAGTTTCCGAACCACAAGAATTAAGTATGTATATTCTTTCAGTTATGAATATCTCACAAATCTAATAACAATCGGCATATGCAGCAGTTATCAAAAGGTACTAAAATACTCAGGAGATGTGTTCATGCAAATATATCTTTAATTATTTACGTTTATACCATGTCTAAATAAAACTTGAATAAGTATTACGGTATTAGCAATAAAATAAGACGAATCAATTTGCAGTTTCATTTGATATGAGGTAATCTTATAAATTAATTTTAACAACTTATCTAAAAATTAGCTGTCAGTCAGAAATTGTTTAATGCTTTTTTAACGAGATGTGATATGCTGCAAATATATTTTTTCTTATTTATCTAATAATATAATACCTATAATGTTTGTTTATTTACATGCATCTTATTTATATGTAATTCTCGCAATCGGCACTATGATTTTGTCGAAATTCCATTTCGGGGTTGGGCATGTACAAATCGGGATCATTCGTATTACCGAGAAAGAAGGAGATTATGACAATTATGTTTCATTCAATACAAATTAATGTGTAGGATCTTATAAGAATTTTATCACTACTTGATGTATTTCTAGCATTACATTTTAACAGTTGAACGTTTCAAGATTTACAGTAAAAAGTGATGGTTAGGCGATTTTTGGATGGGTAAAAAGTTATTTGTTCTTATGTTAATTTGAGGCACTCAATGAAGTTGCCTTAAGCAGTTGCATAGGCATATATAAATTGACTGAGATTGAGATATAAGGCGCTGTAGCTTATAATTATACAGGTTGATTCCAGAAATGTTAGAAACCAAATGTTTTATTGGGTGGCCCAAAAACAGTTGCGTATACACAGTGTATTATATATATATATATATATATATATATATATATATATATTGGGTAGTCCATAGGCAGTTACATAGACAGGGTGATGAAAATATATTATAAAGTGGATTTATTATAATGAGTGTTAGACAGTTGAAATTAAACTGAATCACTTCATCTTGAGATAAATTAGACCAAATATCCGATTATATGTATATATGTATGCACCTACCAACATTTTTGATGAACCTTTGAATTTACGAGTAAAGTTCGGTCACCCATGTACCATTAATTAAACATACAAATGGAAATTGAATAAGTATTAGTAGTAAAATGAAACAGATTATTTTACAATTTCTATTCAAATAGAATTGTCAGTTAATGTCAACCAAATTTTTGTCTTTAATTTCCACTTACTACCTCTTTGCCTACCTTATATCATTCACTTAAGCATTCAGAATGTGCTCACAAATAAAGTCCTATTAATTACATATAAAAAACAAGTTGAATTTTGTTAGGAATTGACGCAATTGGTCGAATTTCGACCAATGGGCGATCGCTAGTTTATATTAAATAAAGTGGAATTCAATTATGTGGAATTCAATAATACTATGTATTACTTCATCATGAGTCTTAATTTCCACCAAGTAACGGCCAACTCCATTCAGGTTATTTAGTGTATTTTTAAAATTTAGTGTATCTTTGAAAGTAAAAGTTGTAGGGATAAAGTCACATGAGCGTTTGAATTTTTTTATTTATGCACTTAAAATTAAACAAAGAGTCTGAAAAAAACACAATGTGTAATATCTTTTATTAATAAGAGGATCAAAGCCTAAATATACAATCTTCATACCAAAAGCTACCTTATTAATATAAATATGATTCACATTCTGTTAAGACTGTCAACAATACAGTAATGTTTATATCAAAGCTGCACTTCAATGTGGTGTCCTTAGCAATTAGAAAAAGTGGGAAGAAATGAGACAAAGCTGTACCTGGGTAACTAGATAATGAAGTTATTCAAATCGTAACCCAATACGTTTGAATAAGAGGTTCAGTTGAGAATAATATTTTATACTTAATGATGTCCTAAGTTATGTTTGAATTTATCAGTTCTAATATTTTAACCCCATTACATACATAAATTATGATTAATCTCCAACAGTTGTTTTCCTAACTGTGAAAAATCTTAAGGGTTTAACCTAAATTTGAATAATCTATAAGTCCTGTCGATATAAGCTATACCACCCTACCAAGCAGGTATTGGGAAAAGTCATACAAGCAGACATTGACATCAAGACCTCAGCTCTCGATACAAATCATTGAAGAAATTATAAGGCATCTAGTTTTCACATAGAAATAAGTTTGTAGCTTTTACTAAAGATAGCAGCTGAGAATTAAAAATCCCATTATCAGAAATAACACCAGCTCACCGAACAAAAATTGTTTGGCTTAGACGTGCAACGTATACCGTCCGTAGTATTCGCTAGTCACAAATCCATGGTCAGAATAGCTCCATAAAAAGAGTGATGGAGCCATTCTCACCACAAATTCGTGATCAGTTCCTGCTCTACATATATAACAGAGAAGACAGAAGAGAGAAAAGAGGAGAGCGAAGAGACAAGCGAGAAGAGAGAAGCGAGAATAGAGAAGAAAGAGGAGAGACGAGAGAAGAGAGTAGAGAGTAGAGAGAAGAGAGAGAGAGAGAAGAGAGAGAAGAGAGAGAAGAGAGAGAAGAGAGAGAAGAGAGAGAAGAGAGAGAAGAGAGAGAAGAGAGAGAAGAGAGAGAAGAGAGAGAAGAGAGAGAAGAGAGAGAAGAGAGAGAAGAGAGAGAAGAGAGAGAAGAGAGAGAAGAGAGAGAAGAGAGAGAAGAGAGAGAATAGAGAGAAGAGAGAGAAGAGAGAGAAGAGAGAGAAGAGAGAGAAGAGAGAGAAGAGAGAGAAGAGAGAGAAGAGGGAGAAGAGGGAGAAGAGGGAGAAGAGAGAGAAGAGAGAGAAGAGAGAGAAGAGAGAGAAGAGAGAGAAGAGAGAGAAGAGAGAGAAGTGAGAAGAGAGAGAAGAGAGAGAAGAGAGAGAAGAGAGAGAAGAGAGAGAAGAGAGAGAAGAGAGAGAAGAGAGAGAAGAGAGGGAAGAGAGAGAGGAGAGGGAAGAGAGAGAAGAGAGAGAAGAGAGAGAAAAGAGAGAGGAGAGAGAAGAGAGAAGAGAGAGAAGAGAGAGAAGAGAGAGAAGAGAGAGAAGAGAGAGAGGAGAGGGAAGAGAGAGAAGAGAGAGAAGAGAGAGAAAAGAGAGAGGAGAGAGAAGAGAGAGAAGAGAGAGAAGAGAGAGAAGAGAGAGAAGAGAGAGAAGAGAGAGAAGAGAGAGAAGAGAGAGAAGAGAGAGAAGAGAGAGAGAGAGAGAGAGAGAGAGAAGAGAGAGAAGAGAGAGAAGAGAGAGAAGAGAGAGAAGAGAGAGAAGAGAGAGAAGAGAGAGAAGAGAGAGAAGAGAGAGAAGAGAGAGAAGAGAGAAGAGAGAACAGAAGGGAGAAAATAGAAGAGAGAAGAGAGAAAAGAGAAGAGAGAAAAGAGAAAAGAAAAGAGAGAAGAGAGAAGAGAAAAGAGATAAGAGAGTTCCTGGTCTACATATATAACAAACTTTTTGAGAAACATATGTTTCCTGGAATCTGGAGGTGTACCAAGTTTGGATTGCTAAAGAAATGAGGCGATTATTTGCCTCACATAGGTAGCAAATAATCTAAGTGACGCTCAAAAAGGTTACATACAATGATCTTTTGTTCAATCTTTAAACTTCTAGTTGACTAGTTCAACTCACCCCATCTCCCCTGTAGCTGCCGGCAAGCCTTAATGTCATCTTTGGATTCAAGTGGAAATACAATAAAATACAACAATGATTTGAAGTTAGTCTACCTGCCATACTCCATTAGTTAAATTTCTGGTTTCAACGAGGTTTCTCCATTATAAACAAAGTTTTTCTCCTGATTGGATATTACAGTTTTTACTTTGATTTTCTAATATGAAAGAATTGTAGTTGATATCTCTTGCAACATTTAAATATGTACTTTCCTAGGTAATAAATTTGGCATTTAATTTATACCCACATTGAACAGATTTGGTAAACAAATCAATTTGTTTTGACACATCGTATTTATAGAAAATATCACTATGTTATATCATTATCCCTTTCATTACTTGCCTACTACCACTATGCGCTCTCTTGATGCATAAATCAAAGTTTGTCAGTCGCAATCGTATCGAATGGCAATTCTATTTGTCATGGTGTGTGCCGCGTTATTGAGACTAACCGTGGCTAATCTGATTGTTACATTTAGTATTTATTGAGTTTGACCCTCGAAAGACACAGTATGCTTTTATTTTGATAACAGATTTAATAGAGGTCGTCAGGCTAGAAGGACCGAGAAGATAAAAGTTGGTAAATATATCTTGTCAGGGTGAAAATTCATTTGAATCAGTCGGTATAGAATAGTCGGTATAGAATATTATAGTTAATTACATTTGAATTCATATGAGTGCCTTTTATCAAAGCACTTTACAGTAAGAAGGAAACATAATTTACGATGCTAAGTGATAACCTTAGAGAATTTCAGCTAGCTGATTAAAGATCTGTTTCATAAAAACTTTTGAGGAAAATTCTTAGGTGTAAATGAAATAAATGACACTCTAGAGGCAAATTCGTGCAAGAGGTTAATGTTTGAAGAGCGGTATAACATGTGGCACTTTCTTCTAGAAAACGCACATCGTCATGAACAATACGTTCTAATAACTGACAACTGGGGCATAAAAAAGTCCTTTATTTTTAACAATATACGGTCATAATTCCTACAAATGGCAATGAACACCAGTAACAGTAACCAAATATGGCAGTTTCACCGATTAACAAAGCCAACGAGAAGAGAGACGATAGAAGAGAGAAGAGACAAGAGACAAGAGAGAAAAGAAGAAAACAAAAAGAATAGAGAAGAGAAAAGAGAAGAGAAGACAGATATTAGAGAGGAGAGAATAGAAAATTGAGAAGAGAGAAAAGGGAAGAGAGAATACAGAAGAGAGAAGAGAGAAGAGAGAAGAGAGAAGAGAGAAGAGAGAAGAGAGAAGAGAGAAGAGAGAAGAGAGAAGAGAGAAGAGAGAAGAGAGAAGAGAGAAGAGAGAAGAGAGAAGAGAGAAGAGAGAAGAGAGAAGAGAGAAGAGAGAAGAGAGAAGAGAGAAGAGAGAAGAGAGAAGAGAGAAGAGAGAAGAGAGAGAGAGAGAAGAGAGAAGAGAGAAGAGAGAAGAGAGAAGAGAGAAGAGAGAAGAGAGAAGAGAGAAGAGAGAAGAGAGAAGAGAGAAGAGAGAAGAGAGAAGAGAGAAGAGAGAAGAGAGAAGAGAGAAGAGAGAAGAGAGAAGAGAGAAGAGAGAAGAGAGAAGAGAGAAGAGAGAAGAGAGAAGAGAGAAGAGAGAAGAGAGAAGAGAGAAGAGAGAAGAGAGAAGAGAGAAGAGATAAGAGAGAATAGAGAAGAGAGAACAGAGAAGAGAGAAAAGAGCAGAAAGAAGAGAGAACAGGGAAAAGAGAATAGAGAAGAGAGAAGAGTGAAGAGGGAGGATAGGAGAGACAATAGAGGAGAATATGCAGTATCTAATGTCAATTCCGGAATTACAAAATTACCTCTGAAATATGATAGCTCTTATAGCAACTTTTAAATTGAATTTAAGCCACTCGTTTCACGAAAGTCCAACAAATCATCTCGTTACTTTCACTGTACACCTCCAGCACGTACGTTTTAACTCATGAAGTAGCAGTTCAAGTATCGTTTCCAATTAGGCCAATTTCAGTTTACGACTTTCATCTAACATGCGAGACTAATTCCAAACAAAAGAAGAGGACAACAACAACACGTCCAGACAAGAAAGTGAATAAAAAAAAACTGTAAATAAATCACGTAATCCACATACGTACGTGTGTGTGTGTTGGTTTTCGTGCCAAAGTGAATCGCGTGCTGAAACAGACATCCTTATAGAAGCTACGAGACTTATAGGGGCACACATCTAAACGGAGTAAAGTATTTTAGTCTAATTTTTAACGGCAAAGGTGTATAAAACCAACTTTATACGTTCCACGACCTGGAGCCGATCCAAAGAAAAATATATAGACTAATTGCCGATACTCCGGGCGCATCACATAGTCGGTAATTATTAGACTGAGGGTAATTATGCGTAAGTAATGTTTTCACATTATGTAAACGATTGATATATTATAAGTAACGATATAATAGTTTTGCTCAATTTTAAATGATAATTATCAATAATAACAATGATGAAACTGCCTCTGTGGGGTACCGTCAATCACTATAAACATCGCAATTTTTGCTTGCTTAAACACTTTTTTTTACATACATTGTACTAATTTTAACACACAATTTTTAAAATAAATTCTAACCAAAGTTAAGTGAAAATAAAACCCACTTCAACTGTTTTGTCAACGAGATTTCTCAGTCACCAATAGAACAACCTCTTGAACTCCTGATGTACCTAATGAGAGCCTAAAATAAGTTATGGCTCAAAAATCTAAAAAATGTGTGTTTTCTTAATTAATCCTATACAAGTTGATAAATATTAATAAAAACTGCAAAATTCTTATAATCTTCTCGAAGTTAGTAAATGCGATAAAAACTATTGTTCCGATTAATCAGCTGATGATGCTAAAAAGCAATTTTCAATAGTATCAAAGGCTTCAGGAATATTTTCGAGGTACCTTAGGCGTTAGTTAGTTCAGAAATATTTGTTGTCGTGAACACAATATAATAATTTAACATAGTACAGTAACTTAGTGGTGAAGTATTGTGATCTGGAGTAACAAAGAATTCGATTTTTGGGGATTAATTTACATTTACTAATCTTATTTTGAATGTTCATCTGGGATCTTCTCTACTCGCAATCTTTTCTGAAAAATACAGATAAGTTAAGTACTTGAATATCAAGGTGTAGTATCTAAGGGCAGTTTGTGGAAACTGCCCGGAACACCAGTTGGCCTCTTATAGAAAAAACTCTCCCTACTTTCTCACAGTTAATCCTGCGGGAGAGTTTTTTCTATAAGAGGGCAACTAGTGTTCCTTAGACATTACACCTTGATATTCAAGTACTTAACTTATCTGTATTTATCAGAAACCATTGCGAGGAGAGAAAATCCCAGATGAACATTCAAAATAATCATTTACCTCCTCAATCATTTAGAAACTATTTACTAATCTTTACAGAAAGAAGTCCTGGTGAGACAATGGAAATTGCCTGTATTACTATTTGTACTTTACAGAAAATATTCCTCACAGACGGTCTGAGAGAAAGAAAATTTAGAAAGCAATATGTCCAGGACCAAATAGCCGATACTGAACCAATCCTATCATTCAGATACTCGAGCGTCCTGAAGTCAATGTGGCCCCAGTGAATCTCCTTAAAAATAGAAAATGGAATGCTGAAGAGAAATTAGGACAGCAATGATGGCAGAGAAACCAAGTCCCAACTGGTAGTCGCAAAAAAGTCGCGGTTGATATTCTATTGACATAATGGAGGACCTCTGGATATAAATAAGACTCTGCATAAAATTCGTCAAAGAAGTTACTTCTAAGACGCCAGAGCCTGGTACCGGAAATGAAACACCTGTGCAGTCAGTAAGGGCCCGAAGATCTGAACAAAGAGGAGTAAGTGTTCCACAAGCCATAGCATAACTAAAAACAACAAACACTTGTTTAAATTTTCACTTTTTATTTATTTAAATTTGACATATGTTTCGCCAAGTCTGGCTTCATCAGAAATTGGAGATACAATACATTGTATATGAAGGCAACTAGTGTTCCGGGCAGTTTCCATAAATTGCTTTTATATACTACTTTGATTTTTAACCGACTTCCAAAAAGGAGGAGGTTATTTTTTTTTGTATGTATGTTACCTGATTTCTTCTCCTGTGGTGAACCGTTTTGTATGAATATAGTCTTGTTTTATAGAGTATATATCTGGATTGGTGAAACTTCAAATTTGGGAAAAGAATTCTATTGGTAAAGTGAAGAAATTTGTGAAAGAACGTGGAAATCGACCAATATCCCTACCATATTGGTCGATTTTTCGAAAACTTCTTATGGATGTGTATAGTTTTTTAATGTTTAATCTATTAAGTAAGTTCCCTAGTGATTTCATATACTTTTCTGCGACGTGCAACTTGCAGTTTTGCAGAAAATCTCCGAAAATTCCAAAATTCTTATTAAAAACGATAACCGACATTTCCTCATAAATATTTTAATTCCAACGTAATAGTGCGGGAATTTTAGGAACTGGAAGTTTTATATGCGAATTTGAAAATTTTCTATGTACATCTCAAGCATACAGGTAGTCAAGCATAGTATTTTCGACTCCTTAAATCAATGAGTACCAAGCTCGTTTTGTTTGTATACCCGGCAAATACCTATTTAAATGAAAATTTTTCCATTTTGCGAAGACGGTGCTTTTGATTGTCACATTTTCCCGGCCTAATAGAAAATTCAGTGACAACACGTGTCAATCTAAACTCCTATTTGTGAGTTTATACACAGGATGTTTAGTTATAGCAAACAAGATCACAAAGTAAAGTGATAGAAGGAGTTGCATTTATATGATGATTGAAATATAAGTTAGGCCGTTTAGCTGTATATACAGGATGTATGGCATATAGGGTCGAGTGGACAATTGGTGGTTTAAAAATGGTGGAAAAAAATGTGAAACTAAAGTTATATAGGGTTATTAAAAAACTGTTATATGATATGGACGTAAACAAATCATATGCAGGATGGTTGAAATATATGCTGAAGTTAAATTATATTTATACAGTTTGATTAAAAAATTATTTATTTTATAGCACATAAGAAGTTGCATAAAGTGTGGAGAGGAATTAATGTTACAAAGGGCGATAATATAAAATGTGAAGAATGAAATAATTTATGGGGTAGACCACAAGGAGTTATATACTATGGTTGAAATATAGGACGGATTTGACTCCTTATATATGGGTTGGATTCTACTCCGTCCTATAGTTTACAGAACGCAGCTAACAAATTTATGCTTGTCCATGGGCAGTCGTATGTACAGGATGGTTGGTACATAGGGTGGAGTGGAAATATATATAGTTATACAGAGTTGTCAAAAAAAGTTGAAAAAAGGTTACATGGCGTGGTCCATAAGGCATAAATATATTTTGGGCTTATTAAGTCAACGCGTACGAGAATATTTTATTCGTAAACATTTACCTGTCAATTTAAATGAAAATGTATCATTGTATAATGTTGATTGAATTTACTTACACATTCCAGAACTTTATTTACACTTAATGTCCAATATAACAGCTTATTTCGCAAAGAATTTACATCAAAATAATAACACTATTTAAGCTGGGCTACCGATCAAATGTACGAACGTTTAATTTATAAATCATATCGATTTTTCTCGTAGTTTTTGCTAACTAGAAGGTTCCCGATCGTTGTTTTTACTCTCAGACGTTCAATGTTTCATTTTATGACTCCAGTGGTGGCGAAAATAAATTTTTTAGCAATATTTTATTCAGATTTTAATGCAATTGACATCAAAGTCTGAATAAGGGTTTGAAACCTTTGGATTTTTGAATGTACAGACTTTTTCTCAAATGTGGCATTATTTCCCAATCAAACCTTAAAAAGAAATTAACACCAGGATTAAAAAGTTTTTTGGTGCAACGTTTTCACTATAGTGAAATCCGACAATTGGTATGTAATTATTTCTATAAAAAACTTTACTTTAAGGAAGCTGTTAAATTCAGAATAATTGGATTATTTAAAGGAATATAATAAATATTTACTACTACAAAATTAAACAGGTAGAAATACCGACTTCATCACTATATCGACGAGATGAATTTAATTCTTATTATTTTGAGAAACTAATAACAAAAGTTCTAATTAAAAAAAAATCAGTTTTAGATATGTTATTATATCATCACCGAACATTTCCTTCCGGCTTGAACTCCACACCAAAGTTATGAAACTGTTTCTGACATTGTAAATCAAATTGTCAAAACACATATTACCCAAACACAAAGAGATATATCATGGTCAGAACTAATACGGAATACTTGGAGTGACATATGTTATCTCTCCCTCAACAATGTTGGTTGGATATTAAAAGAGGGGAACACGAGAATTTGTAATTTTATATGTTACGGAGAAATGAAATGATGCATACGGACGGACTTTAAGTACGACTGCTCTTGCAGTTGGAGATATTTCGAAACTATATTTTGGTAGCTGTCAAATCTTTTATTACGTTTAAATCACAAAACAGATCATCTAAATGTAGGCTCAGAAATGCTCAGTTTTGAATATGCAAGGTGTTAAATAAATCAAGGTGTTTTAATAAATAAACTTTAAAAAAATTAACAACTAAAGAAAATTATGAAAACGGCTAGTATCAGCTTCCTTACAAGTATGATGCCTCCTACGTTTGGATTTTTGGATTCTGCTACAAATATCGCAATTTTCTTTCATTCTTCGTGTATTGTTTTTCACTGTATAGGGGCGTTTTAGAAATAATTTCCTTGAAAAGCCACAGAAGTAAAAATTCAAAGGAATCATGTCAGGTGAATGAAGTGGCTACAAATAAGACCTCCACCTCTAATCCAACAAGCACCGTATATGTGAACATTTATTATAGCTAATCTGGCAAACGATGCTTCATCTGTAAACAGTCCAATAGGTGAAAAAATTCTAGAGTGCCGTAATTTCACAATTGTCAAAATTCTTTCCTGGTAACAAAATCCCTAGTCAATAAGTTTTATATTCATGTAAGGTGATACGGACTCAGTTAGTTTGAATCTGGTAAATTCGTTCCTCGAAGTTTCCTTGGACTTCCGTTGTCTTGATATGGTTAATCTCACAACGTTTCAATGGCTGTGTCATCGTCATAGACCCAGAAATGCAGTGCAAGAGCTAGACCGGTGCGATCCAAGACCAGGGTTGCCAGATTGGGGATTTTTCCCCCCTTTTTGGGGAAAAATAATATTTTTGCTGAAAATTTGGGGATCAAATATATTGTGAGGAATTTTTTGGGGAAAATAAAAAATGATTGGGAAAATTTCTGTTGCAGAGTTACTGAAGTGGACTGAAGGAACCTCGGCGTCCATATGTAAACATAGTAATTCATTGGAGTGAATTTTTATGATTCACATGAATTTAAACTTTGAGAGGTGAATAAAACTCAATATTTTGGAAGTCTAATAAGACTTTAAAACATATGAAAGATTAAAGATATAAAATTTTGAAAAAAATTTAACGTTTTTTTTTTAAAAAAAAAGGTGCCGTCTAACGACTCGACACGCCTGGCCGAGTCATCAGACGGGTTAAATTATATCCTTTTCACCCCAATGGTGTTTTTATTGATATAAAATTTGAATTATATCAGATACCCAATAGTTTAAGAATTAAGGCTATTAATTCATCAATTCCCACCTATTGTTTTGTTCCGTAGGTATACTTAAATATTGTTTATTTAGATAGTGTTGGAGTGATAAGTTTTATTCATCCATCTATCGGCAAGTTCAAAGACGAAGGATGAATTGTTCCGGGCGTTGGGTGGTAGGAAGTTTCAGCTAAATATTGAAAGAGATAAATTGAAGAACTGGATGTTCACAAAAACGACATACTACATTACGAGAGTACGTTATACCCTTCAAGATCTTGGAGCCTATGTTAAATGTGTACCAACTAATGAGATGTTAAAGAAATTTAATTCTGAACAAGTGTACAAAACACCAAATCAAGATATTGTAGAAAATAATTTGGAGGCATTACAATAAATATTTAATAATCGTTTTAGGGATGATTTTAGGGTGTTACTTTTTATTGTATTAAGTTATACATTTATTTCTTATTTGTGGGAAAAAGTCATTACAAATAGTAGTATTTTGGGGAAAAATTGAATTCACCTGGCTAAATTTCAAAGTTGGCATCTGGCAACCCTGTCCAAGACCCCCACTTACCTATCTATGAAGACTAGATTACTTATTGTTGTGTAGTTTTTTTCGCGAACTATAATCGTTCAAGGTTAAGCTAAAGGTATTGTCAAAATTCGGTACTTATTGCTAGTATTAAAGCAAATTAGATGAATAATAGTTTGCTATAATATGTTTATGTTATTTCTTACTATAATCTTATCAGTTATAAAATCATATAAGAATCATATAGGAACAAGCTAAAAGTAACAGGACGAACAATGTGATGCTCAGTGTTAGACATAACATTTGAAGATCACAGAACAACCTCTTGAATCAGCAACACAGCAAACATAATAAACGTTGCCGAAGGAATGGCGGAACTGAATGGAAGGCCTGTCTGGATGGGAAGTAAAGGGGAAATGCCATTTTTCCTATCTTTAGAAACAGAATCAAGAAGAGGGCTGATGATATAATGTCACAACCTATCAAAAAATTATAAAAATAATTTAAATTTACTAGAAATTAAACATTAACCATGAATAATTCCGAGACCATAGATTTATCATAAAGTCACAAGAACGTTTGGAGAAGCCAAGTTTCTTCTTAAATCCTGTCACCCCTGGTATTGGCTAGGTCGCCTGACAAGTCTGTCCTGAAAGCTCGAATGCACACACCACAATGTTAGCAATTGTTACAGCACTATCTATAAACCCACCGCTCAGGAGCCTGGCATGGCGTACACCTCGCCCCTCGGCCGAATCAACTCGAAGTCCATGCTCTAATGTGCAGATGATGGTACCGGTCTGGTAGTGGACCTGTACATCACCAGGTTAACCATGCTTTCCAGAGTGCAGGAGTGGATGAAGGTTGGTTTTACCTCGGATTCTAAACTGGTCATTTCCACCAGGAACGGGACCCCCAGTCCGACATATCAAACTTCCATCATCTACCATCCCACGCTACAATGGTGAAATGCGCGTATGACCGACCAACAAGGACCGCCATCCCACCCAGGGGTACTATCTAATTTCGCCACGGAGGGGCACCTGTAGCATCACCCGGTGGGGCTGCTCTCCACCCGCACTACCCATTTTGGAACATCCCAGTTTTTTTAAGATGGTTCACGCTGATGGGTGACACGTTCGACTCATTACAAGTTTACCATTCTTATTTAACTGGACGAAACTGACCTTCCGCTTTCGAGGTGTAGATGCCTCTACTTGTGGGACGGTTTGGACCAGTTTTAGAGGCATCAGACGAGATGTCGGCAGAGAGTGCTCGTCTTGAATAGTATGTCGCACCCCATATAGCGCGATGATCAGACATCTCAATCGACGGTCCCACAGTTACCCACCAGGTCGTCTCTTCGCCACAATCCCGAAGGAAAGCAGGCCTTAAGGCTTAACAAGTCGACCTCGTTTCCTTGTGCTCAATCCCGAAAGAAAGTGTTTCCGGCGAACTACTAAAGTTTTGAAAAGTCTCACTAGAAGGCCGGGACCCTCTACTTTCCTAATTACTAACTGGCACCGACTTGGAACAAGGAAACGACCTCTGGAATCGCCATGACTCCGAAAGTTTTATGGGTAGCCACCGAATGTGGATTTGACTACCCAATTAGTAATTCCAGTATACTATACAAATAATTAGTTATCAAATTTCAAAGTTAAAACAAATTCATGTTATTGAACTAGAAATAATTATTATTTCATAGTGGTGGAAATATTTAAACTGACACCATTCTTGTTCAACTAGGTTTTTCAAATATTTTGTTAAGATTAATCAAGTATAATAAATAAGTACTGTATTCTAAAACAAAAGCTGTAATAAATCGAACGAAACAGAATTTTATAATAAAATCAATGGTAAATCCATTAGTTGTTCAACTTTTAGCTGTCAATGAAGTCATATAATATGAAGTCATCAAACTAAAAAAAAACGAATTCAACGAATGGAGGTCATTGAAACCGTAACTACGTACTGATTAGTTACGTTTAATAAAAATTATCTGTAGCAATAAATCAAAATTTCTTCTTGTGAGACCAAATAATCAACATTGATTTATTGGTCTAACGTAGCTCAAAGGCATAATTTACAACTCGACGTGTATACTTACACGATTATAACGTTCATGTAGCCTTTGGTAACGAGAAATTATCATAGAAAGCAGTTTCGAACGAGAACAATAAACTTTAGAGTTGAAAATGGTTATTGGCAGTTTCACAAAAAGTAAAATTGTTCTAGAAATTGATATATACGAGAATTCCCTTAGAAGTATTAACAAATACCAATACTTTAAATAATTTACCTAATTTAATATCAACTTTGAGTACATTTTTTTCACTTAACTGTGAAGTTGAAAGTTGAAACTATCTTTTTTTGTCTTTCAAAATATTTATTTAATTTTTTATTTTATTTTAAAGGGTAGGGCCACCCTACAGACAGTCGCAGCTGCCCTATTACAGGGTGGCACAAGTTAACAATAATTGTAACATGAGATCGAGCAAGTACCTTTAATTAATTACAAAAGGGAAAAAAAAAGAAAAATATAAGGTACAAATTCAAAAGTAACAGACTTAGGTCAACAGCCTTTGTTATGTGTTTCCTGAAAACCAGGTAACTTAAGGAGAAAATGTCATTAATGGTACTATTTTTTTTCATCGATCATATTGTACGATCGGTAACACCGTGGCAGCGGCGAGTTAAAATTATAATTGGAGTTTGAGCGTTTAATTGCAAAAATTTCTCTATTTCTGAGGGTGTAAGGCCTAGCATTAATTAAAAAATGATTACTTAAATATTCGGAATAAAGGAGATTATTAATTATCGTATGTAAGAAAAATATGTCAGAAAATTTCGTCATGAATTCTAGAAATACCATGTTATAAAATTTTAAATTTTCAGTATATGGATGAAAATGTCTTTCCTTGTTAAAACGATAATTTACAGCATTTATAATTTTTTTAACGTATTCTATTCTGACAATATATTTATGATAAAAGGGATTCATTCCAAACTGTCGAAGAATATTCTAATATCGATCTAACGAAACTATACTATAGGGTGGTGAGCGATCTGACATTTTGAAACCTTTGGTTATTCGTAATAAGAAACCCAACATTTTTTGAGCCTTTTGAAGAAGTAATTCAATGTGTATTTCAAACTTCCGTTTATCTAATACAACCCCAGAGCCCTAATGTGATCTACATACTTCAATTTGACATCCATTAAATATAGATCACATGGGGTTCGTGAGTGAATAGGTTTCCTGGTGAACACGATGGAATGACATTTATCACCATTAACAAAAATTCTGTTTCTTGTACAGTAATCAGAGAATCTGTTTAAGTCATTTTGCAACTTTACATAATCAGAGGTGTCCCTGATAGTTCTAAAAATTATTAGGTGTTACAGAAGCATGAGCCGATGTCATTTAAAAAAATGCTGAACAATAAGGGACCAAGATGTGACCCCTGCGGCACTCCAGAAGTCACTGGAATACATTCTGATCTTACATTGTTAACCACAACATATTGTGACCTATCTTCTAAGTAGCTTTTTTGGAGCAGAAAGAGTCCTCCATGAACACCGAAATTCCCAAGCTTAATTAAGAGAGTAGGGTGGTGAACTTTATCAGAAGCGTTGGAAAATTCGGTGTACACGGCACAACTCTCTAAGCTGTTTTCCATTGTCGCAGTTAACTCTTGCACAAACGGAACCAAATTAGTTACGATGGAGCGCCTCTTCAAAAATCCGAGCTGATTTAGGTCAAGAGAACACCTTACTTTGAAGAACAGTTGTTCTAGAATAAAAAATTCGAAAATTTCACCAAAGTGACTGAGCAAGGAAATAGGCCGATAATTCTGTACAGGATTTTTGTCACCAGATTAAAACACAGGAACTATTTGGGCGATCTTCCAAAGCTTAGGGTATATGCCGAGTCTTATGCATTTATTGTAGAGTATGTAGAGTGCCAGACACAGATCAGGACATGACGCCAAGAATACCGCAGGGTATCCATCAGAACCCAGACCTTCTTTTGGATAGAGATCATGTAAAGTTGCTTTTATACTTGCTCACTTATAAAGCAAACAGTGTAACAATTTTGAGAGAAAACTGGCTCTACTAACGATGCTGTGTTGGATGGTTCGAAAACATTACTGAAATAGTCTGAGAAAAGTTCACAGATCTCCTTGTGTGAGGTTGCTTGAATAGTGTTATAAGACATAATAGTGGGTATAGATTTGCTATTCTTTTTGTTACTAACAAACGACCAAATATATTTAGTATTTTTCTTAATAATATTATTATACAATGTGCACGTATAGTATGGAACATACCAAATAAAATCTATCCAGATAAAAGAAGAAAAAAAACTCAGACACTTCAACCTCAATTTAAAAAATTTTGGATATAAATAGAGTTCTCATAACGTCTTTAATATGGTCTGTCAATTTTTTTTAATGTCAACTCCAATATTTGATATATCGATTTGAAATATCTAGTAATTGTACATATAGGACGTTTAAATTTCAAAACAGTTACATAAGTTTTTCTAGAAAAAGAAATTCTCTTTTATTCACTTAAACCAAAAAAATTAACCAAAAAGTATAAATGTATTAAAAGCATAAGAAAAATCAAAGCAAGTGTTTAAATTGGCGACCATTTACCAGCTGACAATGAGCAAAGCTATTTTCAAATTCTTTGGTTAAATCTACTATAGTCTTGTTTTTTAGAAAAAATAGTTTATTCTCTACATTTCCTGTTTTGTTAAAGCTCGATGTTTTACTCGTTTTTACTTCATTTTTTCTCCAAAAAAATAATAAACAAGTTGACTTTGCATTCCTATCACAATAAATCTCAAATTTGATAGTTGATAGATTTGAATTGTAATTTTGATTACATTAAAAATCAAGAATTGTGAGTTTAAATGAAACCCAAAGTATTGAAATTTTAATTATTTCCGGTTCTGGAGATAGGACTGACACGCAAGAGCAAGTCTAGTACAAGATCAACCATAAGAAAGTTACAGGCCAAATTTAGGAACTTGAGTCATGTAAAGATCAGTCTCTATCAGGTGGCCCAGCAATATCAGAAGAAAAACAATTGGATGTTTTATTGACAGTTGAAGAAAATCGTTTCTTATCAAGTGGTCAGATCGCAGTGCAGCTGCGAATAAGTCAGTCTTCGGTTTTAAAATACCTAAAGCCGAATAAATGGCATCCATACAAAGTTTATTTGGTAAAAGAACTTTATTAAGATGATTTTGACCGAAGAATTGAATTCTGTGAAACAATGATGGTACGATGGTTATGTCATCGTCATCTGCAATTTTCAAATAGTATATTTTTTTCAACCCAAGCAACTTTGTGTTTAAATTGTTCTGTTAATAGACAGAACTCTAGATATTGGGTACCTGAAAACCCAAACTGAATTATGGAAGCACATACACAAAGCTCACAGAAGGTCAGTGTATGGACAGGTATGGTCGGCACTCCAGTCATAGGTCCATTTAAAACTGAAGCTGCAGTAAATGGAGTTCATTATTTGAAACTACTACAGCAAAACATAATACCGACTAATGATGTTCTATGATTTCACCAGGATAGTCCTCCGCCACATTATTCACAACCTGTCCGAAAATATTTAGATATCATTTTCTCAAACAAAATGCATTTCAAAAAATGTATTTAAAAAATAGATATAAAATATATTTGCATGTATTATGACGAGCTGTGTCATTTGAACTACTACGTAATACGCTCGAAAACAAAATTATATTTTATGTTTCATTAAGTTTTCTAAATTGCCCCCTCCTATTAATTCAGGATTTAAGCTTTATTGTTCCGATAAACTTTAAATCAGGTCCTATATTTAATTTTTTTTCAGTAATGAGGTGAATCTGTCGATTGTTGTATATTTTTGTCAATAATTTTTAAGCAATTATTTGAAAAATGATGCCCTTGAGAATATTTTTAATTGGTTATTATTTATTTAGTTTTATAATTCGCCTCCTTAAGTCAATAGTATGATTTTGGCGTTATTTGTCCAGTAAAGCATGAGTGATTTCCGGCATTATTATGTTTTTCTTTTTCAAATTTTAAACTTAGTAATTTAAAAATTAAAGGGTGGGGTGAATGAGACGATTTTTGTATATTTTCATTAATAGTTTGAAACAAATTAATTTTAAAATAAAAAGAAACTGTTGTATCCCCATCCGGAGCCCTTGCATTTCATGTGTTCCATGATGTGCTTGAAAACATTGTAATTTTTACTCTCCATTTAACTTGATGATTTACCTCAAAAATAGGATGTTCGCTTTACTATTCATGTAACGTTTCATTCATATAAAATATTCCTCTAAGTTTTCTTGAACTTCCTTCGTCTTGAAATGGTTGATCTCACAACGTTTCAATAGCTTTGTATCTGCTATCGAACCCTTCCACGTAGAAGAACATGCACTGAAAAAATACGAGAAACAGCCTAAGCTATGGTTGAAGAATGTCGATGACACCTTCATTATAGGGCAACACGGAGAGACAGAACTACTGGCATTCCTGGAGCACCTAAAGCGAACCCAACCATCCATTAGATTTACCATGGAGATGGAAGAGGACGGGTGCCTACCATTCCTTGATGTAAAGTGTTAAAGGTCTAGGTCCGAAATCCAAAGAACAATCTACAGGAAGGCTACACATACAGGACTATACCTACACTATAATTCTAACCACATATCAACAATAAAAACTAGCATCATTAAAACTCTAATCCATAGAGCCACAAATATATGCAGCACACTAGAAGTCTTCAAAGAAGAACAAGTGAAACTTAGAGAAGACCTTTTGGCGAATGGATATCCGGCAACCATCATTGACAAGGCGTTTGAAGAACTAGACAAACCACCTAGACAGAAGGATGAAACCACGATAGCAACTCAATTATTACCGTATACTAAAGGCTTGACAAATTGCACACAGATATGGAATCAGGAGGATCTTCAAAAGCTGCAACATTTTGAGGAGCATGATTACAAGAGATAGGCCGGTCTCTCCAGCAATACCAAATAACTGTATATACAGTATACCTTATGAATGTGGCAATCTGTACATTAGAGAAACCAAGCGACCGCTGGACACCAGGGTTAAGGAACACCGCATAGCTAATCAAAGGACGGGGCTAACGAAATCTGGGCTGGCTAATCACGCATGGACATCAACTGGGACCAGGCCAGGGTAATTCACAAGGAAGAGCATTAGTATACAATAAAATTTATAGAGACAGCATATATAATCTCGAACGAGAATATAATCAGCAAGTCCAGCGTCCAAATTAAAAACATTTGGAGACCCCTGCCACTAAGCATCACCGACAACCAACCGTCAGGTACGCCGACGCTGATTGGATGGGATAAGACCGATTGACCGTGATCGGTGAGGCATGACCGGTTACAGGAATAAATACAACAGATCATCTGAATTCACCTGATGACGATAGCAGATACACAGCTATTGAAACGTTGTGAGATCAACCACTTCAAGACGATGGAAGTCCAATCAAAGTTCGAGGAACGAGTTACATTATCCAACAGATTCAGACTAACACAGGTAAAATATTCCTATAAAATTTTAGGGTTAGTAGTTTCGGAATTAAAGTAGGAAAACGTAGTTTTTTCAAAAGTTGCTGCTCAGAAGAACAGGTAAGACACTGATTTAACAATTGTTACGGAACTCTTACCATTTGTTTAATAAAAAATAAAAAGTCAGCCAAAGAAAAAAGCATTGAATTCATAATGTTAAATTTATTAAATAATTTATATTTAAAAAAGAACCGAATTCAGCTGACTTAAAATAGAAACCGTGTTCAATCAATTACTATTTTCAGACATTTCTTCTTTTTTATCTGATTTAATTAACGTACAATTCAATTGAAAATTTTAGCGTATTCCGTTTAACCACTTTCTATAAATGTAACTAATTCACTCTATATTGCATCCACATTCTATATGCTCCTGTGTACTGGTAGCTCCTATATAACTTATTGGTCTGTCATTTTCTGAATCACCTTGTACAACTATAATTCAACTCAACACAATATTTCAACGGTCCTGATATCTTTAAAACCACCCCGTTTAAGTATAAATCCTGTCCACATTATTGATTTCTATTTTTCTATTGTTTAAATTATTCCAGTATACCAATGATTTTACTTCGTCTCATATGTCTAGTATTCCATTTATGTAACTGCTCATGGTCTACACTATATAGGGTGTCCCAAAAGTCCCGGAACGGCATTTTATCTCGGCGGGAACGCATTTTAGAGAAAAATGTTTCAAACAAAACTTATAGGATTCGTCCCTGGCTATCGAATTGTGACCTTGAATTTGACCTTGATTTTGACCTTCAAGGTCATTTCAAGGTCAAGTCGATTTTTTCAAATGGGACAACATATTTCTGACCTCGGAAATGAAAAGATCGGAAAATTTTACGTTCAAATATGTTCTTGGCCATTTTTAAAACTTGACCTCTGGTGGTCAGTAAGGGTGTCCCAAAAGTCCCGGAACGGCATTTTATCTCGGCGGGAACACATTTTACAGAAAAATGTTTCAAACAAAACTTATAGGATTCGTCCCTGGCTATCGAATTGTGACCTTGAATTTAACCTTGACTATGACCTTAAAAGTCATTTCAAGGTCAAGTCAATTTTTTCAAATGGGACAACATATTTCTGACCTCGGAAATGGAAAGATCAGAAAATTTTACGTTCAAATATGTTCTTGACCATTTTTAAAACATGACCTCTGGTTGTCAGTAAACGTCAAGTCAAGGTCAAGAACAACTTCGTTGCGTAGCTCGTCAAATATGGGTTTAAAAAAACCTTTCAAGAACTAAGGTTTAGGATTTTTCCACGGCAATGCGATACTTAGTAAGGCTACGCAACGAAGTTGTTCTTGACCTTGACTTGACCTTCACTGACCACCAGAGATCAAGTTTAAAAAATGTTCAAGGACATATTTGAACGTAAAATTTTCCGATCTTTCCATTTTCGAGGTCAGAAATATGTTGTCCCATTTGAAAAAATCGACTTGACCTTGAAATGACCTTGAAGGACAAGGTCAAGGTTAAATTCAAGGTCACAATTCGATAGCCAGGGACGAATCCTATAAGTTTTGTTTAAAACATTTTTCTCTAAAATGCGTTCCCGCCGAGATAAACTGCCGTTCCGGGACTTTTGGGACACCCTGTATAACAAAATTCACATTTTTGAACCACATTTTATGAATATAAATTTACTCTACCATTTATTTCAATCACCCGGTAAATGCAACTGCTTCTAAAAATTTTTTAATCCATATAATTATACCCCGTCCTACTTCCTATAATTCAAATATCCTAACTGCTTATGCTTATATAAAAAAATTTTGATACGCCCTCAGTAACAATAATTTTACCCCACCCTTACTTCAAACACCTTGTCTAAGCAACTATTTATGTACCAAATTACGATTATATAACTTTTTGAAACCGCCTTGCATAACTGTAATTATACTTCAACTTATATTTCAACCATCCTGTATACTCAACTGCTTCTGGCAATTTTTAAAGCCTTTTGTATAACTGTAATTATTCTCCGTTCTATAACGCAAATATCCACTCTGTATAACTATAGTTTTGCTCCACTCTTATTTCAACCATCTTGTATACGTAACTACTTAGGTGCCACCCAATACAATATTTTCTGAACCAATCTGTATAACTAATTAAATTCCAACCATCCTATGTATACAACTGCTTATGTACCATCTAATATAACATGCACGCACGCACACACCTTCAACCGTATTCCACACAGAAGAGATCGCCGGAATAACAAATTTTCGTTATAATTAGCTAATGGAATATTTTCTGCAATTTCACGCGACTGCAACTTAACTACGTCTCTAAAATAAAGTGACTTCAAAAGCATCAAAATTAAAATCATTACAACCACCCTGTACGATATACTTTCATGGCATATCTTTACATTTAAACTAGATATGTATGATGAACATTTTACATTTACCATGTTTACAGTTTTTGTGCATATATTTTTCCGATTTTCAGAAAAATGGTATGTTTTACGTTATAGAAAAATGTACCGAATCAAGCTGGAACATATCTTTGCGTAATACAATTTATAATATTCAAATTGCGTGAGAAGTTTTAGAGAAAACAATGAAGATTCATTGAAAATCGCTGAAATCTAGTCCCTTATTTACTTTTTTTCAGATTTTCTAGAAAACCGTAAATCTCATGTTATAAACAATTAATATGGGACCTTTCTGTAATGTTCCTTAGTATAATGTAGTTTAAATCATCAAAATTGCCCAAGCCTTTTTTGAATAATCGCTCGTCATACATAAAAAAGACGAATTAATAACCTCCTCCTTTTGAGGTGATTTCCTGTGTTCACTGGTATTTTCCCCCCTGATAAAAGTTAATTTTTTTGGCATTTATATTTTAACTATTAATTGAGGCCAGCCATTTATAATAAAATGTCCGAAAATCGGTACAAAGAAGCCCCGCTCTAGTTTACAGCTCATCACAACTCGAGTAATGAATCGAGTAATAACCGAGATATCAACCGTAAAAAATGACAGAACCTTTACAGTTCTCGAAAATACATCATTTAGTAAATATTAATTTTTCATACATGCTGATAAAAAAACAGTAACCTTTGCAAACATTTTTGCTCCTTATGTGGCTTTTACATTACTTTCCAATCTAAAAGTCCACTGAAGAAGTCGACTGACAAGATCTTCGATTGATCAAAACCGTTGCTGACCATTTCCAGGAGATTCGACTCGACCAGTTAGACAAAACTTTTAATTTTTCCATTCCGCAGATTCTTCGACAACATTCAATAAAACTCCTAACCAGATAAGGTAGTACGTGCTTGTTACAAAGTCATATAAAAATGCCAGCTCATATTTTGATATTTCCATGAATAAAATCAACAAAATTTTTACAAAAAGCTTGTATCTCAGCCGACGTACTTATCGGGTCAATTGTTTCACAGAAGCTCATTATTTAATAGGAAGTTGGTTATTACATGCAATATTTACGCGACATATGGTTGTTCCTTGCTTGGACTTCGAGGAAATTTGAAGATTCTGCTAAGTCATTAAACAGAATATCAAATATATGGAATCTATATAAAGACATTAATTAAATAATTAAATAAACTAGTAGAATATTAATATGTTGAGAAATAACATTTGTCGGCAACAAGCTCCTCATTTAAACAATGTACAAATTTAAAGAATTTTACGTGCTAAATGTGTCCCAATTTTCTGTCGTTTAATCATGTATATAGGGTGTTCCACAACTAATGGACAATGCAGCAAATGTAGAAAGAAGTGATACAAATTAGAAGACTAAAAGGAGCTTGCTTTAGTAAATGGCGTTAAAGGTGACATTAAAGTCGTTAAAATATGGGAAACTCTTTTATTAACAAATCCAATTAAAATTTGACTTTCCCACTAGAATTGACACTTTTTAAAATTACAGAAAATGGCGTTTTTTGACTAGTTTCGACAAATTTTACTTCAATAATTTGCCTTTAAATTAGTTTTAGTTTTACGTCTAATTGTAAATTACTAAATTGTCATTTCCAACCGTTTAATTCTCTTATTCAGTTGTGTTAATTTTCATTACCACTGAAACCGAGCTCTGGTTTGGAATATGAAAGGTTTTTTCTATTTGAAATATACAGGCTTTTTTCAATTGTATTGCAATTCCTAAAAAATCAGATAGTATCATTGTAGTATGTAGAAAAAATCTTTGCGTTACAAAATATTTGCTAAGCCCAAACTCGAAATTTGTAGCATCTTATAAAATTAGAGATTTAAAGATTTTACAATAACTAGCTGTCGCCCAGTGGTCGAAACTCGACCAATTGTGTCAATATCTCTGGCAGGTTTAGTAAAATGAAAATTTTATCATGACATTCTATCCTAGGACTTTAGGGAGAACAGCAATTACACGGAACGGATCCAGATTCGGAACCTCTGTGTGCTAATTGTCTCGAAAATCCTAGATGTCGGTCTTACATCTTGCGTCTTCAAATTTAACGAAATGTATCAAATATATAAAGAAGTGTTCGAGAGGGCATTTAATTGTGGGAAGCGCAACTGATGAAGGTTCCCTGACCAGAAACAATATGTATTATATATAATATATATTGTCTTGCGGACAAAGGAATGACACCTCGAAGAAAGTATTCAATATCTCCGACAGGTGAAGTAACTTGAAAATTTTATCGTGACATTCTGCACTAGGAGTTAAGGGAGAACAGCAATTACACAGAACGGATCCAGATTCGGAATCTCTGTGTGATAGTTTCCTCGAAAATCCTAGATGTCAGCCTTACATCTCGGTTCTACAAATAAGTAACGAAATTCAAGTTTTTTTCAGATATAATTCATAGAACTTTATTTGTGTTCAAATTCGTAATTCTTAATTTAATATGACAACAATTCAACCGCTAATGGGCTACCCTACATATTTATTTTTTCTAACCCCCCTGTATAGCTATAATTGCACTCAATTCTCTAACATTTATTAAAATTCTCATTATAATAATTCCATCTCATTGTATATTTCCACCACCCTGTATATGCAACTGCTCATGGACCACGCATAATATTTTTCAACATTTTTGAACCACCGGGTAAACCATTGCCTATGACTCACCATATTGAATCTTTTTGTTTATGACATTTTTAATTATCTTCTGTAACTATAATTCTACTCCGACCTATATTCCAATCATTATATATATGGAACTCTTCGTGGTCTACTCTATAAATCATTTCCTTTTCTAAGATTTTTTATCACCATCCTGTATATATATATAATTCCTCTCACCCTATATTTCATCTTAACTATATATACAACTGCTTATGGGTTACAAAATGTTCCATTTCCATTTCTGCCACCCTGTATATGCATCTATGTATAACATTTTTTACACCACCCTGTATAAATGTAATTCTACTGCACCTTCTGTTCCAAGAACCCTGTAAATTCAACCGCTAATGGGCTTCCCTATATCATTATTTTATTAGTTATAATTGCACTCTACTCTGTATTTTAAACACCCTATATATGCAACTGCTTATGTGCCACCCACGAAAAAATGATTTCTAACATATCTGGAATCGCCCCGTATAATTATAATATACAACGATTACTTTACCACTAAACAATAACAACGCTTGCATGCCACTTCCAGAAGTACATGCTCTAAGCATATAACAGTATTGGTCTGTCTATATATAATTACTCAATGTTTTGAGTCTGGCGGCGGCGGCACATTCAGTTGTTTGGCATTGACATTATTGACGTAAATAATGAATTTTTATTATATTTTATTTAATGAATGAACAAATATTATAAATTAAGATTAGCATTCTGCACTGAAGGTCGTCAGTAGCTACTAAACAAAACAAAAATGAAGAAAATCGGTTGAGAAACGCAGGAGAAAATGGTACCTAATCGTTTTGTCTTTGCCTATTTATATATAGATTACCAATGGTTTAAAGGTGTGGGTTAAGAGGCTATGTTAGTCATATATATGAATAGAATAAGTATTCCTCCTACTATAATTAAAAATAAAATATAAGAAAATCATGAGATTTTTGTTGACATCGTTGTGCCGACAATTAATAACCAGCCAGAGATAATAAACATAGCCAGATAAGAAGTGATGATTTGTTTCAATTGCTTGGCTGCATTGCCACAAATTGTAGACAGTATATATAACTGTAATTCTGTTCTAAGACATTGATATCTGCCTTAGGACATATTTCCAAAGTATCTGATCCTGGGTATCCTGTTTCAACTCTACTTTTAATATCTTTCTCCATCTACTATTCTGTGTTGAAAATAATCTCTCCTTAAGTTTGTCCGAGCCAGTTACTTTTCTTTTTCAGTTCATGTTTTCCATTCCACCTTTGAGAATTATCAAGGTGTTTTTCTTCTCTTTTTCTTAATATCCATGTCTTTGATCCATATAAAACCACATTCCAAATGTAATAATCTTTCCTTCATAGCAATTCTTGTTGCAGTTAACCTGTTATTTACTTTTACAAATAATGTTTTGCCCATGGTTATTGTGCACCTGATTTCTTCAGTGCAACTTCCAGTTCTATATTTCCTATTCTCACTACCTTTGTTTTTCTATATACAGTGACCAGATCAGCAACGGCCAACCTTGCTAAAATCTGGAAAAGGAACCGACATACTGGAGAACACCAAATTATGCCTGGTAAGGGCATTTGTCGTTCATAATGCCACGTCTGTTACACAAATTTGAAACATCGAAAAGTCTCACTCATAACGAATAATAAAATGTGGGAATATCGCTAAAATGCATATACTGGACAGTTTTCTGCACAAATATCTCAATATTAAATCAACTCAATGTCACTACTAGACTTACCACAAGTCAACTAAACTATAATGAGATAACTTGGGCATTTAACCAGACAAAGGAAACATATTGAGAGATTAGTAGTTGAGAACAGATAAAAGGTAAAAGAACCTGAAGAAGATTATTTTAGGTACGGTTGGAGTAAATAAAAAACACTACCAGTTACTCTGTCTCCGAAGTAGCGCAAAGAGATAAGAATAACCATATTTCGAATAACATAACGTCTCTACATTCTTACGAGGGATACTGGACAGAGAAGGAGGATCATTACATTGATAACCAGGACATACCCAACTGTTGAAATGAGATAAGTTCCTTTTTTCTTCTATTATTTTGACTAGTTTGCCTGTCCACCAAAAGTTTTTCAATTTCTCTTTTATTCCCTGTGCTTCTAACGTTGTCTCATGTAGTTTTGTTTTAGAGTTTCATACATTTCTTTTGCTGTTCCTGTTACTTTTTCTTCAGATATTTGAGCCAAACGTAGTTTACAAAGCAAGATAGTGGACTCGTCTTTTAGGCTATCTATGTTGTAAACTTTTGGTTACTCGGTTCTGCCTTTTTGTGTCCCATTCTTATATTTTATATCCTTAACTGGTTTGACCAATAGATGGTCAGATCGGCATTCTGCTTCTCTCCAACCTTTGACTTCAAATGGTCTTATTGTTGAATTTTGTCTTATAGAAATATACTCTATAAAAGAAGTCGAATTTTTTATTTTTTGGATTAGTGTATATTTAATGATATCGTTTTGTTGAAAGCATCCGTTTAAAATTTTCAGAAAGTTTTCTTCGCAGCGTTCTATCCAACTTGCTCTTTTATTATTGACGACATGTTCATCGGGTTGTCCAATAATTTCACTGTTGAGGCCATTACCGACCTTCTGTTAACACCCCCAATAATTATAGCTTGTTTGATGTTTGTGTTATTGTTTTATCTCTATATCAGAGTTGTCGGTGAGTTCATAGGTTGCAACGATTGTCACTGATCTTCCTTTAATTTCTGTTTCAACAGTTATTATTTTTTCGTCAGTCGGGTTCCAGCTTGGTACGTTCGTTTCTAGTTGCTTCTTAGCTGCTATGATCATCCCAAACTCCACTTCAGAAGTTTTTATAGTCATCTACATACTTATCTCGGTGAGTGCAGCAGTATCCATATTGTACGAGTGAGCTTGGGTTACTTTTATAACTATCCCTTAAATGATCTTTTCCTTTGTATCTTATTCCATTTAATCCGCCCTAGTCCGAGGCTGCGCTTTTGGATTTTTAGCAACAGTGTTTTCAACGTATGATCCTGTTGGTAGATACAACTCTCCTCACTCTCTCCGGACTTGTGAATGGCTGGGGCAGTTTTGAAGCTCTCCATTGCATCCCTTTGCTGGCCCAGGTGGAGTTAAATATACTGTTCTTAATCTCAAGTATGGTATTAGTTCCAAAAACGCAAAAATAACTAGAAGACTCCACAAATAAATTTCCCATACATCTTGTCTCATTTGAAGTTTATTCGTTCAATTATTTTAATGATATTCAAAACGAATGTTTTAATTAGATGTAGATAACTGCTTCCATTCGTTATCCAACGCACGTCTTAGAAAAAATTTAAAAATTTGTCGGTATTTTCTTGACACGAACCATCTGCTCAACCAATACGCTTTCGTTTTCGTTTTTATTTCAAATTAACATCGCCAAGTGACTTTCTGCGTATTTAAAGTGCACCTCAAAGGCACTCCACCAAGCTGTGGTACCATTTGTTCGATCGAATCCACCAAATGTGGAAGGACACGTTCTGCTCGTACATCGTTTCGATTACTCAGCGGTATTTGAAACGTTTTAATCGCAATCAAGTGGATGAGTAAGCCACACAGGCAGTTGCTTAAGTATCTTGAGAAGAAAAATTTGTAATAATTTAATTTAGAAACGATGCAGAGTCTTCTCGGAAATTACATATTTCTTTTTGTGCATTCGCTTGCTTGGCTTCTAAGAAAATTTATTTAATTAATAAGGATAAATGTTTATTAGAACATCTTTTAATGACCCTTATTTAAGTTATTGCAAAAAATATTAAAACGGATGAGGGCATAGATTTTCAATCTGTTGAAATTCAGTAGATTGATAAAATATGGACGGGCTTATGTTTTGCCTCTATCACCTGGTTTATCAAGTTCATCTAATAAATAACTAGTTCCTTCAAGGTAGCATCTCATTGGTGTCAATTTTATGTTTCTAGATCGTTATGGCAACATTTGGCTATGAGCAAGAATCAGAAAGGGTATCCGTATCGGAATATTGCCCCTAACTAGTAACTAGACTTTCACAATGATCGTTGCAGTAAAAGATTTTTAAAACAAAAAGGTTCCGTATCTGTCGGTTTCTATTCAAAAAATATTATTTGACCAATAGTGCCTGTTTGATAAGAGTGAACCCAAAAACATACTTCGTAAGAAAATTGAGATTTTTTTTTGTAATTATTTGCTAAGTAATATATATATATTTTTTTCAATTACCAGTTCGAGATGCACTTATAAAAATACATTTTTCTTATATACATGTGCAAAATTTCAAAATTCATTGATCACCTATGGTAATAAACTTTGTAGAGTATTGCAAATGACCCCGGAAACTGCACAAAATTCGACAGTGAGGACTATTTTTAACACCCTTTTATTAGGTTGACCAGTATTTATGTATGAATCTATGTAACGGAAACTTTCAACGTAATTTTTACCAATTTGAAGAAGTCTGATCAACTTGAAAATTGCTATACGTCTCAAGGGCCGATGACAGTACAATTATTTAAGTTGAATTTTTATCACTAGTCGCCCAATGCCAAATTTGTTCATAAAGGCTGCGTTTGCCATCTAGGTGACAGTAGTAGAGCTTGGGGTAATGAAATGGAAATGTGACACAAACATGAAGTAATATTGAATTTAGCGAAAAACAAAAAATATCTTTTTAAAATCAAAGTTTTCAATTATAGTTTAAAAAAACTAAAAAATACGCTTTAATAGCACATCGAACTGAAATGTAGTAATTTTTTACTTTTACGTTCGGTAAAAGTATTAAAGCAAACCGAACTACTTTTTTAGGATTTTTAAAACTATCATTAAGTATGATGTCATTAGAAAAATTGAGAAGATTTTGTCTTTAACAAAGGGAATTTAACTACATTAGTTGTTTTCGTAAACCGTACGAAAAAGATTTTCAGCAGTAGTTAATCTATCTTTTGTAAAATAAATCCTTCATTAACTAAGGACTGTAAAAATCATAATTTGTTAATAAAAATTCCTGTGCTCCTAAACTGTACGGTCACTTTAGAAATTTCAAAAATAAAATATATTAGTTCACTCAATAGCCTGACAGGATACTTACCAACATTCAAAAATTAAACAGTTTTCCTCCAAAATTTATTATTACAAACACCAGATATTTAGTCAAATTCATTCATCACTCAAAACCCTTATTAAGGTATAATAATTAATGTCTTACTTCCAATAGTGTAGTAAATAAAATTACGTGAAAAATACATAAAACTCACGAACTAATGTGCTCTAAACTACTAGAATTATTTAACAACTATCCATGGTCATTGCAATACCAAACGAAGCCTGTGCTATGTCTTCATATTTCAGATCTTAAAATTATCAAATCAAGAGAACCGTAATCAATGTTATAAGTTTTCCTAAACACATTAATTGTAATTAATACAATAACTATACCATACATGCAGGGTCTATCAGAAAGACTAAAAAGAGTGGGAAACAGATATAATATCAAAACATCATTTAAATCTAGAAATACACTAAAATCAATTATATCAAAAACCAAACCAAATAACACATCTCAAAATACAAAAAATTGCATTTATAAAATCCCTTGCGAATGTAATAAGTTCTATATTGGAGAAACCTCTAGACCTCTGAATGTTCGAATAAACGAACACAAAAATTACATAAAAAAACGACAATTTGAAAAATCCAAAATTTGTGAACATTCTTGGGACCTTGGTCATAAAATACAGTTTCAAAATTCAGTTATATTACACAAAGAAGAACACAACACCAAAAGAAAACTAAAAAAGTCTGCTTTAATTTTGTTAAAAGAAAACGATTGTATCGCTACTACCTCCGTAGAATTCAGTCGTTCCTGGTTGCCGATGATTAAGGAAGAAATTGCTAATGGTCATGTCCTTGTGAACAACCCAATATCGGGATAGTTCATAAGGTTTTTCCTAGGTTTTCCCTTATGATTTTAATGGGATCACTGAATCAACAAAGTTCTTTGGTCGCATTTTTGGCGAATGCACTATCTTATAAGAAAGTCGCACCTAGGAGCGCCACATAAAGTTCTGAAGATCTCCCTTTCAAATTCTTCCAATTTGAAAGGAACTTTATGATTATATGATCTTTAGAAATTTCTGTGCTACCCTGTATGTTACAAATAAAATTCTTTTAGTTACTTCAAAAATCAAATAATAAACATTGTCAAATATTTAAATTTACATCTTGGAATTGTACCTTTTTAATCCGTAGTTTCTTACCCATTGAATATACAGCAATTTCCTTTAAAGTGTGGTGTTATTTCCCAATAAACACTTAGACATTAATTGTAAGCCCAAATACCTTAAATCTGCAAAACCATACTGAAAAAGCAGCTCAGCTATCCCAATATTTCCATCGTTCTTCATAAAAATACCATAAGAAGTGTAATGTATAATATATGATGTATAATGTATAATCTATAATGTATAATGTATAATGTATAATGTATAATGTACAATGTACAATGTATAATGTATAATGTATAATGTATAATGTATAATGTATAATGCATAATGTATAATGCTTAATGCATAACGGATAATTTATGATATAGAATGTTTAATGTATAACGTTTAATCTTGAAAGTAGTGTATGTTATGCATGAGCCGTTCTTTTGGTTTGTAATAATCATAATTTTCGCTTGAATTCTTTATCACGAGTTTGGACACTTCGCTTGGTGAAGCTAATAGCATCATGCTATATAATCGGTATATAGCATCAACAAGGTATCGTGTAAACTAATGGGCCGAGAAACTATTAGCCTAGAATATACTTTTTATATAACCTGGAAGATTCTAGATATTGGATCCATGAGAGTTTTGATTTTAGTCCTTTTTTGATGGTAATTAGAGTTTTTGAAAAAGTACTGATGCCCCTGAAAACCTATTTATTTGAGAACTGATTTTTATACATACGAAATAAGTATCAAATAATTTTTAGACTAACCATTCATTTAACAATATAGATACCCATATATTTTATACTGTCAGTTTTCCGAATTACATGGGCAGTACCAGATATTGTTAAGGAAGAAAAGTGAATATTTACATTTGAATTCGTTGAAGCAAAACTAATAAATTTAGTCTTTAAGACATCAGTTAGTGTTTCAGAGACTTATACAAAACCACAGGTCATATGTCACCCAAGTTAAAAACGTGCCATCTACTTACACAATAATAGTACAATTTTTATACCATAAAAACTTATCGATAAGGATTTAAAGGTAGATTCTGGTTTTATTCCTTACGATATACCTGTTTAAACAGTCTCTCAGTAAGGTAATTTGAGATATCATGTAGTTTATGTGTCAGTTTCTCGTCAGAAACCGTATGAAATACTTTTCGTAGATTTTATAAAATTTTAAAGGTTAAAATTTTAAGCTTAGATTTTACTTTTTATGGTAGAGTAAGTTTAAGTTCTCCGTCACTGCAGGGTATAGTTATTGATTAATCCACTGTTTTGTTATGTATTCGAAGTTGGCCCGTGTAGTAGTCTAAATTATTTTAATAACAAAGGTCCAAATTTAAAATTTTTGTCTTTGGCCATCTAGGATAACAACTATTTTTCCTCTTTAATTGAGATAGCATACAACCCTGTTTACTGTCGGTTGTAAAATCATATATTTTAGCTCTTGTGATGCAACCCTTGATTACTTAACATAAATAATCTCTTCAAATTACTCAACCCATTTACCGATTTCATCCCCCCTATACGACAACATCGAAATCTATCTCGCATGTAACATAAATTTCCTTATTTATTAAAAGTACAATCGATAATAGAATTGCGTCCCAGCATCTAGTTGCAGTCCATCAGCAGCCACCCGCTGTGTAAATGAGACGTGCCACAAACGGCCAGATCACTGATGCACATCTAACTTCGGTGTCCTTTTCGGCAACAACAATTGTCAATTGTCCTTGTCGCCCGCCACCCCCTCAACGCTCCGAAGAGCAAAATCACCCTCCGTGCAACCCGGGCCGGAAACCGCGCTTAACATGCACTGCACCAAAAGTTTTCGCAGGATGATGCTCGCCACGGCGGCAGAGTCTCACCCCGAATTTTGCACACGATCTGTGACTTATTTAGCCAAGTCATGCGATGTTCGGCGCTCGTCGCCCAGCGGGAGGCTGAATGGGTAATTTAATTTGTCATTTTTTATATGCTTCGTATAATTTGAGATGTTTCTCTAATCAGAAAAAGGAAACAAACATCCTATTCTACATTAATAATGGAAAAATATTACAATTTTTTGCCAAGTGTGCTTACCTACCTATGGGAGTCCCAGATTTGACTCCCATTGATATCATGCTAATTAAGTACATGAGGTCATAAACGAACATCTAAGGAAAAGCCTTGTATCACCCTGTAAGTACCTCCTGTGATATTGTAATTAAGTTATTCAGTAAAGAATATGATTACAGTGTTGTCACTTAAGCAGTAAGCGCTGACGAGTTTAAATGAAGTCCCTACTATAGTTGAGGTGGAACCATCTGTCCATATCTAGTGCGCCAATTTAATTTTTTATTGTCCAACTTTCGTATTATCAATTAATTTACAAATCCGTTAGTTTTAGTTTACTCCATGATGATGATAATAGCTTTGATGTTGAAACCGCGTTGAGTGAAAAAATATAAATTTGGTGTTAGGGTACAATACTTTATTGGTTGTTTTCTGAACGATAATTGTGGCTTCTCTGGTTATTTTTCCTCGGGAATAACTTGAAAGTCTGTATAATTCAAAAAGTCCAAACATTTCAAATTCTAAATCAGACCCTGTTTTCAATGGTATTAACACAAATGAACAAGAAATGAAATGAAATCCATTATGAAGGAAAAACAAAATATTATTTTTATGTTTTTTTGCGCAATAACCCCACAATCGAAATAAAAGGACGTATATTGAAGGAAAAACCAAACGTTTCAAAGTCTATTCTGACTTCGTTGTCAATGGCTTTATATTTATTTATATAAAGCCATTGACGTCGTTTTATTTCGATTGTGGTGTTATTGCCCAAAAAAACATAAAAATAGTCAAGAATATGCCACAAACAACGTTTAGAAGACAACAAAATATTCTTTGGATACCAGATACCAGCAGGGTTATTGTTCGTTCCTATTATTTCTATTTCCATTATAATTTTAATTCACTGATTTTTAAAAACCAAATTTTCTTGTTTCCATTTTTGAAGATACTCCATTTAAGTTACTTATAAGACCCTTTTTGCTTGTACCTCTCCTCTTTCTATAACTGCTTTATTAATCTCATGGTTTATTTATTTTACTTTATCGGGCGTGTCAAAACTGTTAAGAGTTCTAGGCCAACTACGCTACAGATTTACATGATATCGATATATCAATATCGAGTACCCTTTTATTTTAAATGCAGCACTTTATATATTAGTGCAGCTAATGACCATTTTCCAGGGTATTTTGTCCAAGCACCACCGATTATCCTAAAAATTTGGATTTAAGTACTATTTAACCTCTGCTCAAAGTTGGCCCTGTGCCAAGGGTTGGTTTTTCCCGGGGATGGGGAGATGCTACCACTTCTCGAGCGTGAAAAATATTATCTGAAAAAAAGTCTGGGAATGAATAAATTAAGTAGTTTTAAGCAACTTTTGTTTTATAAAGTTTTTTCTGGAAAGTCAATTCTTTTCGAGTTAATAGCAGGTGAAAGTATAGATTTTTTAACCAAAAAAACTGTTTTCATACGGATTTTCGTAAATAAATTTTAACAATATGCAACCTTAAGAAAAAATCATTTGGATCAAAAATGTAACATAAGAAAACAAATAAAAGCGTTGGGTTTGTGGTTTCAGTAGATCGGGTACAAACGTAGATATAGCTTGTTGAAATTTTGTTCTAATTTGTCAAAACCGGTTTAAAGTAGTTTTTAAAAAAGTCGAGACTCAAAAGAATATTGTATTTTTGTCTTTTTTCAAAATAACTTAAAAACTATGAGAGATAGGCAAAATTATGTAGAGTACAAAATTGTGAGTTTTTTTTTAATTTATGTTTTGTGTAGCATAAAAATTAAGTAGATATGACCGTTTAAAGTTTCTACATGTTCGTAAATAGTACTATCACGCCACACTTTCAGGTCAAGCCTTGTGTTGTCCTCCAGGTTTATTAGTAAAAAATAGTTTCTAAAGTGTTTCACTTATTAACTAAGACAGGGGCATAAAGGTGGGTTAGAAATGTTGGGGAATGCTAACTAAAATCAATTTTACAACCCGACGCTTATTTATTATTGGCTGAAATGTAAAATCAATTAAATTGTCTACAAATCTAAGGGAATCTTTGATGGAAATCGCAATATGTTAGCCAATATTAGAGAATCTATTTCAGGTATGAAAATAAAGAAAAATTCAGAATAATACGTTTTCCCTCTTTAGTTTTTTAATTATTTGCTAACGAACACTCAATCAATTGTGATCTTTATAAAGATAAGCTAAGCTTCTAACAGGTGGTTGAGCTAACTTGTATTTCTACTTCTCAAAAAACAGAGCAAAATTCCCCAGATTTAGTTGTGTGATAACCCTAATCAGCTTTCCATGCAAGAACGATTTTCTCATCATGATGAACCTATCAAGCTCAAAAATAAGGCTTAAATACAGTTTCAATTTACATGAGCTTTAGCTTATAAAACAACCTACAACGTTGCTGATTTATGAACTGGTAGCAATTAATTTCAACTGGGGTGGTATTTAGGGGGTAATTAATACTTTTTGTTGTTATAAAACAAAAAAAAACAATCTTATTACTGTCATAACTGGCTTAATTTTCATTCTAGAGACTTTTATAAAAAATAAATTAAAGGATTTTTTAAGCACTTTAAAAAAGTATTTTTTTTCCGAAAAATGCATTGTTTTTCACGATAAACTTTTCAATTTATGTTTTGACAAATAAAAACAAAATTTCAACAAGCTATAACTCCATTTGTATTGGTTCTATTGAAACGATAAATCCTTTTTTTTGTTTTTTTATAAGCTACATTTTTTATTCAAAAGTTTATTACCGTTTTTTGCCTTCATTGACTGGACTATATTATTGTGCATTGTCAATAACTTGCAATAATTTACATTACGAGTAACTACAACTAACTTTCCAAGAAGTACATTGTAACAGACAACAATAGCGAAAATAATTCAAAATTTAAAACCCTATTTAAATAAATCTTTGAATTGTCTTCCCAAAACTTCTAATCATTTGTGAAGCCTTACAGATAGTATATTTTTTGTTGAAGTCTCGAATTTCTATAGTTTTCAGGAGAAAATTTTTCAATGCCAGATTAATAGCAAATCTAAAATCCTTCATTGCGTACTTATCTACTAATTCATCAAACTTGATTGTTGCTTGGCACCGACTTCAAAAATATACTAGATTGGTAGGTAATTAATTTGTACAGAATGAGCACCTTTTAATGTTTACATTTTTTACTTTCTGGGTAGGTACCTTACAACATTGAATGTGTTATTTATTTGCTAAAGTTGTATTTTGTTATAATTATTTTTAGCTTTTTAGTTATAGGTAGAAGTCGGTTATATTTTTTTTAAAAATGTTTTATTTTCAACTATTTAGTTTTTATTTAACTCAGATAGTTTTCATTCTTTATTTTTTATTTTGTATGTATAACCTTAATAGACAGAACTAGGTAACATCGAAAGCCTCAATATTACACAATGATCATTTAAATTGACAGGTAAATCTTTACGAACAAAATGTACTAGTACGCGTTGACTTAATAAGCCCAAAATATATTTATGCCTTATGGACTACGCCATGTAACCTTTTTTCAAGTTTTTTTGACAACCCTGTATAACTAGATATTTCCACTTCAACCTATGTACCAACCAGCCTGTACATACGACTGCCCACGGCAAGCATAAATTTGTTTGCTGCCTTCAGTAAACTATAGGACGGAGTAGATTCCATCCTATATTTACGGAGTCAAATGCGTCCTATATTTCAATCATAGTATATAACTCCTTGTGGGCTACCCCATAGCTTATTTCGTTTTTAACATTTTATGTTATCGCCCTGTGTAACATTAATTTCTCTCCACACTTTATGCAACTTCTTATGGGCTATCAAAGAATTAATTTTTTAATCACACCGTATAAATATAATTCAACTCCAGCATATATTTCAACCATCCTGTATATGATTTGCTTATGTCCACATCATATAACAGTTTTTTAATCACCCTATATAATTTTAATGTCACATTTTTTTCAACATTTTTATACCACCAAACGTACAGTCCACCCTATATTCCATCCATCCTGACAGACCACTATCATTCTAGTCCGTCCTATATTTCAATCTTCATATAAATGCAACTCCTTCAACCACTTTACTTTGTGATTTTGTTTGCTATAACTAAACACCCTGTCTATAGGCCACCAAGTACCAGTTTACAGTTTGACATGTGTTGTCACTGAATTTTCTATTGGGCCGGGAGAATGTGACAACCAAAAGTACCGTCTTCCCAAAATGGAAAAATTTGCAGATAAATTGGTATTTACCTGGTATACAAACAAAACGAGCTTGGTACTCATTAATTTAAGGAGCCGAAAATACTATGCTTTACTACCTATATGCTTGAGATGTACATAGAAAATTTTCAAATTCGCAATTAAAACTTCCACTGCCTAAAATTACGGCACTATTACGTTGGAATTAAAATATTTATGAGGAAATGTCTGTTATGTCATTTCGATGAAATTGTTGATAAGAATTTTGGAATTTTCGGCGATTTTCTGCAAACCTGCAAGTTGCACGTCGCAGAAAAGTGTATGAGATCACCTAAGGATCTTCCTTAATAGATTAAACGTTAAAAAACTATACACATCCATAAGGAGTTATCGAAAAATCGACTAAAATATTAGGGATATTGGTCGATTTCCATGCACGCATGTGTTCATTCACACATTTTATCACTTTACCAATAGAATTCTTTTCCAAAATTTTAAGTTTCACCAATCCGGATATATACTCTATTAAACAAGACCATATTCGTTCAAAACGGCGCACCACAGGAGAAGAAATCAGGTAACATACATACAAAAAAAAGCGAAAAAATACGCGACGAATTGATAACCTCCTCCTTTTTGGAAGTCAGTTAAAAACCCGATCCCTGGGCATATTAAAATTCAGCTAAAAACGTAGCGTAGTGGTCTCAAATCTTCTAACTGCCTGCCTTTATGACACCGAGTTTATTTTGTTATATTTATAATTTTATTTCCAATGTTAAGGCACAACAAAAATATTAACTCGTCCACCAGAAATTCTTAATAGCATTAAAAAATTCTGTGATTCGTAGAATGACGACATCCAAATGAACACGAAAACAAATTAACCAAAGAGCAAACAGAAATATATTTCCATATAGATTAATCATTCTTTATATACTCTGCCATTAATGCTGTCTGTCCTCTTACATTTTAAAACCCCGTCCCGTCCCCCAATTGTCTTCGGATGACTTTAAAATTCTCGACACGACTTCTGCGGATCCGTCGAACTAATTTTCTCCCTTCTGTTAGGGCAACAGTGAAATGCGAAAATAGATCATTTCCCTTTTAATTGGATGGTCCTTAGATTGCAACAATTTAGGCCTAAAAAAATTTCTTGTAAATTTAGAAAAACAAGTTCAAGAATCCTCTTGTCTTTTATTTAAACTTAAATAGAATTTATGTTAATTTGTGTTGAACACAAAAATGTTTGTTTTATATTCAACCCTCTCTAACGTGTTTTTATAGCGGTAGGGAAATATGTGAAGAAGATCAGTTCAAAAGTACAATATGAATAAAGTAACCATCATCAGCCAATTGGGTCTCCGGGGTAGATGGTTTGGAGAACATTTCAGTCCCCGTAACAACAAATCTCTTAGAAACTGAGATTTTTCCGGCCTTCTACAAACAGATATGTTCTGTATACTAGAATGAGAAATAGCACGGATAATATCTCACTAAAGCTAAGAACAGAACACATGGAGAATTGAAAAAAAAGTTTACTTCCTATATTGCATTGTTTTTTGCCCAAAAATTAGATCACCGAAACCAAGGAACTCCCCACTATCAATTTAGTGAGGTTCTAAGCATCTCAACTGAGCACGTATATTACATTTCAGGTAAATCTCTGACTGCGTTTGGGATAGAAAAAAATGCTGTTCGATCAAAACAAATATATGGGTGCATACTAGTGTAGTCACAATGGCAAAAATACATAAAAAATTCTACCCCAGCCAGCATATCCTCCAGATTTAACCCCCAGAATTTATTTTTGGTTTCCAAACCTGAAAAAATGGCCGAGCTATAAGAAATGTAGGTCAAATGGAGAGATTATAACGGAAATAAACCCTATTTTGAAAGGGTTGAAGAAATGTTTATTAGAAATATGTTATATACGAAGTCACGGTCTTATCAAACTGCCTTCTTGTTAAAAAAACAATAAAGCACAAAGACCACAAGATGTACAAAAACAACAAATACAAGGTGCGCAATGGCTGATATAGGATTGTCTTGAGGGAGGTGGGGGTTAAAGATTTTCTAATTACTGTTTAAAATTATAGGTAGTAGGTTCTTAACTTTCTCGGTTTATTAGATTAGATTATCTATATACTATTTACTGTATTGCAAAATAAAGTTACTGTACTGACACACAATATGACTAGTACACCTAAATGAATAAACCAAAAATTATGAGGAAAATCACAATGATCGAAAAGATACTGATGATATGAAAAATATATTAACGATCAAGCACTAACAATTTAGTTTGATTTCTATCACTCACTTGAATAAATACGTGTAAACGTTACTATATACTCTCTTCGAGGTGTCATTCATTTGTACGCAAAGACAATGTATGTGATATATAATGTTTCCGGTCAGGAACCTTCATCAGTTGCGCTTTCCACATAAGAGTTTCGGGGAAACTAGAACACAGAGGTTCCGAATCTGGAGCCGTTCCGTGTAATTTCTGTTCTCCCGTAGCTCCTAGGACAGAATGTCACGATAACATTTCCAGGTTACTTCACCTGTCAGATTCGGAACCTTTATGTGCAATTTTCCTCGAAAATCCTAGATGTCAGTTTTACATCTCGCATCTACAAACGTCACTATAGTTCTGACACAAACTTGTGTCATTTTCAAACTAAGAAACATAACTTTGAAAACGACTCGAGATTGTATCAAAACTATAGTCACGTTTCAAGCGTATCTGTTAAAGTGAGTAATAGAAAATATTTAAAAATCTACTGCCAAAACCTATTCAAGTATAGGCCAGACAAATATCCTGTAGACAACTATAGAAACAGGCACATACTACCTTTAAAAAAGAAGTGCCAAAGTCTATAAAACAACTGACAATGTATGCACCTGTCTGTGAAATACATATTGTAGATACCAAATTAATGGAGCACAGGAATTTGGTTCCATGATTTGTCAAAATCTATGTTCTTCGAAATCCACACTGTTATTCTGCTCTTCCTTATAATGGAAGTAAAGTCATACTTAACATCATGTATGAAATACTTGAAACTATCCACACTATGGCGAATTCCCGCAGATCAGGCATGTTGTTCTGTGATCTTTATATGCTGGAGTCCCATTTTTCTTCTTTAGAGCATATCGTATGTTAGAACTAGTATGAATCATTTATCGAATACTATAGAAAGCCACTAAATCGGTATATTTTTACCTCCTAATGCCCTGGCAATAATCAATTTAGGTAATAAAATGCAGAACCAACGACCAGAAACTTCATACATATAGAATAAGAGGAAAACAGGTAACAATGGACGATAATAAAAATGCTGGAGTTCCTTAAGCAACAGTACTGGGATCACTACTATTTACACTATATACTAATGACTTATTTAAGGGCAATTATTTCAAAGGCAAATATTTTGCTGTAATTTTTGACTACAGGCTACAATGGAATAAATACATTGAATACTTACGTGATAAAACGAAATACCTCTTTTTTCATTTATAAATTTGTGTCCTCTAATGTGTACTGTTAAAATACTCTACTATGTATTGTTTTATACCCTAATTAACTACTACTACGGAATAATTGCGTGGTGAAAGCATATCACACTATTTAGCACTCATACAAACTGATCAAAAAATTTCCAAAAATAGTGAATAAAAATAAATACAGTGTTCACAATATCCCTTTAAGTATAGAGAACACTTTTGCCATCATGGTAAAGTCAAACATAAAAACACTTTCTCAACAATTTTGACACAGAACTGTAATCATCTGCAAACTATGAGATCAAAACAATACATTAATAATATACTGTTACTGTATTCGGTTCTATTAAATTAAATAAACCAAACAAATCCGGCATTAGACTAAACGGTTTAACAGAATTAGGCTACGACCCTCATTTACACTTAAAGGATTTTCCTGTCAGTGTGGGATAACAGGGGATTTAAGGGCTATTCCTATCAACAAAATCGATGCTCCAAAACAAAAGGAAAAATTTAAATATATTTTACTGTTACATGTAAAGTATAAGATGACTCTATTTACTTTTTATAACAGGAGCTGTTTGAGTTTTTATATCTCACTATATACTCTCGTAGACAAAGAACTGCGAACTATTCTTATGGTAAATGGAGTCTGGTTATTTTTTTTTAATTTTGTCATTTGATAATTCTCGACTCGTTTTGATATACCTGTCAAAGTTGATTATGTTGCCCCTTGCACTACATATAAAACTATTGGAACGCTCCTTTTTTGAATTACATTTATGTAAATAATACGCACAAACAAATAATAAAAGAAAAAGTGTGTTCGTATGAGTTCCCGATATGTATAGGTATTACTCAGATATATGTAATACAAAAAAATATTATTTCTAGATTTTTGCTATGTAGAACAAGAGCTAAAGAATCTAACTAATTGCTATATTACACATTTTACACTACTCATTCTGCTTTTCCGAATTTGGTCCGCGTCATATTTTCGAATTAATTTATTTATATTTCTGAAAGCAGCATATAAAAAAAGTTTTCCGACGTTTCGCCCACACTTATAAGTGAGTTTTCCAAGGATCAGAAAACAAAACTAATTTTACTTACCTTGCGGCGACTCCATTCACTTGTCACAATGACGCACAAATTGTAAATTATGACAAGTTTAAAAAAGTGAAGTTTCAAAGTGTGTTTGTAAGAAAAAGACGAAACGAATGGAGACGCCGCAAGGTAAGTAACATTGGTTTTGTTTTCTCATCCTTGAAAAAGCCCATTATAAGAGTGGGCGAAACGTCGGAAAACTTTGTTTATATGCTGGTTTGAGATATACAAGGTGAGTTTTTTTTTTTTTGATGATCAGTATGGGGATCTCGGAAACTAGCGGAGATAGAGCAATGGTTAAATTGGGAGAGACTTGCAGTTTTACTGGCCCAATTTAATGACATTTTCGGATTTTTGTAACAAGTCATGGCTTACTAGATATTTTGAAAAAACCAAATTCTGCCGATTTAGTCAAATCCCTCTAACTCCTTTGTTTTTGATTTTATAAAAAAAGTGTAAATATCAATATTGAAGGGAACTGTATCCCGAATATGATTGTCATGTCCTCGATTGCGTGACAGCTCTTGTTTTTGAGATATGACACAAACTTATCTTTTTTTTGAATGGAAATCATAGTTGGCTATGGCCTCAAAAAATCGGACATTTTTAGAGATTTTCAACTATATAGTTATTCATAAAAATAACGAAGTTATGAATGCTTTTCTCTCTTATTTTCACTTTTAACGTAGGTAGCCATGAAAAATATTGTTTCACTTTGACGTTTCCCCATTTGAGAGTAATTCCATTAGTACTGCTGAACTGACAGTCGATATTGACAAGTTTTCGTGAAAGAAAAACTGAATATGGTGGAATGTTATATCATATGCCATAAAAATTCAGTTCGTGCAGCTGAGGAATACTTTCATAGATATTTTAATAGTCGTCAACCTGCTCTATATACATTTAAGTGGCTTTACAATATTATACCCAGATATGGATCTTTTACTAAACCACCAAAGAAACGTAATCCAATTAACGAAGCAGCACAAATAAATGTTTTGGCAAAGGTAAATCAAAATCTATCTACATCAACTCGTGAGATTGCGGCAGAAGCTGGCACATCTCAACGAAATGTAGTTAACGTACTGAAAGCGCACAAGTTTCACCCGTACAAACTTTTAGTTTCTCAAACTTTGCATGCTAGTGACGAACATAGACGTATTTTGTTTTGTACATGGTTTAGAGACATGTGCCTTGACAATCCTCAGTTTCCATTAAAGGTGTTATGGTCGGGTGAAACTAGATTTACTAACTGCGGTGTGTTCAATAGACACAATGTGCATATCTGGGCTAAAGAAAACCCTTTCCATGTAGAACAAAGACGACCCCAGATAAAATTTTGGTTTTGATGTCATAGGGTCTACTATTCTGGGACCTTTTATCTATGACGAACCACTTACTGGGGAGCGTTACTTGCATTTTTTGCAATACACTTTTCAATACATGTTGCATAATTTGAATTTGAGTACTCGTTTAGAAATTGAGTGGTTCCAACATGATGGAGCACCTGCTCATAACTCGTTATTAGTAAGACAACACTTAGATAATATCTATCCAAACTCTTGGATAGGAAGAAATGATAAATAAGATTTGGCAGTTATAGACATCTATTTATGAGGTGCGCTAATAAAACAAAGTATACAAAAGAAAGCATGAGACAGTTGGTGACCTATTACAAGCAATTGGAGAAATTGATAGGCGGTCTGTGAGGAAACCGGTAATGTCAATCTTAAAAAGATTTTTGTCTAAATAACAAAGCTGTACTTTTCGAACATAAATTGTAACCATTATTATATACTTTAATTTCTTAAATTTTTAGTAAGTACCTACTTATTTTGTTTTTTCGTTATATCTGATATACCTAATAAAAAAAACCGTTCAATATTTTTTGGAATAATCATTAATAAATCAATCTATTTCATGGCTAACTACGTTAGTTAAAAGTGAAAATAAGAGGGAAAAGCATCCATAACTCCGTTATTTTTCTGAATAACTATATCGAGTATTATATCATTGAAAAGCTCTAAAAATGTCCGATAGTTTGAGGTCATAGCCAACTATGGTTTCCATTCAAAAAAAAAAAAGTTTGTGTCATATCTCGAAAACGAGAGCTGTCACGCAAACGAAGACATGGGAATCATATTCGGGATACAATTCCCTTCCATATTGATATTTACACCTTTTTTATAAAATCAAAAACAAAGGAGCTAGAGGGATTTGACTAAATCGACAGAATTTCGTTTTTTCAAAATATCTAGTAACCCATGACTTTTTACAAAAATCCGAAAGTGTCATTAAATTGGGTCAGTAAAACTGAAAATCTTTCCTAATTTAGCCATTGCTCTATCTCGGCTAGTTTTCGAGATCCCCATACTGATCATCAAAAAAAACTCACCCTGTATAAATAAATTACTTCCAAAAAATGACGCGGTCCAAATCCGGAAAAAGCAGACTCAGCTATTACTCTAGCCGCGAAAACCTACGTTCTCAGTCAAAAGACACATTAAAATAATGTTTGGTATCAAATAAATTCAATTTCCTAAACACCAACGAATTATTTATTACATCAAGCTGTCATTTAATCCTCACTACCAGAATTGTCGTTTTCCTTAGCACTACATCTGCTGCGAGACCTAGATCTAGACCTGGAACGTTTGTCGTTGGTCCCAGAAGGTCTGCGACTGTTTTTGTCGGACGAGTGAGACCTGGAGCGACTCCTTGATCGGCTTCTCGAACGAGAGTTACACCTTGGGATTTTAGTACCTTTTGATAATGGATGCATATGGTTTTCCAAAATATTAGTAAATTGTTATTAGATTTGTGATAAAATCATGACTGAAAGAAGGTACATACTCAACTCCTGAGGTTCGTAAATCAAACTTTAGAATCTCTAAATAGGGTACTTACGTGTAACTTAGCATTTGGATTCTTCTGTAAATGCACAAACTTCTTAAAAACACATTCAATTTGGTCACTTTAATAGTTGCTGTCGTCATCGTTTTTGTAAAAAAAGTAACGTCATAAATGAATAGAAAAGAAGGTTTTTAGAGCATACATCTTTGTAAGTAAAAGTCGATTATTTTAGTAGGACATATTTATACTTTGCTACACGATTGTACTCAATTGGGTTTTTACTTTAGTCTAAGGTTTTTACTGTCCACTGCTGTCAGAATTCGAACATTAGATCAAGGCCTCAGCTACTTGTTCATAGTGATGGGGTCCACTATGAACAAGTAGCTGAGGCCTTGATCTAATGTTTCACTTGGATTTTATTAATAATTTATCTTTGAGTTACTTATTATAAAAGACATAAATAAAAATTCTTAATATATTCTACACTAAAGGTCGTCAATTAATACTAAACAAAACAAAGGGACAGAGTACAAAATGGTACCGAAATATTTTGTCTTTGCCTATTTATATATAATAATTACTGGATTTCATTAGTCAGTTCATGGCTATCATTCAATTTAGTTGGCTTTTAGCGCATTTATATCTTCACGACAATGTCTCACTAGCTAAGGTTTACAGAATCGCGTCATCAACCTGTTCTGACTACGGCCTTTATATTTGTCAAAACAAAAACATGCTACCAGGACTATTAGAATGAAGAAAAACATGCTGTCTAGATGTTTGATTGAAATTTACTTTTTTAACAAATTTTTCCTTACAGGCGTAGTGGTGTATATAGTGAACCACCTCAACAAGGTTTTCTGATACACTAATGAGACTAAATTTGTAAATGTTAATTTTATATACATCATTTCTTTAAATAAATAAAAAAAAATAAAAATCACTTTTAATTTTGCAGGAATAATTCTCTTTGCCTGTTAGAATTCAACCAATTTCCGGGCATTATATCCTCGATAATCGCAATATTTTTACCTTATCCCGATCGGACTAGCCTAATTAATACAGTTCGCAAAATATCTCTCTAAATAATTTAAATTGCAATTCTTCAAAAACTACTTCGACAGTGCCCAGTTTAAATCATATATGCTTCATAAATTATCATTTTGACAAGGATTAATTTTCTAACTTTTGTTACCAAAAAGTAAGTAAAAAATCCACTTTTCACCAGTTGTGACTTTTCTTGGTGGAAAAAGGCCCAATAAGTACTTACATACACTTATTAAAAGGGTTTTCTCTGATTCTTTAACGCATCACGACCCTTGCATTAGTTTTCATAATATAGGCCATAAACAACAACAAAAAAATCAAATTTCAAAGGGTTTTTATTACATATTTAAATAAATTACTTCTACGAATTCGCTGCTAAAATTTTCTCTATAAAATTATTCTCCAAAAACTGTCACTGATTGATGGTATAAGTGAAGCGAATTACTGTTACATTTGATGTCCCAAAATGACTTCAATATCCACTTTTTAGTTACTTCAATACTCCATGCAAATACTATTTCGAAAAACATTCAGCATGAAATCGAAACATTCGCATCGAATTTGCGGGTTTGAAAATTTCCCGGAATCTCCGCCCAACTACATTCCATGAAAGAAATCAACATATCCCAACCCCTTCAACCCTTCCGTGAGCGAGTGTCACATTTACTTCGTTAATTACTGTACCTTCTCTCTTCAACTGATATCTCAGTCGGCATGCAATGCCGCGAACCATTCTATACATACACACACACACACGTACCTTTGTCGCCGCCTACTTCGATCGTTTTTTAAAACAAAAGCGCACTGCCTAACGAAGTTCCCATTGGTCGCAACCGACAACTCCATAGGAGGCCTGCAATGCTATAGCTGCTTATAACTTATAATGTAACCACATTAAGAAAGCTTCGAGCATATAAAACACTATACACCACCAGCCAACTATGCTTTTGCTCGCTTGTGGGCTTTCTTGTTTGCTTCTTTTGTTTTTCGCAACAAAACATCACGGCGTGCTTGATGATGATCACCGAATGGTGTTCGAACGTCACCGCAATGTTCAGAAGAAACGACGAAGGTGGAGTTGAAGAAAGAAGAAATGAAAAGCTTTAAAGAGATTTTTTCATGTCCATATACTTTCCTTTGCAAGTGACGGTATAAAAATCGCTACAAATGTCTCTACAGCAGACAGAAAAATCGCTAATTGACACTTTAAATATAGTTTAATCTCCATTGTGCATTCTAAAAATGCCATTAGTTCTAATGTTTATTTCAAAAAGTTGAAATAAGTGATGGTTTCGTAAATTAAATTCAAGCGTACTCATATATATGTACAAAGTTGTACACCCTTTCATTATTCAAGCTTACTCCATTTAGACAAAGATTTTACCTTCCTAAAGTTAAAATAAATCTTTGTAAAGTTCTGGCTATTTTGTAACACAAACAGTGCCGGGTTCGGACTACGGGATGCCCTAAGTAATCCACGTCGTTGGGCCCTTACCCATAAGGTTGATACTTCGGTCTCCACCCTCCCCGTAACAGGATGCAACTGCTTAATTTATTATGGGCTAATCCTGCACTAAACACTAAAAAATGTAACATATGCAACATATAGTAATCCTTAGGAACCGTCTGCAATCTCAACCAGAATATAATCATTGAGTTTAGTAAACCTAAATCCTTGTTACTTTTTCACCCCCGGCAAGTACCACAAAAAAATAGATGGATTTAGGTACGTGAAAGAAATTTTTACTAACTGAGATGTTACTACTTTATGCTCAATGAATCATCGAAAAAAAAGAGCAATAGTCATTTGAGACTGGAAGCGAAAGCTCTCTCGTTATCTCCATGCCTATGTTTCTCTTTCATACAGATACTTGTCACTATTTTCTTACAATTCAAGTAGATTAATTAAAAAATAAAAATTTTCGAGTTGTAATCCACTAATACTTTTTTATATAGAAAACTGAGTTGTATGGGTATGTCAAAATCAAGCAAGTGTCGTGTCGGTCGGAGAGGTGTCGGAACAATTTTTGCATTTCACTACCACCACCATCACATATATTCTAATTATGTAAGTGTAGTTCTTCGTGAAGAAGCTTTCGCTTAAAAAAACGAAAAGCTGTTGAAGGGCTGTTATCATCACAATTCAAACTATTTTATTTATAAGAATGGTTATATAACCATGAATTCAGCTATTTCCCTATTTGTTCCTCAAACCTCGTTTGCTAAGGAGCGATCCAAACAAGAAATGGTCAAAGAAATTGGTTAGGTAACCTAAAATTCAGTTATTTCCCTAATTGTTCTCTATTTTTCTACACCTTTTTTTCTGAACAATAATTGTGGCATATCTGTTTTTTATTTTTTCTGAGTTCTTCGGGAATAATAACACATAACTTGAAATTCCAAAAGTTTCAAGGTCTGAATCAGACTCCGTTTTCAATGGTATTATCACAAATGAACAATAAATTTAATAAATATCTTTTAAAAAAAATAACCAACTTCAATAACAATAATGACACTAAAAAGTAAAAAATAATTCAATTGGATATTTACAACGAAAGATATTATATGTTCTATAAGACTGCGTTTGAAGTTGATGCCAAACCTAAGAAATGCATATATTTTACCTAGGAATATAAACAGATTTATAAATTAAACTGTTATTGATTTATAAAGCAATTTATACACCATGTTATACACATATTTTTCACGCTTGGTACCAACTTGAGTTATAAAAGCACGTGTTCAGAACCTTCAAGTATAAGAAAAATTTTCAAAAACCAGCCTCCATATTATACGCTTACGAAAGAATGACACCGCGAAAAGAGTATTCATTTTGTCATGACATTCTAACCTAGGAAAACAGCAATTACATGGATCGAATTTGGAACCTCTGTGTACTGGTTTACCCGAAAATCGTAGATGTCGTCTTTACATTTCACGTCTACAAATTACAAATACTATGAAAATTATCAGATTTGTGAAGCATTACTATTTTGTTTTCTTTATCGTCTTTTCCGGTAAAAAAGTTCCATATCCTTTCTTCCCTATCTTAAACCAGAAAAACATTTTTTAAACCCGAGTTATTGTATTATATAAATTTCTTGCTAGCACAATTGTTACAAGTTCTCAAGATTGTCGATGGTGGTCTCCAGAAAATCCCCACTTCGTGATGTAAGTCGTGCTCAATGTATATTTGAGACTAATTTAACAGCTGAAAGATATCATAATTTCCGGCATAATAAATTAAGTGAGGTTCTGGATAATTTGCCCTAAAACATTACACGAAATTTATGGTATCAGTAAATGGGATGCCAATACGTCAGGGGTAAAGTATGAGGGCGATGTTTGGAAAGTTATTGGCCACCCCGATGGCGGGATTTTACTCCTCTAGATTTTTTCTCTTGGGGTTATCTTCAACAAAGAGTTTATAAGCAGAGTCCATTCAGCAACATTCAACATTTTGAAGAGACACTTCACTTGGTAGAAAGATGTCAGTCGGTAGGAAAATCTATGATTCGCACTGAGACTGAAAGTCGACATAGAGAAATCTAGCTGACGGGTGTTTAAACTCTTCATATAATATTGTTTAATAATTTGGTCTTGTATTATGTAGTCCATCGGCATTTAAAAAAAACTGACATTTTGAATTATTCTTATTGGTTATGAGTATCTATAAGCTTTTATTCCGTTTAAAATGCTGAATCTAATGAATTATTGAAAATATTCCTTGCTGTATATAATGTATTTGCCATCAAAAAATATGCATTTATTTAACGAAAAAAAAGACAAAAATAGGGAAAAACCCAACTATATTCTCGATGGCTCAAATTTTGCACATTGACGTAAAATGAGATTAGAAACAATTTTTTTTTCTGAATGATATTTGTGGCATATTTTTCAATGTTTAAAACCAAACAATCCCTAACAAACGACCTCGAACTTCACAAAGCAACACTAACTCCCAAGATAATCACATTAATACAATAACTATACCATACATAAAGGATCTATCCGAAAGAATAAAAAGAGTGGGAAATAGATGTAATATCAAAACATCATTTAAAACAAGAAATACACTAAAATCAATTATATTAAAAACCAAACGAAAAAACACAACTCAAAATTAAAAAAATTGCATTTATAAAATCCCTTGTGAATGTAATAAATTCTATATTGGAGAAACCTCTAGACCTCTAAATGTTCCAATAAACGAACACAAAAATTACATAAAAAAGCGACAGTTTGAAAAATCCAAAATTTGTGAACATGCTTGGGACCTCGGTCATAAAATACAGTTTCAAAATTCAGTTATATTACACAAAGAAGAACACAACACCAAAAAAAACTAAAAGAGTCTGCTTTAATTCTGTTAAATGAAAACGATTTCATCACTTCTTCCTCCGTAGAATTAATCCAATCGGTACTGGTTGCCGATGATTAAGGAAGAAATTGCTAGTGGTAATGTCCTTGTGAACAACCCAATATCGGGATAGTTCATAAGATTTTTTCCAAGTTTTTCCCTTATGATTTTAAGGGGATCACTGAATATATATAACATATATAACAATGTCGCTCCTATGAGCGCCACATAAAATTCTGAAGATCTCCCTTTCAAATTCTCCTAATTTGAAAGGAACTTTATGATTTTATGATCTTTAGAAGTTTCTGTGCTACCCTGTATATTACAAATAAAAAAATCTTAGTTACGTCAGAAATCAAATAATACATATTGTCAAATATTTTAATTTTATATCTTAGAATTGTGCCTTTTTTATCGTAGTTTCTTAACTATTGACAACGGGATCTGACCTAGACCCCGAAATGTTTGGAATATACAGTAATTTTCGTAACTGTGGTGTTATTTCCCAAGAAGTACTTAAACACAAATTATTTAAGTAACATTTCTCCCAATTATGTCAAAAATGCCATTTACTGGCATTTTTTTAGAAAAAAATGTCAATTTTGTAAGCCAAGTCTTTCAATTAAAACGTTACCTTATATAAAGGACTTTAATGGTGTAACTGCTGTCTGTATTGTTTTTCCTTATTCTTTCCATCATCAAGTTCTGGTTATATTTGTCCATATTCTGTTACAATGCTTCAAAGTATTAGAACGCTGACACTCTGTATCTGTAGTTATTTTTATTTACCATTATCAATTTTATTCAGATTTATTAATTTCTGCCTTACAGCATATCGTAGTTGTCTCATTATTTACATTCTATACTTCTGGAATCATTTTTGTCTTATACAAAAAATGTCCTCATTTATCTGAGAGACAACTCCCCCATGTTTACATAATGGTCAGTGAACTCTTTCACGCGAACGGATTGAAAATGGCATCGTTAAGAGGGAGAAAAATTTCAGACGTGGTATCTTTTGAAAATCTCTTTCCGGTGAGTGGTCAGTCGTCACCCTTCAGTGTGGCCAAGACAAAAAGGCTATTTCCCTACACATATTTGTCTTTCATGCGTCTTTGTTTGCCAATGTCCACTTGCAACAAAAACCGTTGACGCGCTGGGGAAAGAGGTAAAGTGCCAGGGAGATAATTGAAACTTTGCAGATTCCACTGGCTGATAGCAAACACTTTTTTCACTGGACAACGGTTGGTTATGAAGAGAAGTTCATAACAAATTTATGAAATCACTCGGAAGGAATCATCTGAAAACCATGACAATAATGATGAACAAGTACATGAAGCAAACATTGACATACTGAAGAAGAAAATTGTAAAGAATAATGGAATATCAGATTTAAACTTCTGATTTAGTCAAATATTGGAGGTTGACTAGTATTCGCTATTAACTTATTTGTATGTGTTTCTCCAGTTATCCATGCCATTTTCATAGTTCATCATATCTACTAAGTATGTTAAGAATAAAATATTTAAAAAATATATATATAACCGACTTCCACCTATAACTAAAAAGCTGAAAATAATTATAACAAAATACAACTCTGGCAAATAAATAACCTTACTAGAGAGGACCAGGTAACAGCGAAAGCCTCAACATTACACAATGATACATTTTCATTTAAGTTGACAGGTAAATGTTTAAAAAAAAATGTACTAGTACGTGTTGACTTTTTTTGCAAACTCTGTATAACTATAGATAATTCCACTCCACCTTATGTACCAACCATCTTGTAAATACGACTGCACACGGACAAGCATAAATTTGTTAGCTGCCTTCTGTAAATTATAGGACGGAGTAGAATCCATCCCATATTTACGGAGTCAAATCCGTCCTATATTTTAACTATCATATAATACAACTCCTTGTGGGCTACCCCACAAATTATTTCATTTTCAACATTTTATATTATCACCCTGTGTAACATTAATTCCTCTCCACACTTTATACAACTTCTTATGGACTATAAAATAAATGATTGTTAATCACACTGTATAAATATAATTCAACTCCAACATATATTTCAACCACCCTGTATATTATTTGTATACGTTCACATCATTTAACAGTTTTTTAATCACCCTATATAATTTTAATGCCACATTTTTTCGAACATTTTTATACCACCAAACGTCCACTCCCCTCTATATTCCAACCATCCTATATATACGTCTGCCTATGGACCACTATCATTCTAGTCCGTCCTTTATTTCAATAGTCATATAAACACAACTCCTTCTATCACTTTACTTTGTGATTTTGTTTGCTATAACTAAATATTTTGTGTACAAACGCACCAAATAGCGGTTTAGAGTTTGACATGTGTTGTCACTGAATTTTCTATTAGGCAGGGAGAATGTGACAACTAAAAGCACCGTCTTCGCAAAATTGAAAAATTTTCATTTAAATAGGTATTTGCCTTGTATACAAACAAAACGAGAAAGTACTATGCTTTGCTACCTATACGCTTGAGATATACATAGAAAATTTTCAAATTTGCAATTAAAACTTCCAGTGCCTACAATTCCCGCACTATTACGTTGGAATTAAAATATTTATGAGGAAATGTCCGGTATGTCATTTTGATGAAATTTTTTATTAGAATTTTTTGGAATTTTCGGCGATTTTCTGCAAAACTGCAAGTTGCACGTCGCAGAAAAGTATAAGAGATCACCTAGGGATCTTCCTTAATAGATTAAACGTTAAAAAACTATACACATCTATAAGGAGTTTTAGAAAAATCGACCAATATGTTAGGGATATTGGTCGATTTCCATGCACTTTACTTTACCAATAGAATTCTTTTCCAAAATTTGAAGTTTCACCAATCCGGATATATATTCTATTAAACAAGACCATATTCATTCAAAACTGTAAACCACAGGAGAAGAATTCAGGTAACATACATTGAAAAATACGTGACGAATTGATAACCTTCTTTTTAACTGACTTCCAAAAAGGAGGAGGTTATCAATTCGTCACGTATTTTTTTCGTTTTTTTTTTGGATGTATGTTACCTGATTTCTTCTCTGTGGTGAACCGTTTTGTATGAATATGGTCTTGTTTAATAGAGTATATATCCGGATTGGTGAAACTTCAAATTTTGGAAAATAATTCTATTGTTAAAGTGATAAAATTTGTGAATGAACACATGCGTGCATGGAAATCGACCAATATGCCTAATATTTTAGTCGATTTTTCGATAACTTCTTATGGATGTGTATAGTTTTTTAACGTTTGATTTATTAAGGAAGATCCTTAGGTGATCTCATATACTTTTCTGCGACGTGCAACTTGCAGTTTTGCAGATAATCGCCGAAAATTCCAAAATTCTTATCAAAAATTTCATCGAAATGACATAACAGACATTTCCTCATAAATATTTTAATTCCAACGTAATGGTGCGGTAATTTTAGGCACTGGAAGTTTTAATTGCGAATTTGAAAATTTTCTATGTACATCTCAAGCATATAGGTAGTAAAGCATAATATTTTCGGCTCCTTAAATCAATGGATACCAAGCTTGTTTTGTTTGTATACCAGGCAAATACGAATAATTAAATGCAAATTTTACCATTTTGCGAAAACGGTGCTTGTGGTTGTCATATTCTCCCGGCCTAATAGAAAATTCAGTGACAACACATGTCAAACTTTAAACTGCTATATGGTGCGTTTATAGACAGGGTTATAGTCGTCCGTAGGCAGCCGTATATTCAGGATAGTTGGAATATAGGGTGGACAAGACGTTTGGTGGCATAAAAATGTTGGAAAAAATGTGAAATTAAAATTAAATAGGGTGATTAAAAACTGTTGTATGATGTGGACATAAGCAAATCATATACAGGATGGTTGAAAGCTGGAGTTGATTTATATTTATATAGTGTGATTAAAAAATTATTTCTTTTATAGTCCATAAGAAGTTGCATAAATTGTGGAGAGGAATTAATGTTACACAGGGCGATAATATAAAATGTTAAAAATGAAATAATTTATAGGCTAGCTCACAAGGAGTTATATACTATGGTTGAAATATAGGACGGATTTGACTCCGTAAATATGGGATGAATTCTACTCCGTCCTATAATTTACTGAAGGCAGCTAACAAATGTATGCTTGTCCGTGGGCAGTCGTATGTACAGGATGGTTGGTACATAGGTTGAAGTGGAATTATCTATAGTTATACAGGGTTGTCAAAAAAAGTTGAAAAAAGGTTACATGTCGTAGTCCATAAGGCATAAATATATTTTGGGCTTATTAAGTCAAAGCCTACTAGTACATTTTGTTCGTAAAGATTTACCTGTCAATTTAAATGAAAAAGTATCAATGTGTAATGTTGAGGCTTTCGATGTTACCTGGTACTGTCTATTAAGGTTATACATACAAAATAAATAATAAAGAATGAAAACTACCTGAGTTCAAAAAAACTAAAAAGTTGAAAATAAAACATTTAAAAAAATATAACCGACTTCTACCTATAACTAAATAGTTAAAAATAATTATAACAAAATACAACTCTAGCAAATAAATAAGACATTCAATGTTGTTAGGTACCTACCCAGGAAGTAAAAAATGTAAACATTAAAAAGTGCTCATTCTGTACAAATTAATTACCTACCAATCTAGTATATTTTTGAAGTCGGTGCCAAGCAACAATCAAGTTTGATGAATTAGTAGATAAGTAAGCAATGAAGGATTTTAGATTTGCTTTGCACCGGCTTCAAAATATACTAGATTGATAGGTAATTAATTTGTACAGAATGAGCACCTTTTAATGTTTACATTTTTTACTTTCTGGGTATGTACCTAACAACTTTGAATGTGTTATTTATTTGCTAGAGTTGTATTTTGTTATAATTATTTTTAACTTTTTAGTTATAGGTTGAAGTCGGTTATATATATTTTTTAATGTTTTATTTTTGGAAGTCGGTTATAAATGAGTGGCCCATGAGAGATTTAGAATGATTTATGCAAACAATTGATGAATCGGTATAAGTATAGGATACCAAAATGTGTGGAATATCCTAATTAGTTGGGTTATGAAGTATTTGTTTTTGATAATACTTAAGTTTTAATGTATTTATTTAGACTGATATAATGTAATAATGGCCATGGGCGTATTCAGGTTTTGATAAATTTGTGTGTTTTATAGGACTTTAGGGAGAACAGCAATTACACAGAACGGATCCAGAATCGGAACCTCTGTGTGATAGTTTCCTCGAAAATCCTAGATGTCGGTCGTACATTTCGCTTCTACAAATAAGTAACGAAATTAAAGTTTTTTTCAGATATAATTCATAGAACTTTATTTGTGTTCAAATTCGTAATTCTTAATTTAATATGACAACAATTCAACCGCTAATGGGCTACCCTACATATTTATTTTTTCTAACCTCCCTGTATAGCTATAATTGCACTCAATTCTCTAACATTTATTAAAATCCTCAATATAATAATTCAATCTCATTATATATTTCCACCACCCTGCATATGCAACTGCTTATGAACCACGCATAATATTTTTTAACATTTTTCAACCACTGGGTAAACCATTCTGTATATGCCACTGCCTATGACCCACCATATTTACTCTTTTTGTTTATGAAATTTTTAATTATCTTCTGTAACTATAATTCTACTCCGACCTATATTTCAATCATTATATATATATGGAACTCTTCGTGGTCTACTCTATAAATCATTTCCTTTTCTAACATTTTTTATCACCATCCTGTATATCTATAATTCCTCTTACCCTATATTTCATCTTAACTATATATACAACTGCTTATGGGTTGCGAAATGTTGCATTTCCATTTCCGCCACCCTGTATATGCATCTATGTATAACATTTTTTGCACCCCCCTTATAACTGTAATTTTACTGCACCTTCTATTCCAAGAACCCTGTAAATTCAACCGCTAATGGGCTACAATATATAATTATTTTATTAGTTATAATTGCAATCTACTCTATATTTTAAACACCCTAAATATGCAACTGCTTATGTGCCACCCATTAAAAAAATGATTTCTAACCTATCTGGAATCGCCCTGTATAATTTTGATATTAAACGATTACTTTACCCACTAAACAATAACAACGTTTGCATGCCACTTCCAGAAGTACATGCTCTAAGTATATAACAGCATTGGTCTGTCTATATATAATTAATCAATGGTTTGAGTCTGGCGGCGGCGGCACGCGGCACATTCATTTGTTTGGCATTGACATTATTGACGTAATTAATGAATTTTTATTATATTTTATTTAATGAATGAACCAATATTATAAATTAAGATTAGCATTCTGCACTGAAGGTCGTCAGTAGCTACTAAACAAAACAAAAATGAAGAAAATCTGTTGAGAAACAGAGGAGAAAATGGTACCTAGTCGTTTTGTCTTAGCCTATTTATATATAGATTTCTGAACCAGCATAATGAAAAAAGTTTCCCGACGTTTCGCCTACACTTATAAGGAGCTTTTTCAAAGATGACAAAAACAAAACAAAATGTTACTTACCTTACGGCGACTCCATTCATTTAGTCTTTTTCCTCACAAACACACTTTGAAACAATTTGTTTATCAGTGTGACACGTTTAATAAAGTGAAGGTTCCGTTTCTTAAATTTAAATTTTCCGAATATTTCCAAAAAATCTGAAAAGATAAAATATTAGAGATGTTTTGCAGTACTCTCTTCGAGGTGTCATTCTTTTGTACGCAAGCCAATATATATAATATATATTGTTTCTGGTTGCTTCATCAGTTGCGCTTTCCACAATCGAATGTCCTCTCGAACACTCATATTGTTAAATTTGAAGACGCGAGATGTCGGTCTTTACATCTCGCGTCTTCAAATGTTTTGTAGTGTTATTTGACGTGCAAACGCAAAATCAAAAACCTATTTTCATTGCCAACTTTTTTCAGCCATACGATCAGGTTTTCAGAATTGCAATAAGACGTTTCGTTTTTTGGCTAACAACAACGACTTTTACTTCTTATGGACACCAAAAGAGATGTTTCTACTGAAAAATAGTGCAATTGATTCTGATTTGACATAAGTATATACAACTTGTTATAATTAGATTTTTAAAAGCACAAATAAAAAGAAATATGACCTTAGTTGGTCTTGACTCCACCAAAGAATTGTTTTTTATCATAATGACAGTACTAGTCAACCAAAATTAGAGTACACATAGCTTCAAACACAGTGAGTTTCAAAAATTAAAGAAACAAGATAAGTTTATTATAAATTTGATAGAAACAATATAAAAAATCAATCTCAAATATATTTTGAGTTATAACCGGAAAGACAACACCCGTATAGTACATAGTGGAACATGAATAACTATATTTATAATAAAATATGTAGAAAAAATATTATAATAAGTGCTCAAATTAACGACCTTCTTGTTTACATAAGTTTGTATAATGTTCTAGGCCTTGTCGGATATAACACAAAATCTTATTTGAAATAAACTCTTAAAATATCTCATTCTTTTTCATTTACGAAACTCATTGTGTTTGAAACTAAATATCAGAATCAAATATCATATTTTGTGGAAAAATGTAATTTGATTATGGTAGTCGAAAAACGAAATGTCGGATGGAAAATCTGAATAGTGGCAATAAAAATATGCTTTTGGTTTTGACGTTTGCCCGTCAAAGAACCCCAGATATAATAATTCACCAATTATATATATATATATATATATATATATATATACACATATGTTTTAGGTGGTTTCCGGGAATTCATCCGCGTAGTTGATAACTGATCCCTGCCGGGCTCGATGGTAAAATGACGACGTTTCGGCAGAGTCACATCTGCCCTCATCAAGTCGGTTCGCAAAATTCTCGTAGCCTTCTGGCCTAGGTCCCAAATACAATTTGATAATTCAACTATACTTCACAAAGAACAACATAACACAAAACGAAAAATAAAACAGTCTGTATTATTTCTTTTGAATGAAGACGATTGTATCGCTTCTACTTCTGTAGAATTTAATCGTATCTGGTTACCGACAATTATAGAAGAAATTATTAATGATAACCTCCTTTTGAACAACCCAGTATCGGGATAGTTCATAAGGTTTTTCCTAGGTTTTCCCTTATGACGTTAATGGGATCACTGAAACAATAGAATTCTTTGGCGAATCTTATATAACAAAGTCGTACTTAGGAACGCTCCTTATAAATTCTAAAGACAACTCTTTCCAATTCTTCTAATTTGAAAGCTGTTTAACTATACACATGATCTTTAAAATTGTTTGTGCTACTTGTATATCTAAAAACAACAAATTTCTAATGTCAATTAAATGTCATAATAATTTTCCTTTTGCAATTTACATTAATAAATATAAAGCCATTGACAACGAAGTCAGAATAGACTTTGAAACGTTTGGTTTTCCTTCAATATACGTCGTTTTATTTCGATTGTAGTGTTATTGCCAAAAAAAAACATAAAAGTAATAGAACCCCTTCTTTCAAAAAAATATTCGTTATAACTTCAGCCCGTTTATAGCTTCGTTTTTCAATAAATTAAGAGGATGTTTACATGAAATGTACACGAAAGAAGCACCCATCTCCCCAAGCTGTATGTTAGTGCAGCGTTAGCAGAATTACGACGTTCGTTTCTTTTTGTTTACAGAAAGAATTAGTAATTTATCTATTTGTTCTCTGTGATTGTGAATTGCATTACGTACTACTAATCCAATATGGACGCTTAGTTCTATTAAATGCAGTTGGTCTAGAAATTGGATAAAATCTTCATTCATCAATAAACCTTATCGAGTTACTCATAGTTATGTTTCGAAATTAAAGTACGGAAAGATAGAGTTCAGTTAGTGATTTAATTTGTCAATTTTTACGCTCTTCCATCGACTAAATAAGCGTCAACTAACAAGAAGTATCATTTTTGTTGTCTTAACTGGATTTTTGAGATACTAATACAAATTCGGTGGCTACATTCATTTAAAAACGTATTGAAGACCCAGAGGCATATCGTTCTTGCTGAGCACGTGTTGAAGTGTTCATTCGTTTTATAGTCTTAGTTTTGTGTAATTAAAACAATGTTGGTGTCAAAGGAAGTCCAAAAATGAGTTTATAATTTCATATAAATATATTTGTTATTTTCGTTTAATAGTTTTTTTCGAAAATACTATCACATTTGTGAAAAAAACGCTGTATATTCAAACGTTTCAATGTCTTGTTCTGGCTTCGTTCTCAATTTCATTCACACCAGAATAAAATATAGATTTGAAATCTTTTTGATAATTTTACATGTCATTTTTGGATAAAAAAAACTCAAAAAGTCATTCAAGTAGTCAAGACACTTGTCTGCAGATTTTATATGGCTCCTAGGGCATTCTCCAAAAAATGCGATCAACGATTTCTGTTTTTTCAATGATTCTATTAACGCTGTAAGGGAACACCTTACGAACTATACTGATGATTCATGAGGAAATGACCTTTTAATTTTTTACTTAATCATCGGTAACCAAATAAGATTGATTTCTACAGAAGTAGAAGCAATACAGTCGTCCTCACAGAATTAAGACATACTCTTTTAATTCTCTGTATTGAGTTCCTTTCTGTGTGGTGTTGTTCAATTTTCAACTTATATTTTATGGCTTTGGTCCCAAGCATGTTCACAAATTTCAGATTTTTAGAATTGTCGATTCTTTATATAATTTTTATGTTCATTTATTCGTAAACTTACAGATATTTCTCCAATGTAAAATGTTTTACATTGGCAAAGAATTAAGTGAATGCAGTTTTTTAAGTTGTATTTGTTACCTTTGTTTTCGATATAATTGTTTTTAATGTATTTCTTGTTCTTATTTTAAAATGTTGTGTTGACAGAATAGACTCTTAACAAATAATTCAGGCTTCTTTCAAAAGTGATATATTTTACTATTTGTCCGAGAAGCTTAGTTTGTTAAGACGAATAGTCTGTAATTTTCACTACCACTTATGCACAAATATACCCAATGCTTATCGTATACTTTACGTAGCTTGCGGTATTGATATTCATATCTTCCTTATCTTAATTTGAATTCCAACTCATAACTCCACTGTCGAATAAGTGCCACAATGCAATTGGTCCGCAACAGGTTTCTTCGTGTACGAACAGAAGTTTCATTTTGGTCGCAAACTTGTTGCAAGATCAACATCCTTGCAATCGTAGTCTCAAAGCAGTTATAACGCTTGCGCTGGCCCTAAAAATCAAAAAATAAATATCTTAAAGTTGTAAGAAGAAATTACGCTAGCAGTAATACAAATCATCAAATGAAGGATGCCAAAACATCAATATAGTATACAAATCTTTAATCTATAATATTTACTTAAAGGAATTAAACCATCTCTTTCGAACAACGCACAAATTATCCTCCTACACGTAAAATATTGATAATGTAGATCTTGAAAGTTATAGACCGTTCAACCAATTCAGAAATAGAAAGAAAAATAGTTGAAAATTGGTATTAACCTGTTTACTTCATTTATCTAGTTGTGTCCAGTATATCTATTATTCCTTATTTGTCATACAAACTGTATATTATATATTTAACATCAGTATTTTAAAACTCATTAAAGAGTCATTTGAAACTGAACCATGGACGGGAACGCTTCTTCCGAAAAGTAGTTTTCGCCTCTCGTTATCTCCCTGTCATTCTATCTTTGTGTCATTCTTAGAAATGAAATTTTAAAAAATTAATCTTATTATACGTTTCAAGTATTTACCTATTTAATATTATGGCAATGTTTAACGAGGTCAGATTAAATAAACAGATTAACTTCCGGGAACATTATTTAAGCCCATATTTTTTAAACATTAACTCATCTCCAGACTATTCTTCAAAATAGCTTCTGTAATATAGTATAATCTAAAACAATTTCAGAACAAATTTGAATGATGAAAAGTACCTGGGCGATCAATGGTCTCTCTAGAATTAGAAAGTTCACCAACTTAGCTATATGTAAACGTATTTTTCCTCCAATGATTACTTTTTAACCGACTTCCAAAAAGGAAGAGGTTATCAATTCATCTGCAACTTTTTTTTATATATGACGAACGATTATTCAAAAACAGCTTGTGCAATTTTGATGATTTAAACTGCATTGTATTAAGGAACATTGTAGAAAAGCCCCATATAATTGTCTATAACATGAGATTTACGGTTTTCCAGAAAATCAGAAAAAAAGTCAATAAGGGCAAAGATTTGAGTGAATTTCAATGAGTCCTCCCTGTTTTCTCTAAAACTGGTCAAGGAATTTAAATATTATAAATTGTATTCCAGATTGATTCCGTATATTTTTCTATAACGTTAAACCTACCATTTTTCTGAAAATCGGAAAAACATAAGCAAAAAAATAGAAACTTCACGGTAAATGTCAATTTTTCAATCATAAATATCTAGTTTAAATGGTTCTGATTTTAATTCGTTTGAAGTAAGTTTCTTTTAGAGACGAAGTTAAGTTAGGGGCTTATAGTCGTGTGAAATGGCAGAAAATATTCTGTTAGTTTATCGAGACGAAATTTATTATGTCGGCGAACTCTTCTATTTGGTACACGGTTGTAGATAAGTGCGTGCGTGCATGTAATATTAGATGGTACATAAGCAGTTGTGTACATAGGATAGTTGCACTATATGTTGGAATTGAATTAGTTATACAGGGTTGTTCTAAAAATATTGTATTGGGTGGCACATAAGTAGTTGCCTATACAAAGTGGTTGAAATAAGAGTGAAGCAAAACTATAGTTATATAGAGTGGATATTTGCGTTATAGGAAGGAGTATAATTACCGTTATACAGAAGGCGTCAAAAAATGCAGTTGAATATACAGGATGGTTGAAATATAAGGTGGAGATATTCATAGTTATACAGGGAGGTTTAAAAAAGTTATATAGTTTGGAAAATAAGTAGTTGCTTCGACAAGGTGTTTGAAGTATGGGTGGGGTTTAATTATTGTTATTCAGGCTGTATCAAAAATTTGTTATATAAGCATAAGCAGTTAGGATATTTGAATTATAGGACGTAGGACGGGGTATGTCTACTTATAGACATGGGTTGAACAAATTTTAGAAGCAGTTGCATATACCGGGAAGTTGAAATAAATGGTAGAGTAAAATTATATTCATAAAATGTGGTTCAAAAAGGTGAATTTTCTTCTTATATAGAGTAGACCATGAACAGTTTCATAAATGGAATACTAGACGTCCAGAAGTATAAGATCTGTAGTCCATTATTAAATAATTTAAAAAATTGGGTGTTTACTCTAAACTCAAATATTATCTGAGATGTTTGCTTTATCATATGAACTAGGTGAGCACATAAATGTAATGTTTTCTGAAAGTTAGTTGTGGCATCTCTGGTTTTTATTATTATTTTTGTTTTTTTTTGTTTTTTTCTTGGGAATAACACCAAATAAACGTGAAAGTCTATTTTGGACTATTTGAAATATATTTTTCCAAAAAACTCAGAAAAAAATTTAATGATAACAAGTAACCACAGCTGGTAACTTTACTTTTTTTCTGTTGCTCTGAGTTCTGTCGTACGTCAGGTCTGTAATTTGAAATATCACAAATGTATAATAGAACGAAAATCAATTTTTGTGCTGGTATTGTATATTAATTGGATTTTATATTTATTTATTACTTCAATATATTGTTTTTTTCTATAAACGTGCAGACTCATAATATATGATCTGGCCCCTTTGCCATAGAGAGAAAACGAAGTTGTATGGGTAGTTCAAGGTCAAAAACCAATTTTTTTATATGTAAGTTAAGAAAGTTTCGGTACAAATAATAAATTATTTAAATAAAATTAGCAACAAATGCATGCTTATGGATTACAGTTCTATCACTTATCTTTGACAAAATGTTTCATCATTTACAAATTGGGATTAAACGAAAAATAAAGAGGCCCCTAAAAATCCATAGCTCTCAATTATTTCGATGCTAAATCCTCGTTATCGGTAGAGCATTAATCTCCAGAAGTAAAAGCGTACTTGTTACAACAATCAAGACAAAGATGTAATCTTTCATTTAAACCTCAAGCACACCGCCTTAATCCTCTTTCTACCCTCTTCCATCATCCACCCTGCATGGGCCTTCAGAGAGAGTGTACCTTGACGCTGACAAGCCGGATAATTCGGGTGTCATTTACACGTAATCTCGTTCGCTGTACCGACCATCATCAGTTCATCACCGGCACAAAGGAATTACACCTGTTATCGCTTTAATGTAACTATTAATGTTGTACGACTGGTAATCTCGGTGGCGTCTCTTAGGAGAGGGCTTAATTACCAACAAGGGTGACTAGTCAAATACTGACAATTATTACAATTTAAAATTTGTTTAAGTAGTCGTTTATGTCCATTAACAACCTGATATTGCATTGTTTTATACATAAAGTGCCAATAAAGGTAATTTTGGAATAGTATTTCATTACTCAGATAATTAATAATTATTTGTTTTTGCTTATTTTTAGGGTTCCGTATATACAATATACGGATACCCTTATAATATCCGGATTTCTGCCTCTGTCACGCCATAGCAGTTTTCTCCTAAACTACTGTACGGAAGAGGTTGAAATTTAGCATCAATGTATAGTTTGTTGACCCGATTAGGAGTCATCAGGAGGAGGAGATTAATTTTGGGGGGCAAATTATAGAATTAAATGAAAATTTAAAAATAAAATTTTTTTTCAAGCGCATCATGTAATACATCAAATGAAAGGTCCCATTCTGAGGAATGCAATTATATTTTTTTCATATTAAAAAAAAAATTAGTTAAAAAGATATTAACGAAAATATACCGAAATTTACCCATTCCCCCCACCCCTTATGTCTGAAACTATAAATCGTAAAGTTTTGCAGAAAATTGGAGGTATAGGGTCCGACGTGAAGTTTACTGGAAAAATAAGGAGAAACCTCTACTATTTTGGGGGGCAAATTACAGAATTAAATGGCATATATAAAATTAAAATTGTTTCTAACGCACCATGTTATATATCAAAAGAAAGGGCTCATTATGGCGAAAACAAATATATTTTTTTCATATTTTTAAAAAGAGTAAATTAAAAGATATTAACAAAAATTTAAAAAAATACCAATCCCCCCCCTTTTATCCGAAACTATAAGTTGTAAAATTTTAAAAAAAAATAGAGGTATAGCGCCTCACCTGAACTTTACTGGAAAAATAAGGAGGACCCCCTAATATTCATTTTGGGGGTAAATTATAGAATTAAATAGAAAATAAAAAATTATAATTCCTTCTAACGGATCAAGTAATATATCAAATCACAGGGCTCATTATGACGAATACATTTTTTTTAAATGAATATTTTAAAATGTTTTTAAAAAAATATTTAAAAAATTACCAATTCCCCCCTTTATTCCCCAAACTATGAAACCTATTTTTTTTTGTTTACAGGAAAAATACGAAGAAATCCCTAATATTAATATTGGGGGCAAAATTTTAGAATTAATCGGAAAATAAAAAAATATTTTTTAACGCATCATGCAATACATCAAATGAAAGGGCTCATAATGGGGAATACAAATATATATTTTTTCACACTTTTAAAAGTAATTGTTTACAATATATTAACATAAAGATTAAAAAAATTCTGATTTCTCGCTTTATTTCCAAAACCATACTACATAAAATTTTGAAAATAATTAGGGGTACTGGGGCTCTCTTGAAATTTATAAGAAAAATTATTAGAAAACCCCCATAGTAATTTTAGGGACAAATTATACAATTAAATGGAAAATAAAAATTTTATTTTCAAACGCATCATGTAATATATGAGATAAAAGGCTCATTATGTGAATTACAAATATATCATATTTTTAAATCATTTGTTTAAAAGATCTTAACAAAAATATTAAACATCGGCTTAATTCGCACTTTAGAAACTACTATTTAAATTTTGAAAAATATATTTTATTTGTATTTTCAAATAATTTGAATAACAGATTTAATAATTTATAATTTAAAACTTTACCTATTTTGCCCTTTATCTTCCAATCTACAGAGCCTTAAGTAGATTATAAAAGTTTATTAGTAAAATAAAATTCTAATGTTAATTTTGGGAGCCAAATTAGAAAATTAAATACATACGTATTCTTATAAAAATCAAGCGAATCCTGAAGCAGATAAAATAAAAAGTTTATATATGGAAAATGAAAGTGTATATTCCTTATAAATTTAAAACGCTTCATTTAAAAGATATTAGGGTAAATATAAGAAAATGCGCTCATTCCCTGCTTTTCTGAAACTGGAATATTAGAATCTTGAAGGAACTACGGAACCCTTAGTATGCGAGTCCAACTTGCACTTGACCAAATTATTTTGACATGTAATGAGTGTTTAACAAAAACTTCTTAGATAGTGTCAAGAAAATTGCAGAAAATATAAAACCTAACGAAACACATCGTCAGTGTATTAATCATATAAAAGGTATCTGCAAGATGGTAAGATTTCCAAAATTAGAAATTTCATGGTTAAAATCATTTAAAAAACATGAAGAATAAAGAAGGTAATATTAATGTTACGACGAAAATATCAAAATATTCATGTGAAAGTATAGGTGATACATTTCTTATCTTAATAAATTGCAGTTTGGAACCAGGATCATCCCTGCAAAAGCGGAAGATGAGTTTATATCAGTTAACACTAGAAATGTGCGTGTTTAAACAAATAGTGACCTATGTAGAAGAAAATAATATTCTCAGGGAGTATCAATCAGATTCTCGAAATAAAAATTCCTTTGAGTGTGAGAGTGCTGTTCAAAGTGTGTTTAACTGGAAAATGCAATTGATGAATGCAAAATGATTAGTGTAGAAAAACTAGACTACAAAGGTGCATTTGAAACAATCAATAGACGTCTGCTTTTAATGAAACTGGAAAGATATGGTTTTGGAAAAACAATTCTAAAGTGGTTTAGTGAATCTCTAAGCAATTTAATCTAGGTAACAGAATACGGAAATAAGTTTCTATCAGAAACACAATGTTATTTATATACAAAATGTTAAATAATCTGTTACCAAAACATCTACTTAATAATTGTAAATTTGTTAGAGATATCCATGAACCAGGTCAAGATATAACAATTATTTAATTTAGTCGAAAGCCTTTATTTTATAGGGGTTTCAAACAATAGAACGAATTGCTTGGTTTTATTAAAATGTGTAATAATTCAAGTGAATTTAAGCAAAAATGTCTATTCCATATTAAAGAAACTGTCTCGGCATTATTTGTTGCTAACTGATTTGAACACAATTCACCACTTTTCAATAACGTCTATAACGTTTCTTAGATCAAACAGAAAGATTCTAAACAACTGTCAGGATCAAATTCGACGTCCTAGAGTACTTTGTTGTAGCAGATTGATGCTTTTTAATGTATCGGGTTTATTTGTTGCTAACTAATTTGAACACATGTTCGCACCACTTTACAATAATGTCTATAACGTTCTTAGGTCAAAAAACTTTTCCCCATATTTAGTAGGATCTGTACAGTGCGCTATTTCAACGCTTGATTTATCATTCGTAAAAAATAAAACTTATGTATAAGCTCAGGAATTATTATTAAAAGGTAATTTTCTTCTTAGGTTTTAATCTCACCCTTCGGGCTCAATTTTATGTAGTCAAGTTTATGCATATTTTGTGTTCACTCAGTATCCGCCAGGTAGCGCTACCCATGACTTAATGAGTTTCATTCATTTTCTGTGAGGTGAAAATATTTAAAAAAAGTATTATTCTTCTGGATTCACAGCCGTGCCCTATAGAGTCTAGAGCACTTGCCTTTCCTTGAAATATATAAAAGTTCAGGATCAGTCCCTCTATTAAAAGTACTTTGTTTATTACAATAACAAAACTATGTAAACAAAAGACATGTTTTGCTTAATGTATCCTTCTATAAGTCTATATTCGTTGTTAATATGAAAATTTAATGCCAATTTGCCTTTTTGTGTGGTATTCATTATTTATTTATTTAATATTTATTTAATATATCTCAAAGTATATCTAGAGTGTTTATTAGAATGAAAAGCAAATTTTGTGCAGGTATTCTATATTACTTGGATGTTATATTGGTTTATTTCCTATTTATTGCTGATTTTCCATGCAAGAAGAGATTCTTAATATATTACCTGGTCCCTGTTTCTTACTCAGAGAACTGAATTGGATGGGTATTTTAAGATCGAGCTAGTGAGTAGTGTCGGTCATATCGGTCTGTTGAAACAAATGAAGTTTCAAGTTATGCATTTGAAATTTGGTATCAATGTGTAGTTTGGTGACCCGAACAGGAGTACATAACGCAAAAGAAGAAATTTTGATTTTAGGGGTAATTCTGGGGGGGAATTAATTAATTTAGTAAAAAATCGACCGCCCCCCTGATCTCCGAAAATACTGAGCCTAAAATTTTGAAAAAATAGGAAATATAGAACGTTGCCCGAACTTTACAGGAAAAATAAGGAGAAACCATTAATAATAATTTTGGGGGGCAAATTATAGAATTAAATGAAAATTTAAATGTTTTAAAACGCATCATGTAATTCATGAAATGAAAGATCTTATTCTGAGGAACACAAATATTTTTTTAATGTTTAAAAAAAATAATTTAAAAGATAACGAAAATATACCAACATTTACCCATTCAAAAAATTAGAGGTATAGAGTCTGACCTGAAGTTAACTGGAAAAATATGGGGAAACCTCTACTTTTAATTTTGGGGGGCAAATTACAGAATTAAATGTAAAATATAAAATTAAAATTGTTTCTAACCCATTATGTTACATATCAAATAAAAGGCTCATTATGGCGAAAACAAATATATTTTTTTCATATTTTTAAAATAAATTAATTAAAAGATATTAACAAAAATATAAAAAAATTTACCCATTCACCAGCCTCTTATCTCCAAAACCATAGCTGTAAAATTTTGAAAAAAAATAGAGGTATAGCGCCTCACCTAAACTTTACTGGAAAAATAAGGGGAAACCCCTAATATTAATTTTAGAGGGCAAATTATAGAATTAAATGGAAAATAAAAAATTAAACTTGTTTCTAACGGATCATGTAATATATCAAGTCACAGGGCTCATGATGACTAATACAAATATATATATATATATATATATATATATATATATATATATATATTAATATAAATATTTTAAAATATATTTAAAAAATATTAAAAAATTACCCATTCCCCCTTTATTCCCCAAACTATAAGACTTTTTTTTTATTTACAGGAAAAATACGAAGAAATCTTTAATATTAATATTGGGGGCCAAATTACAGAATTAAACAGAAAATAAAAAATATTTTTTAACGCATCATGCAATATATCAAATGAAGGGGCTCATTAGGAGGAATACAAATATATATTTTTCATATTTTTAAAATTAATTGTTTACAAGATATTAACATAAAAATATAAAAAAATCTCATTTCTCTTTATTTCCGAAACCATACTACCTAAAATTTTGAAAATAATTAGGAGTATTGGGGCTAACTTGAAATTTATAGGAAATTATTAGAAAACCTCTATAGTAATTTTAGGGACAAATTATACAATGAAATGGAAAATAAAAATTCAATTTTCAAATGTATCATGTAACATATCAAAGATAAGGCTCATTATATGAATTACAAATATATCATTTGTTTAAAAGATATTAGCAAAAATATTAAACATCGACTTTGTATTTTCAAATAATTTGAATAACAGAGTTAATAATTTATAATTTAAAACTTGACCTATTTTGCCCTTTATCTTCCAATCTATAGAGCCTCAAAATTCAGACAGTAGATTACAAAAGGTTTCCCTGAAAGTTTATTAGTAAAATAAAACTCGAATGTTACATTTTGGGGGCCAAATTAGAAAACTAAATACATATGTATTCTTATAAAAATCAAGCGAATCTTGAAGGTGATACGGAACCCTTAGTATGCGAGTCCCACTCGTACTTGACCAAATTATTTTCCTTCTTCTGTGTGTGTTCCTTTCAACTCAATACTTAATGTTTGAATTATATTGCTGTTGTAATATCAAATAAGATAACGATTTCACCTCGTATATAACATTTCCAGTTCCTAATATTCTTATTCACACGTTTTGATCTCATAATTTCTCCACATCTGATATGACTATTTATAATTTTCAAAAGAATTTCCTTTTCAAATCAATTAAGTAGATCAACATGCATCTCGAACCGAAAGTGAGCAAACACAAAACTTTTTACGGATTTATCGGATCGTGAAACGTGCAGAAAAGGAAAACGCCAAACGCCTGGCTGGCTGCCTCTGATGAATCCGAAGCTGTGAAGTGGTGCAAACGACGCTCGGCGCCGTCAGCGCGCCGCTCCACAAGAAACAAGAAGACGAAGAAGCGTAGGCCAGGAGAGGCGGGGCGTCACATCTAGGCGCCTGACGTCGCGTCAACTACCGACGCCGTTGGAAAGCGCTGCCGTTCGCAAAAACTGTCGGCAATGTTAATACGTATCACGTCGGGAGAGAAAAGTGGATGACATTTACTACAGCTGCTGCTCCCCCCGTTTCCGCACCGACGACCCCTTCAGGTCCCCCGAACTCTACCCCAAAGTCCCCCTAGATAGCGGGGCGAATTTCGAACTAATGTCTGCGTTTCATACGATATATATACCGCATCAATAACATCACACCAGCCGTTTCGCTATGAGCTGGGTCGGTGAGGGAACAGGGGCGAGCCGATCTGAGAAGCCAAGAAGATGAAAAAAAGTTGTATCCTTTTGCCAAAGCCAGAAGTTTTCACATTCAATAAATATTCACACGAAAATGGTTCTTAAGATACCAATAAATATGAGGAAATTATGTGAATGGGTTTTCGTGAAAAGATATTTGCGAAAGTTGTTGATAAATTAATTCAAGGTCTTAACCTGTATTTTTGATATATGGTCTTGGCTGGTAAAAGATAAAATATTTGGGCCAGGGTTCTTAAAAAAGTTTAATAGAACTTCTTTTAACTTTTAGTGTTTTGTACTTAATTTCGTAAAAGAGATTATTCAGTTTACTCTATAATCCATTTTGTTTCTATGCGGCCTGATTAAATAAAAAAATTAAAAAACATTGTTAATTTTTATTGCAGGATAACTTACACACACTTATACAAATTTTTTAGGCATTTTCAAACAACCGACAGACGTAATTGTTATTCATTTTACCATCGATCCCGGCAGGGATCAGTTATCAACTACGGATGAATTCCCGGAAACCATCTAATATATTTAGTGCCCGCGAAAACTTAAAAACAAATATATATATATATATATATATATATCTTATAACGAAAAAATGCTGATTTGCGTTCCCTATAGACCAAAAACCTGCCACTTGCCCCTCTCTTAAAACTAAACCAAAACCTACCATTTCTGGCGACACTTCTATATATTGAGGAGGCTCAAATCAAATATTTCTCAAAAATTTTCATACAAACTTAATTATAAATGAATAGAACTACTTGTAATTATATCAATTCTTATGTTGCGTACAAACCGCCATTATTGGACTTGAAAGAACCACTAGTTACCACATTGATTTTTAATTACAAACTTCTTTTCTTACTGCAATACCAAAGTAAAATGCAATTTTCTTCTTCAAAAAAAACAACAATTATCATTCACAATCAGTACCGTCTCTGAAAAATTCTCCAGAGTGCCGCAAAAAGTGACGCAAGCAGTTCAATCCTGCCAAGATTGTGATATAAAAATTCTTCAGCAACTCTCTCAGTGTGCTGTGGAAGCCCAGCATCTCCCGTGATTCCCACACCATCCACACGGCATACCGACTTACAGCGTCAAAAAAATCTTCGAGACTACAAAATACTCCAGTGACACCAATCGAACAATTTTTATGGTATCAAATGATAGCATTCGAATTCATGCCTGAAACCGCTTAGTGTCGCATCGACTGCACGGCAAACTCCGTGCATTACAAATGGCTCATTACAAATATCAATTAACACTAGAATCATGTCGGTTGCAAGTGACTGGACGCCATTTTGGAATGTCACCATCGTGAGCGTTAACGGCATTCTTTACGACTGCGTTTGCCTTACCAAGGATCATCGTTCGAAAATGCTACGGGTCGTTGGAAAACAATCCACAATCAGAAATAATTAATAGTATTTTATATGTCATTAAAACAAATTCATTTGCTTAATCACGGATTGTTTTCGAAGATTCTTAATGAATACTCTCTTCGAGGTGTCATTCCTTTGTAAGCAAGACAATATATATTATATATAACATATATTGTTTCTGGTCAGGGAACTTTCATCAGTTGCGCTTCCCACATTTGAATGTCCTCTCGAACACTTCTTTATGTATTTGATACATTTCGTTAAATTTGAAGACGCGAGATGTAAGACCGACAACTAGGATTTTCGAGAGAATTAGCAGACAGAGGTACCGAATCGGGAGCCGTGAAATTGAATGACACCTCGAAGAGAGTATTCAATATCTCTGAAAATTTTGTCGTGACATTCTGTCCTAGGAGTTAAGGGAGAACAGCGATTACACGGAACGGCTCCAGATTCGGAATATCTGTGTGCTAATTCTCTCGAAAATCTTAGATGTCGTCGGTCTTGCATTTCGCGTCTTCAAATTCTTAATGAAGTCCAGTCTCAATAAAATTTTCACAACTATGAAGGTTTATTAAAACTGATAGGTACTCAACTTAAACATGTAACTGATCAATGTTTGCTAGATTTTATGCAACATACAAATTTCACATCAATAACACAGCCCACTAAAAAAATATAAGTGTAACCAGACCATACAATTCTGATGTATTTTTGGGTGCTGAATCCGAATCCGAGGCCAAAAAAACTTGTACACCCTCCAAAATTTCACTGCAGCCAAAAACCACATCCCAAAAGGGGTAAAATTTATAATAATATGTCAGACCAGTTGTTAAAATTTAATCAATCGCATTTAAATGAATTTACAGGTGTACTGGTTTATTTTAAATGCATGCTTAGGTTTAAGTATCTTGTAGCCTTGTGACCCTTATGTGAATTTGAGTAATATCAACATTGCTGAGACATCTTTGGCTATGTAAGGGTGGAAAATGCCCCATTCAATGTATATTTCGAATTTGGCTGTGGTGACTGGTATTATAACTTGAAAAATCAACCTGACCTAAGAAAACAAAAAAAATATATTCTAGAATAGGAAAACAAAAAAACTAAAAAAACAGAAATGAAATCTAATTTACCTACTAGACGAGATTGAGAAAAAGTTGAAAATCCACTAGGCCTAAATTGAACAAAAATATAAAAAAGAAGATTGCTAAACAGGGAAAAAAACTAAAAAAGAAATTCATCTAAATGCGATTAATTAAATTTTAACAACTGAACTATTCTCCATTTCCCCCCCTTTTCGGTTTTTTTGGCTTTTTGATGGGTGAGTTTTTTGACCTTGGATTCGCTTTTAACGTCCAAAAATACTATAGTTTGGAATTGTTTTTATTTTGATGGGGCTGTAATTTCTTAATTACAAGGTCCTTGATTTTCCTTATAATTCTAATTAACCTGATTCGCTGCTTTATTTCTGCAGTTTGATTTTCTTTATTACCCTCTATCCGTTGTCCCGAATATTTATTTGCTTGCGTGTTATTTTTAACCGACTTCCAAAAAGGAGGAGGTTATCAATTCGTCGCAAGGTTTTTTTTATGTATGATCAGTGATTATTCAAAAACGGCTTGGGCAAATTTGATGACTTAAACGGCATTGTATTAAGGAATATTACAGAAAGGTACCATATAATTTTCTATAACGTGAGGTTATGGTTTTCCAGAAAATCGGAAAAACAGTAATTAAGGAAATACATTTCAGTTAATTTCACTAAATCTACACTGTTTTCTCTAAAACGGCTTAACAAATTTAAAGTTTTTAAATATCTATAACGTAAAACATACCGTTTTTCAGAAAATCCTAAAAATATTTGCAAAAAACCGGTAAACCTCAATGTAAATGTCAAATTATCATCATAAATATATAACTTAAATATCAAGATATGCCATGGAAATATATCGTACAGGGTGTTTGTAACGGTTTTCATTGCAGTCCAGTCATTGGCAAAAAATATTTCATTAATCTATCGAAAAGAATTTTTTTCTGTATGGTATACGGTGATAGGTGAGTGCGTGCATCAAAATTCAAGAAGCAAGCAATGTGCGCAATTGAAATTACAAGTATACAGGTTGGTTCAAAAAATCTTACAAATAAATGTGATATTGGGTGATACATAAACAGTTGCATATAAAGGATGGTTAAAATATAAGATGAAATAGAATTAAAGTTACAAGGGTGTTTCATAAAATGTTGTATTGGGTGGTACATAAGTAGTTGCGAATACAAGGTGATTGAAATAAGAGTGAAGTAAAACTATAGTTATACAGAGTGGATAAAAAAAATAAAAAATTGGTTAAATCAGCATATGCAGTAAGGATATTCGAGTTATAAGGCGAAGGGTTCAAAAAATGTAAAGCATTTGCATATACAGGATGATTGAAATATAAAGTGGAGAGGAATTACAGTTATACAGGGTGACCAAAAAATATTATATAGTGTGGAACATAAGTAGTTGCTTATACTTGGCATATTGGACGAAGTAAAATTATAAGTAAACAGGGTTAATAAAACAATAGAAAATTAGAAATAGTGAGTAGGGTTTCTTCTTATTTTTCCAGTAAAATCAGGTGAGGCCTGATCTGTAATTTTTCGGAGAAAGGGGGGGGGATGTGTAAATTGTTGCATATTTTGGTTAATACCTTTTAAACCAATTACTTTTAAAATATTAAAAAATACATTTGTATTCCTCAGAATGAGACCTTTCATTTGATCTATAACTTGATGCGTTTAAAAATATTTTAATTTTTAATTTTTTTTATTTTTTTTATTTCTATAATTTGCCCCCCAAAATTAAAATTGATAGCTTCTCCTTATTTTTCATGTGAATCCTAAAAATATACGATATTTGCATTTATTTAAAAAATTGGTGAAATTATTGTAAGTTTGCAAAAGAAATATTTACATTTTAATACTAAACTGATGACTTGTTTTAAATAAATATATCAGTAAGACATTTATAAACAATAGGGGTGCGTGATAAATTGTTTGAGTGTAAATACAATAACTCGGGTTTGACCAGAATACGTTTAAAAAAATTCTCAAAAATAAAGGAAAAAACTTTATTCTAGAGATTCTCAAATGTTGCACATATACCTACATAAAATGAAATTGGAAATAATTTATGTAAAATTTTTCGAATTTCGGCCAAAAAATGATATTTTCTGCCATTTTTTTGAAAAATGTCAAATATGACAGCTTTGAAAAGTAGCGCAATCTGGGGGTCAACTTTTACCTCGTTCTATTAATAAAAAGGTTTCACATATATTGCGGACTTTAATGGTAACACTATATGTTAAGGCCTTTTTCTTTGATTCTGCAACATTTAGTTATTTGCCCTTATATCAGTTCATTTTATTTTAACATAAGAGATTAGCACAACAACATGATAACCAATTTCTAAAAAGTTGTTCGGACACAATTTATCCTCCACTGATCTGATATATCATTCAAACAAAAGCCCTAAAATTCGAACAGACCCTCTGGTACGCCGTAACGTTAAACATCCACCCTGACTGTAGCGAACTGAAATAGAGACGTACACACAAACACGAGACAGGGTGAAGATGTCAGGCAGTTAGAGAAACATTGTAAAGTCAAATGCGAATTGTAAATCTTCGACTTCCCGCCCTTTCGCTTTATTTGACATCCAGGAAAATTAAATTCTCTCCACCAAGCAAACAGGAGGTTTTGGGGTGAGAGAGAGAGCGCTCGGGCCGTGCGGGCCGAAGGGGATGAGTAATGATATAACCCTATTATTGAAACAGACACTATCCGGCCCAGATTTAAGACCGTGTTTTCCTTTCACGGACGTTTATATTACGAATAGACGGTTTGATTAGAGAAAGAGCCATCTCGGCATAAAAGAGTCATTGCAAGCTGGCTTTTTCCTCTAAAGGACGTTGTCGAGTTGGTAGACCGGGATAGATTTTATTAGGAGCCGTTTGGGGGTGTTTGGTGTTTTTATTGAAATTCATTTCGTAAGTGATCATGTTTACATAGGGTTAAGAATATTAGTACAAGGCAAAGCAAATGTTTTTTTTTTATTTCAAGAAATTTCTTAAATACGGGGTGTAATGTTTTCTGAGTACTTTGGGAATAACACCACATAAACGTCAAAGTCTATTTCAAAAATGCCAAACGTTTTCAAGGTCTAAATAAAAATTGTTTGTTTATTTGTTTTAATACCAATGAAAACTGGGTCTGATTTAGACCTTGATACGTTTGGACATTTTGAAATATACAGATAAGTTTATATGGTGTTATTCCCAAAGAACTCAGAAAAAATAAAAACCAGAGATGCCACAACTATACATTAGGTATAATATAATAAACCCTGCAGAGGTAAACTCAGTTACCTGTTCGCAGGTCTGATAATCTTAATACTAACCTTAATGATAATTTCCTATAAAATCTTATTACTAATATCCGACAAATTTAATGTTGTTGAAATAATTATGTTATATATACTTTAAAGAATTAGAACTTATATCGATTTCTCCCTATATAATTTACTACTCTGCTTTTTGAGATTTTAAATATTAGCCAAGATCCATGGTTTTATTTTCAGTGTTAAGGTGTTTTAGAGTTTTGAAATCATTTGGTAGGCTGTTGAAAACGTTAATAGCTTTAACATAACTATTTTTACTGCTTATAGTTTTATTTCTTTTTGGAATCATAATACTTCTATTTCTTGTAGAACTGTTGGATTTTATAAATTTATTTTTAAACGTGTCATAATAGTATTTAAGAGACTCAAAAACAAAGATTTGTTTCAGATTTAGTGTTTTTTTGATAAAAGTTTGTTTTTTATATATAATTTTCAGGAGTTTATTTTGTAAACGTTGTAATAAAACTTGTTTAGTTGAATAAATCCCTCCCCAAGCAATGTTACCATAGCAGATAATACTATGGAAAAGTGCATAGTATAACATTATCAGCGAGTCTCTCAACATAATTTTAGCCATTTTCCGAAATATAGAGACTAAGTATTTTGTTTTATTTATTAAATATTCAACATGCGTGTCCCATCTCATTCTATAGTCAAAACAAATTCCTAAGTATTTACAACTTTCTACCCTTCTTATTTTTTTGGTATTTATCTTAATATTTATATGGCGAGGAACACTATTGCAGTAGTTTCCGAATGTCATGAAAACCGTTTTATCAACATTTAGACACAGTTTCTGTAAGGCAAGCCATTTTTTATCAAATTAAGGTAGTAATTCTTTTGTGTTTCGACTGCATTCCATGTTTTTCCTGTTGAGATCACAGCCGTCTCATCAGCAAAAGATAATATAATTCCCTCTGCTTTATCAACTAGTAGGTCATTTATATATAAAATAAATAGTAGGGGACCCAAGATGGTACCTTGTGGAACACCTGTTTTAATTTCACTGAAACCACTTACAGTGTCATTTATTTTTACTCGCTGATATCTACTTGTCAAGTAGCTTGAAATTAGTTTGAACGCACTTCCTCTAATTCCATATCTGTATAATTTATCTAATAATATTGAATGGTTAACAGTATCAAAAGCTTTGGCTAGGTCAAGGAATGTAATAGCAATAGGTTCACTTTTATCAAGTTTTTCATAAATTGTATTAGTAATAAAATCGTTCAGAAAATAACGGTATATACAAGATAAGGATTTCAACTTGGAAACTACGACTGATAATATTTAAAATAGAACAACATTAACAATTGAAGTTCATTGTACGTATTTCTGCAATAGAAGCTTATCTTAACTTATTTCCAGATTTTGAAAAATATATCATTTTAAAATGCATGCATGCTTTGGTTTCTTAAGGCTTTCCAGTTTCGTTCCATCAAATTCCTTTTTGGCCTTCCTCTTTTTCTTATAAAGTTTTGGCAGTCAAATTTGATACACTCTTTACACACAGCCGTACGAGAATTATTGTCTTCCTTCATATTTGGATTCACTGTAGTTTTCGGAGCTGTTTTGCCGTAGTCCAGTAGAATTTCTTCCCAACGTTGCTACTGCTACTGTGGAAGACTCTTCAGCGGTGCAGGTAGTGGAGCGCGGAACTAGTAGGAGTGCCTGGTACTGAATGTTGTTGAGTTTTCAGCCTTCTTCCTTCTTCTGTTTGGCAACACTGTGATGACACTACCCTGTGTGGTACCGATATGTACTATGCCCCTGGAACATGATTGGGATCTTTAGGTGAACCGAGTATGTGACAAAATATTTGAAGTTTCTAAACTGTTTTCACATGGTGTTTTTGAGTAGTTTCCCAGTGCGATCTGTAGAGAGCTGATAGGTTGTCCGGAGGTTCTGAGAAGGCTGTTACTCTTTTATGTGGGGGGATTTCCATCTCGAATAAAAACATCTTTTTCATGCCTCGAGTATACCACTCGCCTGGAATGCACGCCCTAAATAGACTACATCGTCTGTTAGATAAGGTGATACGCAGATTCTGTTTGCTCGATCCACAAGAATTTTAATAACAATCCTCTTTTGACTGTGATGATAATTAAAAGGATTTTGGTATATGGAACGGCCAAGGGTTCCATCGTGACTTTTCGTAACTAGAACATGCAGAAACGCCAGTTGGCCATCTATGGAGATGTTTTTCATGTCTTCAAACCACAACGATATCATTTACATATTGGAGCCAACACGAAGCAGGAGTCTTTAAAGCTTTTGCTATATAAAAATTGGAGATGATCAGACTAAAAGATCTTCCCATTACATCGTCAACTTACTCATTAAAATTTGTGTTTCAATTGAAAATAAATTGTGGTCAGGACCTGTAGACAATGTTAGGGCAGATATTTTGCAGCTATAGTATTGTTTGATTACCCGAGACCGTGGTGAACAGAGAAACTAGGTGAGTGAAATGGCCGGAGTCTCTAATATGTAATTTAGTAATTTCGGCGACAGGTTATAAAACTTCTGTTAGATATCTGCCAATATAGATGGTCGGAGAGTTCATAGCACTCACGATGTGCATGGACGGTTTATGTATTTTAGGTAAACCATATATATTTGGTTATGCGGCTTCTAATGTTTTGTTGTCCTCTGATCTTCAACGGGTATTGTTGACGCCTTAATAAATTGTTATAATCCCCATTGTTCATTCGTCGTAGCATTTCCCTTGCCTGCTGGCATGATAATGATCTGGTGATTTCTCAGTGCCAACCGTTCCCTATTTCTGCTGTTCCTCTTAGGTGTCCTGACATTTTGCAATATTCCTGATGACCATAAACGGAGAACATAGAAGAATGGAGCCACTTAGGTTAAGTGACTACATTCGGGAGACAATCTATATCAAAGAACGGGAAGAGAGAAATTATGGCACACGTTTGATAAGAAGTAGCCACTATAACTGACTAACTGTCATATCTTATAATATATCATATAATAGGCACCAAATTGAAACCTGACATACAAAATGTATGATTGATAATAAGAGCGTGACAGGTCCATAAAGAAGTGCAACTCGTCAAGAAAAACATAAAAAGCTTACGTATCTTATATTGCAGATCTTCTTTTTCTCCTGCAGCTATTGACTGACCGGCTGCAAACTGACAAGTGTAAACATCGAAGTGTATTCTCATCTCGGAACATTTTAATTTTCACTGCATTGTAGAAAATTTAGTATAAATTTTAGATTGTGTGGGTGATATGGACCATACCTGTTATGTGAAATGGTCTTTATTGTATATGACACTTGGTGAAAGTTTCTTTAATGTCTTTATCAGAGTTAGGTTAATGTTTGTGTTCTGCAGGATTTCCCACAATTTAATCCAGGGTATTGAATCGTAACCCTTGGTTAAGTTTATAAATAAAATATGTATACCTATGATTACCAAGCTTCTTTTTTCACCTCCTACCCAGAAAGAGTTTTGTTATAAGTTTAATGTGTGTATCTGTATGTTGCATCGTAGCTCCTAAACGAATAGACCAATTTTGATGCAGTTTTTGGTGTTTGAAAGCTGACGTGATCGAGATGGGTCTTAGCTATAATTTATGAAGTTTTATTCAGCCGTGTGAAATTCATCAGGTCATTTCCTACTTTATAAAAGGTCTTACTTTGAATTTTTTATCAGCTTCTAAACGAATAGACCGATTTTGATAAAAAAATAAAAAAAATGGTGTGTATTTGACTAAGTTTCTGGATGGTTTAGATGCATAATTCGACCAGACAGGTGGCGCAGCAATCGGGTTCTAGAAAAATTTTACTCAACTCCTAAATGTCAGGATCGAATTCAATAAAATATTTTAGGTATATGTATTTGAGTTAGTCTCTGGATGAGTTTAGACTGGCAATGGGTCCGATAGGTGGCGCTGCGATTGTATTGTAAGAATATCTATTTTTGAACATCCAAACAGCTGGATTAATCTGAAATTTCAAACGTAAGAAGTCTACTGATCGTTATTATAACGAAAATGAATCTGCAGCTCGAATTTCTAATAACTGAGTACCTAAACCTAATTATTGTTTATTGTTTATTATTTATTGTTTAATAAATATCTACGAGATACAAGGGTTACTAATTACTAAACATTTATTTAATATTTTGTGTGCACATCTAAGATTATCAATATATTTCACAAATATACATTATTTCAATACTAAATTTAATCTACTTATTGTGGTGTAAATTATTTATTGTATCACCCTTCTTTTTAAAAAAGAAAAAGCAATGAAATTAATAGGTACTTGTAAATTTACAAGTGACACAAAATAAGACAAATATAAAGTTTTTGCATCAATCAATACTTTAAAAAAAATTGCTGGTCGAATCTGGAAAATATTTCCCCCTTGGAACTCCTGTTTTTTCACTACTGAAAATATTTTTTCTGAAAAGACTCTTTAAAAGTATTCACAACTCTGCAAAACACCAAGTCTAAAAAGTGTCAAAAATTTTAATAACTTTGAAAAACTGAAAAAGCATACTTTTCGGAAGAGTCATTGAAAGTTAATAGGACTTCTAAAAAGTACGAAATTTCGGAAAATATTTGAGCTTATCAGACTCTTATGGAGTGTTATGAAGACTATTTCAGTTTTTTTATGAGAAATATCAGTAGTATTTATAAACTTAACGTCGTTGAGAACTCTATAATAAGTGAAATATTACTTGTTATAGTTTTAAACGTATGTCGGTTTTTCTAACTGACCGAAATCGTAAAAATAGGTTGTTCTTAGGTACGTTTTAAGCAGCTTAATTTAAGTTACAAAGGCCATTCATGCGCCAAATTTGGAAAGGGTACAAAATTGATATTAACATAACAAATTATCAACAAATTAGCAACAAATTTTGCCGATTTCTAAATATTAGAAAAATCACAAATAGTCCACCTTCTATAATTCAAATTTTCATTTAACATAAAATCAATAGCAGCTAAAAATGTACAGGAAAACTCTGTTAAGTAAAACTATTTATAACGGCGCCGTGGCTTAGTTGGTTAAAGCGCCTGTCTAGTAAACAGGAGATCGCGAGTTCGAATCTCGCCGGGGCCTCAAACGACAATTTTTTTTTTTAATTTTAAATACACTATTCCAAATATACAGTTGTTTTTATACTTCTATATATTACAATTCGAATACTACTATTGTGGATTTCTCAAGTTGTAACTTGTAGAATAATTTTTACAAAGTTTAAGTTACAAGTTGATTATGAAACAGTCCCCTGGACGGAAATCTTAAAATTTGGAATCAATACACAGTTTATTGCCCAGATCTGGATTATTTAGCGTAAATTAATGAATTCGGCTTTTGGGGTGTACTTCTAGGGGAAAATTAATGAGCATGAAATTTTAAAAATAAAAAACATTATAGTACCTAACCAAAGGTCACATGAAATAAAGAGAAAATTCTAGTCATTATGTAGGCTGCAAAGTATTAATAAAATAAAAAATAATGTATTCTTTTTTCTCCAAACATGTATTTTTTTCAATTTTTTACAACTTGTTTAAAACACGAAAAAAATACTTCAATTTTATACATCTCTTTACCTTCGCAACTACTGAGCCTAAAATTTAGAAAAAAAAGATATTATAATCGCTCACAATTAACAGGAGAATATAAGCAAAAATCCTGTACTTCACGTTAACACATTAAGATTAAATTAAACAAATATTTTAAAAAATCGAACACATCGGGTTGTGAAAAATAAGAGTTTATGTTTGTAATTTTACAATAATTACAAGCATAACTTAAAAAAGAAAAAAAACCTAAGCAAAAATTTAAAAATATTTTTCACAATTATTACTGAGGGAGACGGTGGTATTTTTAATTTTTTTTTCTTAACTAACTTTAAGAGATATATTCTTTAAATTGCATTATTATTTTAGTGGATAAAAAACATTACTTTTATTACTTACTTCCTTTTTATACATCAGTTTTTAAATTTCAAAGATTAAAGTGGATATCTGAATTTTAACAAAATTGTATACAAAGTATAGAAAACTGCTTGGCAAAAGTTTAAAATAGTTATACTTGAAATCTGATAGAGTTGAATTTATTTAATTGAAATGAGAATCATAAACAATTTTGTATGATATAGTTTATTTAAAATCAAATAGATTGAATTTATTAAACAACAGATGTACTTGAAAACTTTACATATTAAATCATATCCTTAAAATAGAAGTTAGAATTTAAATATGTTAAAACTGTTTTTCTAGGAATTTACGGCTTCTTAAAACTTTGCATAATGCAATTTTTCATTTTGTTTCGGTTAAAATATTCATGAAAACAAAAAAATATATTTTATTAAAATAATTGCGTGGTTGTATTACTAGCTCTTGTTAATAATTAATAATTAATTTTACATTTCAATCAGAAATGATGAATTACTGTTTATTACAAAAAAATCAAAAATTTAATTTTTATTAGCTACTATTTATAATAATATTTTGTTCAATATTTTAATATATTAAAACCAAGGTATTATAGTATTTAAATTGTTCAATGTTTTACTAAAAAAATAGGTTTGTGTTTAATTTTTATAAATGCAATGTTGCTAATTTTTACTTACGAAAATGTGGTGAAACGTTTTATGGCATAATTTCAATGGGGAGGGAGTTATGCCACGTTAAGAATAGTTCCATAAGATTAAAAGATGAAAATCAACGTTCATGAGCACCCTAATGTAATTATTTTGATCTTCTGTATACCATAAAAGAAGCAAAATGAAAAATAAACAAAAAATGTCCTCCCCGGCGGGGAATCGAACCCCGGTCTCCCGCGTGACAGGCGGGGATACTGACCACTATACTACCGAGGACTTGTTATATTCTATTTCTAGTCAACATATCACAAATAACATTTATATAAATAAAATTGTACGATATGTGCTTGCAAGATAGCTCAAGTATTGTTCTGGCTTTTTTAATTTAACTTTTGCTGCGATTTCATGCGCTTAATAATTCGAGACAATAAAAAGTATCACAAGTAATTGTTAGAAAGGATTCTGAAACAAACAGAAAAAATTCTAATATTATTGATTTGGGTTGGCATATTTCCCTCTACTCTTAGTGTTGCTATAGTATATAGTTTTTGAATAGGTTTGATCGCTATTAAGTAGATAGAGTAAAGTTACCTTATGAAGGTGTTTTTTTTCTCGGAAACTTGTTATAATTGTACCTCCCCCGCGAAGAAATTATAATTCCAGGGTGGAATATTTAACTGGTTTTAGAGAATTTCTTTATGTTAAACAACAGAATTTGCTTTCATTACATCGCACAAATATCAACAAGGTGGTAGATGGAAGCAGAGCGTATAAAAATTGAAGGTTGCAAACTTGGGAAACAGGAGGTAGAATAAATATATTCAACTTACAGTCTCACATTAATCCCGGGATATTTTAAAATTCATTTTGTAAGTTTTAAAGGATTTACATGTCTATACACACAGGGAACACAACGGTTCTTTCATATGGGTTTAGGTAGGTGTCTCTCTATATTTTAACACTAGATTTTTTTATCTCTATGGACTGCAGCTCGATAATTTGCCATGTTTCATAAAAAAACTTTAATTTTATACTGAGGGAATGAAGTTGGTGTATCCATATTTGTTATATCGCATTATCAAACCAACTCTTGTTTACGATCTACACATACGAAGGTATCGTTATCGCTCGATAGCCTGATGAGCAAAATCAGTTTTGGTCTTGCAGCGTTGGTCGTTGCAAAAAAGACCAAAATACCAAATCAATACTTTTATTGGCAAAACCAAGACCAAAAAAGCAAGATTTTAATCTAAAAACAAAATTTATCATTATATGCCATTAATTAATTTAAAAAATATGTAAATACCATTTTATTCCAAGTTATATTTTAGGGACAATTGATTTTGTTCACAATATATTAAAAATATAATTTTCATAAACATATATATTGCCGCTGATTAGTTCATGTTAGGGAACATAAGTTTAAGAACTTAACCTCATAATGGATTTGTCAGACAAAAGAAATATCTTTAATATTATGTTACTAAAACTGTCTGGCGCGTCTAAATAAATTTACTTTCATTTTTTTTGGGTGTTCACAGTGTTCTCCCCCCATTACTGAAACGTGTTGTGATACGCCCCTGCTCACTTTCCAAAAATGTTCCTGGCAAAGAGCTGTGATTCGTAAATGTGAGCAGATCAAGGTAGGACTTGAAGATATATGGGATTTTGTCATTATTACCAAGTTCTACCACAAATTATATAATAATTATATAGGTAAACTGTCAGTTCTACAGCTGCATTCAGATACTTAGATTTGGCATGGATATTATTTTCATGTGCTAAATATACAACTATTAAGTTCATTCCAAAATTCCAACAGGTTTGAAATACTATGTATGTGAGAGTTCGACTAAACGGTTATGAAAACTTTATTACTAACACTAGAGAAAATGTTTAAACTGTTTGCCACCAGCATAAATTCATGAACGTGTATAACGTCACCATCTAATATATTAAGCAACCCCAGTAAAAAGGTCCAATGGGTATACATCGGGAGAGTGTGGTGGCCATAAAATTGGACCAAGGCGCACAGCGGTCAACAAGCGGCAAAAATTGAAATATCTAAGGTTTAAGAAATTCTTTTCTTTTTAGTTTTGTTATTTTTACAGATAATTGTAGTTCACAAAATTAAACTGATATTCGCAATTTTCTCCGTTTATATTTTTTAGAGTCATTCAAAGTAGCCAGATTTATTTGCAACCAAAATGTTTGATTTTGCGACAGAAATGTAAGTGAATATAATCTTTCATACCTATTCAATTTATTTTCCTTACGTTATAATTCATTTTTAACAAAGTTTTGCTCTATTTATCATACAAAAAAAAGAAAGATTTATTTAATTTAATACATTGAAATGACACTTTAAATATAAAGTAATTTTAAACTTCACGTTCTTATATATATATATATATATATATATATATATATATATATATATATATATATCACTATATTCTTCATAATTTACTCTATTAGGTGTATAAGTTTTATCTGGAACTTTGCGCAACCTTGCCTGTAAGACCCCTTTGAATTTGGTCAAGTAGAACGGTGCTTAAACTCTATACAGTTTAGGGACCGTGATCAAGTAGGCTGTTTGACGAAAATAGCCGAGAATTCTTGCGATCAGCACTATTTGAGTAATTGTTTAGCGATGAGTAATTTACATTTTTTGATAAAGTTATGACAAAATAAATAAATCAGTCCAGTTTGTTAATTCTTTTTTATTGTAAAATTCTCTCTCATTAAATCTGAACATGGATAATATAGGTTCGGGGTTTTTTGGGTTAAAGGTGATTTTTTATATTATTACGTGAATTTGTTTGATATATGTAGAATAAGATGAATAGGTAAATCATTTCATAACAATCAAATAATCCGTTTGCTTCATATAAAAAGGCGGGACATCTTCCTTTGTTTTCACGTTTCAATTTATGATACTTTATAATACATTTTTTATTCGAACTTGTCTTAACTTGTTTGTATGCATTCTTAAAATTTTATCAATTTTTCAGTTTGTTGGATCCTGATACAATAACTAGTAATCCTTGGTTGGGTGCTGTTTATTCCTGTAAAAATATTTTAACAATTATTAACATAGATATTTATTTCATTAAATAGAATCAAAGTTAATAGTTTCTGAAAATTTAAGACCTAAACAAATCGTTGAAATATATTCATTATTATTGTTTAAGAAAATATCTTTAGGTTGTGTTATTAAAAATAAGGTTTATCATATAAATATATTTCTTTGATTTCTATGATATTTCTTACGGTTTTAAGCGTACTACACAATGTATGTACTACGCTTATTGAGTGATAGCATCGATTATTCCGAACATGTAGTAAGATCTCATCGAAACGTATTTTCTAAGGCAACCAAACAATACACACGAAAATCCCAAATCGAGTAACTATAAGCGAAAGCAGAAGGCTACTAGAATTATGCGAACCGACCTGAATAGGGCAGATTTGACTCTGCCGAAACGTCGTCATTTTACCATCGATCCCGGCAGGGATCAGTTATCAATTACGCGGATGAATTCCCGGAAACCACCTAAAACATATATATATATATATATATATATAACTTCAAATATATGAAGTTAGAAAATAATATTCTTTGGAATTATATATTAATATAGATAATGTTCCATAAGAAAAAAATGCGCTATCAAAATTTGACATTTGCAAAAATAATTACCAAGTTTAAATTAGATCAACAATTAAACAGTTAAAACCCCTATTGTGTATACCAAATATCATTCAAATATCAATTGATAATTTGAAGTTACCGAACTATTTCCGCGTTCCCATATAACCTAAACCACTGTGAGGCGCCCGATCCAACGGTTTGCATAGTCTTGGTTCAGATATACTCTCACAGGACGGGCACAATGAGCAGGGCACCCATCATTTTGGTACCACATTATACGTAAAATGTTTAATGACACATCTTCTAGCAGAATGGGCAGATGGTTTTGCAGAAAATCTCTATAAACTACACTATTCAAATTCCCTGGAAATTCGAAAGGTCCAATAATACGAACTCTTGAACCTGTTTTTGTATGAGTTAGAACTTTTCCCGATGTCGCAGGTTTTCTATAAACCAATGTCAATTTTTTACCCAAAATCTGAGTACTCGTATATCCATTGATGGAAAATTCGATATGATTGGTGACAAAATATATCAAAAAATTGATACTGAATATAAATATAACAACATACAAACACTTGCTATTTTTCATATGGTAATTAATGTACTACTTATTAGCCATTTCAGAACGTGTCCTTTATGCAGCGTTTCTTTCTAACCAAGCCATATCCTTATAAGCAATAAACGACCTTTTTTTAAACGGCACTTTGTGGAACGACAAAACGAAAGGTATCATTAAGGTAACCGAGTAAGTCATCGAGTACACGCAAGTTTTAGCAGGAAATTATAAGTTTGTCACCGCAGGAGGTGATGAAATATTCATTTTCCTTTGTTTTATCAATGGGAATAACATCGGTTATATGACGAAGATAAGCACAAAAAATATGTGTTAGTGTGTCTGGAATTGATTTCGAAGGGTTTTCCATGGTGGTGTGAATGTACCTTAAACAGCTCGGCGAGGCAACATTTTTTTTTTGCAACACCAGCGCTGTTCCGATATGATCTTACGCATAAATTTGACATCTGAGGAAACAGGAGAAGTATTTATAAACGTTTTAAGACCTAATTAGCAGCAGAAATAACAGAAATATGTAATGTGATAGTCATCTTTTATCTTTGATTGTAAAATCGCAATAATATTAACCCTTTAGTGAATGTTTTAATATTATTTTTTAAGATGGTAATTAAGTGTTGATAATTTATATAGTTCGGAGTCTTTAATTCCCTCAGACCTACAGGGTGGGCGATATATAACTGACTGAATTTGCCTTCAGTTTGTAATGTGTGAAAAATTTAATCCATTTCGACTAACCTTTATGATTTATTTTGTAAAAGAATATGCGGCTATAATTATAGAATTATCGTAGCTGGAATTGTTTTTTTGGTAAGTTCACTGAACTAATTCAAGTGTTTGTAGACTTAGGTAGAACAATCAATAGAGCAAAAATTAACTGATAATGTGTAAAAAATACTATCACGATATCAACTGTGTCATCAAATTAACAAAGATTCCTAGCGATATTTTGCTATGTTTTCCACTCGCAACTATGGTTTTTTACTTTGTTATAAACAATTGAAGCAAGAAAATTACGTCTTTTTCTTAGCATGTTTATAAAATGAAAAATAATAAACTAATCTCAATGGTGTCAACAGGTCAATTGTAAAACATGAAAATACCAATGAAATGAGCCCAGGCTCGATCCGATTGGATCATTAGTAACAGGGGAAAACAAAAAATACTGAAAAATGTAGCATTTTTACAAAAAAAATCGTATCTTTGTCACTTTAAAAACTGTAGAACTGGGCTTGTAGCAACTGATAGTAATATACATCTATTTTATGTATGCCAAAATCAGACGCTACCGGATTATTAGTTTTTGAACAATTGTGATATAAAGTTTTCTGTACACTATTTTTGCATTGTGTCCCTACGCGTCATAGATAATCAAATTTCCATTTTGAAAAAAGTTGTTGAAAGTAGAGGTGTCATTCTACAAAGCCTCTATTCTCATTTTTCACTAAATGTCTGTGAAATATCTGAAAAATGTTAGCAAACATGACAAAAAATGGGCTAGCGTATGACTGTATCCAAGGAGTGGGGGAAACACGGTTGTTGAGGGGAAGCGTATGGTAATATATAGTAGAGGCACATAGATAGATCATTTTAATATTTAAAATCCTCACAAGTAAGAATTTTTCTAATGACCGCTCTCTTTCGATGTTCCGTAAACCCAAAATCCACAAATTAAAGCAAAAACGAGAAACCATTTACATGTAAATATATTAATAAACAAACAGTTCTCCTTTGCTGTAATAAAATCGAACAAATCACTCTGTATAGAAGTTTTTTTAGCGATTAGATTCTTTCACCATCTGTCAGAGTGACAGTTACTATCGATAATAAATATTGTTAGCAGTTCCCCTCAACAACCGTGTTCCCCCCACTACTCTAACACATTCAAACGCTCACCGAATTGTGGTCATTTTTGCTAACATTTTTCGTAAATTTCACAGACATTTAATGAAAAATGAAAATAGAGGCGTTGTAGAATGATACCTCTACTTTCAACATCTCTATTCTGAATTGATATTTGACGATGCATGTCGCATGGAGACACACTACAAGAATAGTGGACTAAAAATTTCAGATTGCAATTATTCAAAAACTAATAAACCGATAGCGCCTGGTTTAGTCACGCATAAGGTAGATATCAATTACTATCAGTTCCCAAAGACCAGTTTTACAACTTCGATATTGACGAAGTTATGATAATATAAAGAAAACCGCTAAATTTTCCAGCATTTTTTGTTTTTCCTTTTACTAAAGATCTTATCGGATCGATCCTGGGCTCATTTCATTAGTATTTCCATGCTTTACAATTCACCTGTTGACACCATTGAGATTAGTTTATTATTTTTCATTTTATAAACATGCAACGAAAAAAAAACGCAATTTTCTTGTTTCAATTGGTTATAATAAATTAAAAAACCATAGTTGCGAGTGGAAAAGGTAGCAAAATATCACTGCAAATCATTCTTAAACTGATGGCACAGGCAGTATCCTGATAGTATTTTGTGCACGAAAAAAATCTTTATTGATTGGTCTAAGAGCACCTTGTTATTTGTTGTTCTTTATCTGGGTGATTTTCTACATGCTGGAGATGCCCAGAACATTAGAACATTTGTAAGAACTGTGAACATTTCTGGTTCGAAACTTCTAGAAGCAACGTTTTAGTTGCCTTCGACGTAACCTTGTTAAATGAACCATTTATCTTACCTCATACGTTTGTTTGGGTAACGATTTAATTCAAGCTTTGTTTACAAATTGAATGCTCGAACAGTGTTTCACATCTCAGAGATTTAGTGTGTTTTAGATAGGTTATTTTTTCGTAGTTCGTTTGTCAATTTGGCCACAGGTAAAGTTTAAATTTTGGTCAGTTTATGCCTCTGGTGGTTGTCGCATTGGAAGAGGAAAATTTTCAATCTTGAATCAAAGAGAAAACTCGTGCTTTTGTTCTTGATATGACTGGAAGAGTGCTCGTCTACACGCGGGTACGTGAATATATTGTAGAAATAGCGTTTTGCTAAGTAGAAGCCGTGCAGCATTTTTGGCGTAGGTAAAATATATTTATTGAGTTGTATATTCCGTTGCATCGAGATTAAACAAGAAATATAAGTTGATGGCCAGGAGATTTTTTGATTAAGAAATAACCCTTTTTGAAGAGGTAAGCGTAGCTATTTTGTTGAAATAGAACCGTCGTTTTGGATTAGGGTCTTGTGCAGCGTTTTCCAAAGGACGAGGCTGTAATTTTTAGGAGAATATTTTCTTAAGATTCAGCGTTTTCTTCGTAGAGCTACTTTTTTACGGCAGGACCTGGTTATTTGGAAGATTTTGTTGTTAGGATACAGCTTTTTCTTATGATGGAACTGTTTTTTTTATGATAAAGCCATTGTGTTAAGGTAGACCTGGGCATGTTATTTGATGTATGCAAAATAGTTTATGGTTAGGCCTGATATTTTTATGGTGGGTCTAAGTATTTTATGGAGCTATTATGGCTGTGAAGTTATTTTTTGGTTGGCCTTAATTTTTGAAACCTGATAATGCCACTTTGAACATGTTACTTTTTGGAATTTGGAATCATTTTTTGAGAGTTTTTGGTAATAGAATCAATCTTGGATATTTCGTCTAATTTTCATAAATGTTTTTTTTTTGTAAATCCACCCAATTTCATAATTTAAATAATTTGTAAAATATTTTAATTTTTATTATTTTTTTATGTCATATTTTTTAAATTTATTATTAAAACATTTTGCATATTTTTTCCTTGATTTGATAAGTGAAAATATTGAAGATATATTTTTTTAAAAAGTGGGTTTGAAATAATATCTCAACCTCATACTATTTGTTAGTTTTAATATCTCACCCACACACAGCATGCCAAGGTAGGTTTTTTATTGAGTTTTAATGTATACTGATTATGTAAATACCTGGTTGCTGCAAGTTTAGTGTCAACGTATTTCTACGATATGACAATTTTCGAAATATGGCAAACAAGGTACGGAAGAAAATGGAGGAGTTCTCGCGATCGAAAAGCAGTCACATTTTTATGGAAAACTATAGAGAACAAATAATTTTTACAAAAGAGAATAAACCTTTACTTTGGTGGCGTTATATCGACGATATATTTACTATTTGGAAACACTACCTTGAAAACTTAGGCACAATAATTATATTGAAAGATACCACCAATAAAGAACGAACACACAATTCACATTAGAAATATATCAGAATAACAGACTACCATTTATGGGTATTTTAATAACAAAAACCCAATCTCCATTTGATACAAAAGTCTAGAGAAAGCCAACTCACACTAGCGGGTATCTCTGTTTTAACTCTAATCATCCAAACACCGTAAAAAGAAAATCATTAAATCTTCATATGATACAGCAGAAACAAACTGTGCTGATATCAATAAAAAAGAAGAAAAACACAATTATAAAAGATGTAATTTCTGCTAACAATTATCCTAAAAAATTATCAACAAAGAGTTAGATAAAATTGAACACAAAACAATAACAATTACAAACAAGCTACTCCAGATAATACTAATACCTATCATATTCACATTACAACAACAACCATACCATACATAATACAGAGTCCTTCAGAAAGACTAAACATAGTGGGCGACAGATTTAATATTAAAACTAATGCCGTAGCCAGCGGGGGGGTCTGGGGGTTCAAACCCCCCCCCCCGAAATTTTGGAATATTGGGTTTCAAGATTCAATTTTAACCAAATAATCATCTTTTTCATAAGAATAAATTTTATATTTATACATTTTTATATATCCTGGATATATATGAATACAAATACAGACTTTGCAGTACTAATCAGTACACCACCCATCAAAAAAATTATCCAACCCCCCCGAAAAAAATTTCTGGCTACGGCCTTGATTAAAACAACATTGAAAACAAGAAATACACTGAAATCAATTATATCAAAAACTGAACCAAATAACGCAACCCAAAACTCATGTGGAGATTTAATTTTAAGGTAACTCGACGGGTCAAAAAAATGATAAGCATATTTTGTTTATCTCATTATGTACATCTCATGAAAATATAGTAATTCGGACTATTAGAGTGTCGGAAAGTTGGTAACCTTAAACAGTTTTACATCATTTGAAAGCTTTTCACCAACTCTTTACAAAAATGACAAAATCCCTTATGGCGTCCATTTGGAAGTTCATGAAAATATCTTAAAAACAAATAAGGCAGAAATTGTAATTTTTATTTCCTTAAATTCTTCTTTAGAAACTACATGAATAATGTATTATTCCTAAAAGCATAGACACTGGTACTTGGAAAATTACAGAGAAAAATGAAAAATGCACATTTTTAGTTTGACCTGACTATCTTAAAGACCTGCCCAGAGAAATCCTATCCTGAAATTCTCTACAATTGTTTTTAGCTATAACGGATCTTGAGATAGCAATACATGTAAGCTATATTTCTGATGGAAGTAGAGACTGTAAGCATAAAGGAAAGATAAATTAATTAGCACAATTCATTGTTCCATTGACAGGATGTTGCAAAAATACTTATTATAGTCGAAACTGGAATAAAACTTGGAAAATTTTTCAACCAGACTGTAAAAAATAAAAATTTAAATAAGTTCAAATTTACTTAATAGATCGATTGTTAAATTTTAATCATCTAGAGCACTAACCAATATTTGTATTATTATATAGGGTGAGTCAACAAACATTTACAATTTAGGATTAAACTTACCGATTTTACCCAACAACAACGTCAAATATCCTACGTACTGCACCAATTGCATTTATTATTATAATTATTAAAATTCAAAGCTAAACTTAAATTAAATAAAAAATATACCTGAATTTTATTAATTACTAGCAACCCGTCCCCGCTTCGCACGGGTTCTTTGCAGAAAATATACACCACTCTTTGTTACTCAGAGAAAATGCAAATTTCCGTAAAATTGGTTGAGTAGTTTTTGAATGAAATCGTAGCAAACAAAAAATCAAGCATCTTTCCTCGTTATACATAATATTAACTCAGATTATTTTTAGTGACAATTATTTATAAGGCAAACAAAACAGAAAACATTTAGATTAGTTTCTAGGCACATTCTTTGTATACGACATTAATAACCTGATCACTTGTAAACCAAACAAATTTTGTTTCGAAGTAACACGTGATAGGGCAACATACAATTGCCTGTGCGAAAAACACTGTGTGCTTAAGTCTACTCCCGCCAAGCAAATAGCCAGCGGGAGTTCAAACCCACCTCCCCCCCCCCCGTAATTTTGGAAATTTTGTTTTCATACGAATATATATTATGTTTATACAATTTTATATGTCCTGGAAATACGTGAATACTTCCACCATCAATCAAAAAAATTATCCAAGCCACCAGAAAAAATAATTAAATCCACCTTGCAAAAATCTTCTGGCTACGGCCTTGACCCCAGCAACTTTTAATGTTTAACGCTGTGCTTTATTAATTTCAGCCCAAACGCTATTTTTACGGGAAATTGTAGCCTTTTAAATTGGAAAGGCAATTCTGAGTGTATCATGGGAATTCTTGGTATAAAAATAGTTTCACCATTTGCGTTGCCAGTTAATATGTATACATTCGATAAAAAACAAATAATTGACTGCTTTGAATCTTGTATAGTTGCATAGTTTCAGTGGACTGAAATTTCTTAGTAATATAATAGGAGCACCTACTTTTAATATTAATTTGAAACCAATTTAGTCTCTTAGTGGTTATGTTACTAATATCGGGATAAAATTGTTGAATAACTTCTTCCACATTTTGTACCAAAACACAAATATTGTTAAAATTTACATAGACATTTCCTGCCTGAAATTCACGATTTCCTATTTGGACTAAGTCGTTAGAAAATTGCCAATTATCTTCGCTAAACGATAAAATCCTCATATTTTTAAGATCACATTTCGTCATATGTGATAAAGATACGATCTGCTCACGTTCCCCTAGTTATACCTGGCAAAATTTGACGGAAATCTCTAGAGAATAAAACAGTACAACCACGCATTGGGCAGTTACTGTTGCGCAGATCTCGCATTGTCCTGTCTAGTGTCGCAACCGCTTTATGAGACATAGAAGCCTCATCCCAAATAATCAAACTTCAATTCTTCATTAATGTTCCGGCACCACTCTGTTTAGAGATACTGCAAATGCTAATGACATCATCACTACATATTTTTAATGTCAGCCTGAATGTGGAATGGGCGTATCTCCCATTTTCCAAAAGTGTGGCTGCTATGCCGGACGATGCCACAGCTAGGGCAATTTTTCTGTCGGATCGTACTTTTGCTAATAATAGATGTATTAAAAATGTTATACCGTTCCCCCCAGGGGCATCTAAATAAAATTGTACCTTCATTACTATTATTGTTTGAGGACAATATTAGGTCATAAGAATTTTTTGTTCAGCATTCAAGGGACATTCATCTTGAATGTCTTGTAAAAGTCTCAAATGCTTATAGTTAGTTTCTCGTAAATACTCTGTATTGATTGTTCCAATTAAATTGAAATGCAATGGCAAGGTGAATCAAAAAATATTTTATAGATTTTCCTGACAGATATTCGACTTGTTTATCCAATTCAAATAAAGCTTTAGAAACGTACTTCCCCAATGAGAGCCGTCTTCTAACAGACACCTTGCTTTACAAATTCCTTGAAATGTTTCATAAGTTATACCTTGAAAAGTACGAAGACTACTGAAATTACCATATCTTTATTTTCACGGTTAAAATTTTACAAAATTTTCTTATTTCTACCCTCTAATTACTCTAATACAAAACTACTGAAATAAGTAGGGCCTTTTACTACCTGGAGTAACGTCTACAGCTCGGACGTGTGGCGCGGGGTCACGGGAAGTAGTCGAATCACGGGCGACATGAAATTAATTTCTTGCTTTACATATTTTGCTTTTGCTATATCTCCGAAGGTATTCATTTAATTTGCATGGTGTAAAAAATATTCTTCATGAAATGCTCAAGCCAACTAAGGTATTTCAAAAGATAAAGATTAATACCGTATTTGTCTAAATAGTGTTCCAGGTGCCTCTTTATAATTGCCCATTTTTTTACGTATTAAAATGAGTATAGCATATTATCCTTAAGAGATAGAAATATGCCATCACTGACTTTAGATGTCTATAAGATACACAATTTCACTATAATTATTTTGTTATATCTCAAAGGTCCAGACACCGTTTTCGTTGAAAGGTCCCAGATGGCTTATTTTTTTTCCGAACACCTCCAACAAATATCGTTATATTTCAGCCAATTTATATAAAAAGTTAACAAATTTTATACTAAAATCTTCCTCGAGATCCACTCTATCCACTGGTGAAAACAGCATGAAAATGGATGCAGTGGTTTTTGAGTTTATCGCGAACAGACAGACAGACAGACTCGGCGGAGGACTTTGTTTTATAATATTCATAGAAGAAGAAATTTAAAATGACATGAGGTAAGAAAAATAAAGTACTTAATTACTCAGTGATCTCAACAAAGGACAATATCGGACAAAAACCATGAATCACATCAAATAAACATATAAAAAATCGATTTGGAATTCCGAAAGCGACTTCCGCATCAGGAATGCACCATTAAGCTTATTGGTCGAATTGTCTCTATGCGATTGAGCTGCTTTATAGAGAAAGCAGGCTGCAAGCAAATTCTGAATAGAATATTTCAGCCAAGTCACGGAAATCCAAACCCCCTAACTATCTAATGTTTGTTCTGTTAATGATCTCTCTGCCGGATCGAATCGTACGTCCAGCTTGTAAACAATCCCGATGTTGTCCGTCAAATGTGAAACATTACGGTCAGTTGGGTTTGCGTGTGCTCCCCCGGTGAATTCTGGTGATGGTTTGGCTTTGCTTGGTTTGATCAGCGATCTCGGATAGTTACTTACTAACAGAGTTACACTAATTTGTATTCTTGTTACGATATAAACGATATCGTTAGAAGGCTTCTGGATTCGGACTGGACAATCAGCAGCATGCATTTCGAATGTTTGGATTCTAGAAAATTATCTATTAAATATTTAAGGGGGGTAAATTCGTTCTTTTAGATAAGAAGTTCAAAGTATTAAAGTATTACTGAAGCATCCAATGACGGCGTTTGTCGTATTTGCGTAGATCATTATTAGACAAAATCTGACACACTTTTATATCCATTATAAAAGAAGTTTCTGAAATATTAATTATAAACAATGTAATAATGTTAATGTTACAAGTTTGGTCAAGTGCATCCAACTCGGATTCAAAGGGTGCAGTCCCACCTTTAAGAGTTATCATAATGTAGGTAATTCATAATATATTTTTTTACTCTCTTCGCTCACTTCTGCTCAAAACAAGTATTAGAGGCAAGATTTAAGTCTAATTGCACAAATATCCTGAAATGTTTAAAAACGGGGCTCATGAATTACATTTGCATGTTTAATAACCCATCATCGAATCTGAAAAAATAACACAGAACAATATAAATATTTGTTACTCATTTTTACTTCTGTGGCTTTGTTTTTCAATAAAATATATGACTTTATAAATAAATTTGAACAAATATTATCTGTTATCAATGTAAAGCAGTTCAGATTGCAGTTACGTTAGGTTAGGTTAGGTTGTGAATCTGCTTTGTGTTTGGTTGTGCATATTTAAAATAAATGTGTATTTAAAATATTTAACTACATTTGTAATATATTTATTTACTTAGGAAATCTGCCTTTTTTAATTTCATTCAAACCAATGTAAAAAATAAATATATACTTGAATTTGCTGCAGAAGGTGAATGGCATGAGCTTAAATGTATGTTACTAGAAGCCTTTGTATAACTATTTAATTAATTTAACCAAGAATATCTTCAAAACATTTTGAAGGCAGAATGAAACTGATGGAAGCAGTAAAACATTTTGAATATCATGAACAATTTTATTTCATAACTGATGAAAATATTAAACAACTTTAAGGTAATAACTACTGTTTCTTTAATTACTAACCCAAAGACATGCAATCCTTACAAGCCAAATTCCTCCACAAAATGTGATAAAACTAAAAAAGAATGTTCAAGTATTCTCTGGTAAATATCTGGAGTATTTAGCAAATGGTTTGATTATCATGAAAACATCAGGTTCTGAAATATACAAAAATAAAAGTACATTTCATTTGATTAATGGGACAGTAAGTTTACAAGAACATACAGGAGCAAAATACTTTTATCATATATCAAAAATTATTTAAAAATGAAAGAAGTGTGAAAAAATATATGACAATCGCAGTAATATCCCATTTCCATGAATTAATATAAGGGTTTCTTGTTCCATATTTTTCTGTAATACCATTGACAATGGGGTCTGATTTAGACCTTGAAACGTTTGGACTTTCAAGTTCATGTGGGGTTATTCCCAAACAACTCAGAAAAAATAAAAACCAGAGATGCCACAATTATCATCCAGAAAACAACATGGTTCTCATAATATTGTTTTAGAATTCCTCCTAGTGTGTAATCACTTTGTTATAATTAAAATTCGTAAACTTTTGATTAGGTATTAAAAAAATGATAAACATGCAAATGTATTTCTATTGCCCTTTTAAACATTTCAGGAATTACTTCTGCAATTAAACTTAAATATTGTGTCTGCCTCTAATCACTTGTTTTAAGAGTCTTGGAATCAATTTATTATGAGTTATTGATAGTCTTTGACAAGCCATTCAGTCTTGAAAAGTCATCTTGAATAGAACTTCATTTTGAATACGTTTGATTCCAATGCAATGTTACGTCATTTATTTGTTCATTGCTTATTTTTGCCCAAAAAAAACATATTAAAGTAATCAGCAACATGCATTAGCTCTGGTTATAAACACTGCTGCATTTTACTTCTGTGACAATATACAAGAATCATTAACCTGTACTATTTTTACGAATAAATTAAGATGTAAAATTTACCAATACTAATGTGTGTTTCATAAGTTTTAAAGTTATGAGATTACTTAGCTTAAAACATAAATTTGTTTTATATGGTGTTATCATGTCACCTGTATTTGAGGATAGTGATCCAAAGTATTAAACGTATCCATTGATCATTATTTCATAGCTCTTCAACATTTAAGTCACATGTGTTAAAACTTCGAGGATTTATTTCTCATCCCAATTCAAGATTGGAAACATAACATTTTATATTTTCAAAATCTGTGTTTATTTCCGTTTTTCTATGTAGCATTTTCAACTTCATCTAAAAACATTATTTATTATTTATTGTATTTGTATATAATATCATTATTTAACATATTCGCCAATAGTTGCGCTACACTCTGTTTTTTGCATGACCTGTGTTCTGTGCTACTCTCATGCACATTTCGAATACTAATATTTTGGATTTTACAAGTTGTCACTTGTACAATAATTTTGACGTTGAATTCTACATGTTACAAAACTACAAGTTACAAGTTGATTATGAAACAGGCCCCAGGTTAAAGTAAAAATAAGTTTGAAATATACGTTTATGAATGCTACTTTGAAACTTTGGTGTTCAACGTGTCACAGACTTCAGAAAAAGTATGTAAGTGTTGCAGAAAAAAAATTTCTTTGCTTTTCATTTAAGTTAATTTTTTTCAAATCCGTTTTGGTTTTTTTATGCATTTATGTAATTTAAATTCAAGTCTGCTCTTAATTATGTATTCTAAAATGTTCCTGGTATTAGGAAGAAAAGCAAATTATGTTGTTTATTAATAATTATTAATTGCCATTCCCCACCCTGTACGTCAGTCTAGCTCGTTCCGATTTCATAATCCACGCTCGGTGCTATTTTGAAACTTTGATGTTCCACGCCACGAAGCGCGATATGCACGTCTAATCATACATGGCCTATTAGTCGTATGTTTTACTTTTGTTGTACAGCAATATATCAAACCCATCATATCTGCATCAGAGGATAATTCAACATACGCGTACCTAATGGGTCATGATGTGTACCGTAAAGCTCAAGAGAGAACACATTTATTAATAGAGCATTAGAAACGGAAAGTCACAGCTTAATTGATGTCGTTGACAGGGCGTGCGTTATTTTCAACATGAAAGGTACCATTTATTCGCGCTTAAACAAAAATATTTGGCAACGTTCAGACGATCATGTGGCGTTTAGTCAGATTGAACTAGAAAGATTATTTATGGTTGTTGATTTGGTTTCTTATTGTATATTACAGAGTTGAATATATGAAGGAAGAAATATTCTCCGAAAGGCAAAACCTCCGCTATCAAACATCCCCAGAACTGAACGAATCGCCCTTAGCAAACTCCGGGAAAACCATGACATTGTCATTCTTCCCATGGATAAAGGCAATGCAACGGTTGTCCTAGATTTCCCAGAATATGCCAATAAGGTAAATGATTTACTTCAATATGGATCATATTCTCTCATTCATCGGGACCCCACTCCTAAAATAGAACGTGAAATAACTTCATTGATAAGAGTGTCGAATATTCCCAAAGCAACACAAAACATCTAATTCCTCGGAGTTGCACCTCTACACGCCTATATGACCTGCCGACTGATTGTGAACCTAATCGGCTCTCCAAAGTACAACTTTGCCAAATATTTAGAGGACATTCTTAAGACGTTCACTGGAAAATCGTCCTCATGTTTTAAACTCATCCCATTTCGTAACTTTTCTGTCAAAGATACAAATTAAACCCCAAGACATTTTAGTTAGTTTTGATGTGACATCACTGTTCACCAAAGTTCCTATCTCAGACTCCCTATCGATTATTAGAGAACTGCTTTTGGAAGACGGACAAATCTTGGATTTACTCATGTTGATTTTCTTTTTCAAAATAAATATTACTTGCAAACTTCTGGTACTCCCATGGGTTCGCCGCTATCACCGGTAGTGGCAAATAGCTTTATGGAAGCCTCTGAAGCAGTGGCTCTGGAGTCTTCAAGCCACAAACCCAAAATTTGGTTGAGATATGTTGATGACACTTTTGTCATCTGTCCACATGGACAAGAGGCTCTCCAATTGTTCTTTAACCACATCCAATATCCAACATTCAAACATCAAATTCACTAGGGAAATTGAGTCCAATGGTTCCCTGCCCTTTCTAGACGTGTTGGTTTCACGGTTGCCAAATGGTCGCCTGGGCCACTCTGTATACAGAAAACCAACACATACCGACAGATACAGTCTACAGTAAACGAGAGATTCGCCATTCCATTTCTCGTCACCAAAATCCCCTTCCAAAGAAAGAATTGTCACCTAATAAATCAGTAGCATATTTGCCATATATCAGCAAGGTCACGGATAGGATTGGGAAGCTTCTCCATAAGCACGAGGTAAAAACAGTCTACAAACCACTATCCAAAATCTCACAAATGTTACCCTTTCCAAAGGATAAACAAAATCCTCTTTCATCTAAAGGTGTTTATTCCATTCCATGCTCGTGTGGGGCATTATACATAGGTGAAACAGATCGATCTATAAACAGTCATCTGGGTGAGCACAAACGTTGTTTGAGAACGAGCCTGCTTTCGAACTCTGCTGTAGCTGAACATCATCACGAAACGGGCCACCAAATCCTCTTCGACAGCTCCTCTGTCGTGGCCAAATCTCCGTATTATTTCACCAGAAAATTCCGTGAGGCCGTTGAAATCGCCAAAAATCCCAAGCATTTCAACCCCGACAAAGGTTTTGAACTTTCGCCCATCTGGCAACCCTGCATCAACATTTCCACAAAATAAATCACTTACATTACCCACAAATAAAATTCCAGGAACGTATAAAAATTTCATCACAATCATAAAATAATCCCATTAAATGTCTCCTACCCTTCTTTTACCTGAAAATTTCGGGGGGCAATTATTATTTCTTCTCACCTATTACTCATTTAGAATTTGTGCATCATTGTGACAAGTTGAATCAAAAGTGAAGTTTTGAAGTGTGTTCGTGCGAAAAAGATGAAATGAATGGAGTCGCCGCAAAGTAAGTATCATTTGTTTTGTTTTTTGTCTCATCCTTGAAAAAACCTCTTATAAGTGTGGCGAAACGTCGGAAAACGTTGTTTATATGCCGGTTTAGGTATATAAATAAATTAATTCCAAAAAATGACGCGGTCCAAATCTGGAAAAAGCAGAATCAGTTAGAAAAACCACTGTGATAACATTTTTAACAGACTTCAAAAAGCAGGAGGTTTTTATTTCGTCATTGTCTGTGGTATCTGTATTTCAAGATGAAGCAAGTGCGGTGTTGGTCAGACGAAGTGTCGAAACAAATTGCGAGCTTCTGTTATGAGGGTTTCGCTTCAGAAAATTGAATTAGTCTCATCAATAATAACTATTCATCCTCAAAAATTGAACCCTAAAAAATCATAAAATCATTTCAGCAAGCTATAAAAAAATTTAATGATTCATGAGCTTTTCAGTTCAATCTCATACCCGATGTATTATGAGCTACCAAATATTAATATCCGATGAATTGTAACTGCGGCAAAAGACTTAACATAAATTGTATGAAAAACGTTTCGCAATCAGAAAATTGGAGTGTTTGTTAAAACGAAAAGAAAATTTTGGGCTGGTATTAGATTGCAATAAATTTCTTGGGTTCAATTCACAAAATTTGTTTGTTTCACTTTGTTTACAAAACACAATGACTAATAATACAACAGATGACAACTTCTTTCGCTTCTCGATTCAATACAGACGAAAACTGTAAACTGGCCAACTCGAACGAAACTCGCCTTTTATATCGCAGATCTAAAATACTAGATCTCCACGGTTAATTCTGATTTGTCACAGTATATCCAGAACCTTGTCGAAAGCCGCTTTTTGCATAGATCGAAATTTCAGGATACGCATTTCGTTTCTCTCGTTTTTATTTCAGCAATGTTTTTGTCGGAATGATTAATCTAGAAGGTTTGTTAATTTTCCCATAGGCGGCGTAAATAAATTTTATAACACTGCCCACCTACCTGTAATTCTGGTCGTCCTGATCAGAAACATTCTCTCCACTTTCATCTTAGCTCTTAGATTGCGGGGAATACGATAAACAATGTCATTGATTCCCTTAACTACCTCGTATGGATCATCCCAGTGTAACGGAAATTCCTCATGACACTTTTAGGAAATCAATTAAACAATTATTAGCATAACATCATCATAAACCATTCAAGGTAACCTCATTAAATTCAGCATGTCTACAAATATTATCACGTACACCAAATAGTTGAATTAGCAAAACAATCGACTGATGGCACATTTTCGATAATTGATGTAAATCGCGAACCATCAGTCGAGTTCAAAATGTAGCGTAGTAATGATTAGATGTAGTTAGTATATTGTAACCTGTAACCAGTAGAAATAAACACGTAGTCTTTACAACTAGTATTAATGGTCGAAGGCCGATATTATAATATCACATGGCGATCCTGAACCATAAATAATGACCAATCTTCTCACCAGGCTGGTCAGCTTTGGGGACTTGTCTTTGCTCCTCTGGGGGTTGTATAGACAAACCTTGTCTCTCTATTGAAAGCCGACTGAATTTGCTTTGAGGCCATAGAGCGTTTTCATCCGAACATTGGTGGCGCACGTCTGCGTTCGGGCTAGTTCGTGTATTCCCAGAATATTAATCTCAGCTCTTTTCCGAATAGTACACTGGCTGGAGTTATACTTGTATTGTTATGTACGGCTGAACAATAGGCCAACAGGAATAGGGGAATATGCTCATCCCAACCACGCTGGTTATTGCTGACGACCTTGGATAGATGTTGTCTCAAGGTCTTGTCGATTCCTGATTCCCAACATCGTAAAGACCTTCTGGAATACATTCCTCTCGAAGTTACACCCTTGGTCTGAAGGTAGTTCCAAAGGGACGCTAAACCTGCTGAATACCTTTTCTACCAGCATCCTGGCTACCGTGGCTATCTCTTGATTGGGTATCGCATATGCCTCATGCCACTTGCTGAAGTAATCCATTACGATCAAAATGTATTTGTTCCTCCTCTCAGATTCGGGAAATGGACCGGTGACATCAATGACAGTTCTTTCAAATGAAACGCCCACATTGTACTGCTGCATTCTGCCCTTGGTTCGAGTCTTCGGGCCCTTACTAGCGGCACAGTGGTCACATTTCCGACACCAATCAATGACGTCTATTTACCCAGTAGTACTGTTTATCCAAGGCTTGATTCATGCCCAGATGACTTCCGGTAATTACATTGTGTACTTCGGTCAGGACTGCGCGTACCTTTTGCTTTGTGACTACCAGTTGAGACTTGGTTTCTCGGCCGTCATTGCTTTCCCAAATTCTCTTTAACGTTACATTCTCTACTCTTAGAGAGTTCCATTGGGCCCATGACGATTTAAGAACGCCCGAGTGTCTACCTCCCTCGTCTCATCGTGGCCTGGGTGCACCTCTCTTTTTGAGTGACAGGATCAGTTCAATGTCTGGATCAGCCATTTGGTCCTTGATGCATTGTTCTGTTCTCCAGTCTTCATTGACCTGCACTGGGATCTGTCGGATGAAGATACCATCTCGCTGTCTTCAGACAATGTCCGCATTCTAGTTTACAGCCATTAAAACTTCCCATAAAATAGCTAATTTGCCCCCGTTGAGCAAAAAATTTCTGATTTGTCCCTCTCTCTTCCGTTTGCCCCCTCTAGGACAATTTTTTTTCTAATTTGGCCCATCGCTAAACCAAAAGCAATTTCAATTGTTAAATTGCAATACCAGACTCATCTAACTTCATTTGTGTAAGAATTGGGAGGCCAATTCTTACACTAACTGAGGAGTTAAGAAGCTTTCGCTTGTATAATTTTGTTACACATCTGATAGTTATGTAAAAATCAGATTGATATTAATTATTTTAATACTACAGGCTGATAAAATAATTATTATCGTCTTTACCAATACCCTTTTAGTCAGTAAACGCAACTAAACAAACCTCAGTCAGTAATGAAACAAATAATAGTAGATTTCATATAATCGAGCGTATTAGATCTAATCGACTGCAGAAAATTACACAACTAACCTTTTACGGTACACACAAGATTCCTCTAGTCAACAATTACTATCTAATAATCCTCTACTACAGACCACAATTTGCCTGCAGTAATTCAAAGGATAACGTGCTAACTAACTGACAAGCATTGTGTCAAAAATTAACTGCGGTAGCGTTGTCTTCCTTGGAAACCGCGGTGTGTCTTGCGTGCCGTCGACTCGACGTTCGAGAACTCGAGATGCAATTATGTGAAAACCGCATACAATTTCACTCGTTATGTAATCAAAGGTTACGGCGTGCGTTAAAATAACAGAAAATCAGTCTCTAACAATGGGAGGTAAGGCATCGATATGCAATTTTCTTTTAACGGCAACCATATGCCGCGAAAACCACAAACGTCACCCCCCGAACTTCGATTATTGTGGGGTGAAAATTTTTAATAATACTATTCGGTTGTTTTGGGTGTACCGTTTGCCCACAATAGCGTTTTATAACAAGTTTTATTCGTGTTGATAATTTGTATTTACTACAATAATTATACAGTAAATGTTACCAAAAACTGAAGTTATTGTAATGTTTTTATTTTCACATACGGGTTCAGTTCAGTTCTTGGATTTATTTAAAAACACAATCCAACTCATTCTAATTTACTTCCACTACTTTAACACCATTTATATTCACGGAATTATTTACAATTTATCTCGACTTAACTATGCGGCCGTCGAATACTGAATGAACACTATCGCCAGCTGTCCGTATTTATTTATTTCTCTCCGAATTCTCTAGTAGGTAAACGAGCTATCGGGAAATGTGTTCTCGAAGCTTCGATAAAATTCGACGAATTCCCATTAACGCTAGCCGTCGGCCTCGGGTCGATAAACAAACATTTCGCATTCCCCGAAATATAGGACGAATGCCGATTCCAGGAACAATCGGAAGAATTCCGATTGCACCAGATATCGGATGAATTCTTATCACATTATGTTAAAAGTGTAAGTAAGTTACAGCAATCTACCGGTTATAACTTTAGCTCTGCTTTTGGTTGACAGTGGTTGTACTTTGATGTTTCTCTTTACAACACTGATCCGCTTGAACTTACTTTGGTTCAACCCGAAAACGTCAAAATCATATGTTCAACTGTTTTGCTTTAGTTTATCTTAAGTATTATTTATACAGTGTCTACGTAGATTATGGGACATACCAAATACAATTCTAACCAGATAAAAGAAGACAACACCCTCGGACATGTCAAAGTTAACCCTACATAAATGAGGTGAAAATTTGTTACAACAGCTGCGAGGTGGATATAACAGCCCAATATAGAATTATCGGTTTTGATAACTAAAATGACTTTAGAATAACACTCATTACTTAACATTAGATAAATGAGGTCATATGATAACATAATCCAGTTCCAATTATAAAAGTATTTATATTTCCCTAAAAAATAAAGTTGTATTTTTTACGCACGATTGAAAAATATTTAGAAACTATCACTTAATGTTCAAGTCTCAAAAACAAACACATTTGCGTAAATTCAATCAACTTGTTTGAGATAAAAATATGCCGAAATATTATGTAAAAAAACAACATTTTGATATGACAAAAACTGTCATTAATTTTTCAGGCAAACAGTTAACGCTTCTGAAACCTCAATTCTACAAAAGGGCCTTAATTTTGCAATTTCCCCAAAAACTATTCCAACATTTGATATCATCAGTGCTGTAGAACAAACTGCAAGCAAATTAACCAATAGTTAAGCTCAAGACTATCGAATAAGAGCAAAAACTGAACTAGAGAAACCTATACATATCAAAAACAACCTTTCGAAAAATGAATTACATTCAATTAAAGTTTTAAAAAATGACAGCACTATAAAGATTTTACATGCAGATAAAGGTAATGCTACAGTTATTTTAAATAAAATTGACTATGATTCCAAAATTCAAAACATAATAAACCAAGGACAATATACAAAAGTAAATAAAGATCCAACTTCTATATTCCTTTTAAAAATTATTCACCACTTACTGGTAAGCCTAACTCTGATCTTATAAACAACGCACCATTTTATAGAAAAATTTTCATATATACAATACAAAAATTCTTTCACACTAGCAAGTTTTGACATTGTAAATTGATACAATAATGAAACTAATAATATTTTGTACGAAGACAACGCATTTTCAACTAAATGATGACTTCTACCAACAAGATTCTGACATGGCAATGGGTTCCTGTCTGTCTCCTGCTTTAAGCAACATTTTTATGAAAAAATTTGAAGAACAAACAATTTTCTCAAAACAGATTAAACCTTTGGTTTGGTGGCGTTATGTTGATGACATATTCGTTGGAGGACTTACATGCATTACTTAACGCAATAAACAACAAAGAACAAACTATTCAGTTTACACTATAGCTTGAACAGAATAACAAATTACCTTTCTTAGACATTTTAATAACCAAAACACAATCGACATTTGAAACAGAAGTGTACAGAAAACCGATTCATTCTAACAGGTATCTCAACTTTAACTCTTAACTCTTTAACTTTAACTCTTTAACTCTTAACTCTTAACTCTTTAACTCTTAACAACCAACTGTTCTAAAATCAATAAAGAATAAACTTTTATAAAAAATGTACTTTCTGCCAATGATTACCCAAAAAAAAGTTATTAATAACGAATTAAACAAAATCGAATACAAAACAATCTCTAACAACCAACATCAAACTTCACCAAGCAATACAATAACTATACCATACATACAGGGTTTATCAGAAAGACTGTAAAGAGTGGGAAACAGATATAATATTAAAACATAATTTAAAACAAGAAATACACTAAAATCAATTATATCAAAAACAAAACCAAAAAACACAACTCAAAATACAAAAAATTGCATTTATAAAATCTCTTGTGAATGTAATAAATTCTATATTGGAGAAACCTCTAGACCTCTAAGTATTCGAATAAACGAACACAAAAATTACAAAAAAAGACAGTTTGAAAAATCCAAAATTTGTGAACATGCTTGGGATTGGTCATAAAATACAGTTTCAAAATTCAGTTATATTACACAAAGAAGAACACAACACCAAAAGCAAACTAAAAGAGCTTTAATTTTGATAAATGAAAACGATTGTATCGCTACTACCTCCGTGGAATTCAATAATTCCTGGTTGCCGATGATTAAGGAAGAAATTGCTAATGGTCATGTCCTTGTGAACAACCCAATATCGGGATAGTTCATAAGGTTTTTCCTAGGTTTTCTCTTATGATTTTAATAGAATCACTGAATCAACAAAATTCTTATAGCAAAGTCGCACCTAGGAGCGCCACATAAAATTGTGATGATCACCCTTTCAAATTCTTCCAATTTGAAAGTAACTTTATGGTTATATGAGCTTTAGAAATTTGTGTGCTACCCTGTATATTACAAATAAAATTCTATTAGTTACGTCAGAATTCTGCCTTTTTTGTTCACAGTTTTTTAACCATTGACAATGGGGTCTGACCTACACCCCGAAACGAAAAGACGCAGAACAAAAGTAGAAGATATAATACATAAAATTACAGAAATACAGACATGAAGTGGAGCTTGGTGGGGGAAGGAAACAATCGATGGATTGTACAACAAAGCCTACGAGAATAAACGCAAAGTACAGGAAGACCACTAACAGGCTGATTAGACAATCTTAAAACAATTGTTGGACGGCATTGGCACCAATTAGCCCAAGATCGAAGGAAGTGGAGAATTCATACGAAGGCCTGTATCCGGAGTGGATGTAGACGGGCTATTAGAGAGAGGGAGAGAGAGGAAAATTGAATCACACCAAGATGTCCAATGATGACCATATTTCCAAATTCGCAGCAGCGTTCATATTAATGGAAAAAACATGATCTGTGTACGTCGGTTATGTCTGTTATTATCCTATATAATTTAGAAATTATTTAAGGAGAGTTTAACGGGAATTCCCCATGTCCCTGTTCGGAAATATTAATAAACAATTAATAACATAACATTCAAATCATCATAAACCATTATATTTAACCACATTAAATTCAGCACGTTTACTTGAACTATCACCTACACCAAATAGTTATAATGGCAAAACAGTCGACTAATGGCACATTTTCGATAACTGGGGCCTATTTCATAATCATCACACTAATATTATTAGTAAAAAATACAAGTTACAAGTTACAAAATAACTTGCACTTGTAGTGTCCGTTTCATATTTTAGACTTTTTACGTCAAGTAGTAGTAGAGAAATTAAAGTGGGAAAGCCTACCTTGTTAAAATTCCTATATATTCGACTGATTAGGCGATGGGTGGCACCAAATAACGGTTGGTTTAGGAATTAATTTTGTCAGGCATATATTCTTTGTCAGTTATATTGACAATCAAACTAATAGGCATTTACGTGTTATAATTTTTCTAAATTAAATTTTTTCTTGATTATTATCAACCTGTCAGGACAAATTGAACATATTTGCCAATAGTTGCGCATGTTAGGTGGTTCTACTCTCTCTTTTTGACATGATCTGTGCTCTGTGCTATTCTCCTGCATATTTCAAATACTAATATTTTGAATTTTTGAAGTTGTCACTTGTAGAATAATACTGATGTTGCTAATTCTACAAGATACAAAACTACAAGTTACAAGTTGAATATGAAACAGGCCCCAGATGTCAAAAGCGAATCATCAGTCGACCAGTTCAAAATGTAGCCTAGTAATGATTAGATGTAGTTAGCATAGTGTATGTAACCAAGTAATCAGTAGAAATAAACCGATTGTTCTTACAACTAGTATTATTGGTCGAGGCCCTGCCTGCGCATTATAATTTCACATGGCGATCCTGAACCGAAAATAATGACCAATCTTCACAAGAGTCAGTTGTCAGTGGTACTAAATTAATGTTATTTCCCATGTATTGAAATTATCAGTTACAAAAAAAGTAATACATTTAATCACAAACTTAACAAACCAAATTTGGTTCTCTCAGTAGTACCGAAAAAAAAAGTAGTACGGAGCAAAATTACATCGTTACTTCAAAGTATGTAAATTTCCTCTATCTGATCGTGCATCACTATCATGAGAGTCATTTGTAAAATTAATTATCGTAACTCCAAATCAACCCGTACGGTCGATCGTCATGGCACATGAGTACTTATAATACACATCGACAAATCATTGAAGACTCATCCATCGAATGGACATCCAACGGCCCAACACCATCGGTGGAATGCAGAAGTAATGCTTGGGTGCGAATCGTCTTTCAGATGTTTGCCGCCTTTCAATTGTCGGTACTTCTGCGGCCAATTAGATAATATGATCGATGGTACTCTGCGTGGTGATCACGCGATCAAATAATCAATCGGACCGATACGTCGTGTTGTTTTGTTTGTTGGTATCGTCGCCGCTAACGTAGTTTGCCGACAGAAAAAAATGACCTTTTGCTTACTAATGAAGTCAGTTTTTTTTCTAGATGTTTGGTTGAAGTGTTGAGTGGTCACATTTCGCTTATCCCTCAAAAGATGGCAGCATCTGTTCGGTGCAAATCACAGTATGTTTCTCTTCCACATCGCTGTTAGTTGTATTTTACTCCTTACATGCACTCACTAAGAGGCTGCACTTCGGCTTTTATTAATATTTGTTTCACAACTGTCCCACCGTGCGACCTAAATTGGTAAATAACTAAAAAATATATTCCTGAAGCTTCTTAACGGAGGCCCACACTTAGATATACGAAAATAGATGAGTATAGTAGTGAAATGAAAAAACTGCATTTGTGCAGAGACTGCGTTCCGACCGACATCATCCTTCTCTAAATTTGAAATACCAATACAACTCACTGTAAGACAGAGGGACCAGGCTATACTGTATAGTATAAACAAATAAAACATCCGATTAACATACATTAACATACCAGCACAACATTTGCTTCTTGTTCTAAACATTACAGTTTTCTTTTTGCAATATTTTTAATTAGAAACTGGACCTAGATGGTTTTTTCTATTTTTGTTTTAATTTACCTAAAAATAAACTGTTTGATTTAAGTTGCCTAGCGTACGAGAACGCCGAAAGTCTCGCCAGCTAAGTGAATTATTGGTTTAAAGAAGGTGGATTTTTCATTTCAAGAACTCGCTAACCGCACGAATAGATATCCAGTTACTCTTATGAGATTTTGTCAAGTGTGATTTGAAAATACCCAAAATCGGAAAAGAGTGGCATGGGCGTCGATGAAGCACAAATGAAGTTCAAGATCGACGCCTAAGACTTATGGCCTTTAGAGACTGATTTTCGACAACCCGAAATTTGGCTAAGTGTGCAAACGATTCACCGCCGTATGAGGTCTTTTGGACTGCAAAATTATCGACCCCATCTTGTGCTACCTCTGACCGCTGAGCATTTCCCGCAACGACTACAGTGGTGCTCAGAAACGACAACATGGAATGTGGAATAACATCAGGTCGCCCTCACTAATGAATCTCGATTCTGCTTAGGTGGACATGATGGCCGGAAAAGGGTTAGACGATGTCGAGGAGAAACAAGTCAACCTCAATTTGATGTTGAGCGACATGTACACCGATCAGTAGGTGTTATGGTATGGAGTGCTAGTGCACATGTAGGTAGGTCACCTTTATTTTTTGTTCGAAGCCACATGACAGCGCAACTTTATACTCAGGAAGTATTTCAGCAAGATTATGCTCGACTTCACTTTGCTATTTTTATCAAACTACGCTTGACAACATCTCATGACAGTGGTTGGATTTCACTGTTAGTGCAGTTAGTGATTTCACGAAGTGAAAAACCCGCCTGACGTAAACTAATAATTGGACCTCTTTGAAATTCACTTAGTACATTCAGCGTACACATACTCTAGGCATTTTAACATTACTAAACATTGATTTTCGATCCCATCAAACAGTTTATATTTTGCTTTATTAAAAAAATGTAAGAGACGCCTACAATATTAATTGATAAAAATAAAGTTTATATGAAAAGACATTTACTAAACTTTACCAAATTTTAATAATTTCTCCTAACTATAGCATGTTTTACCAAAACAATATTATCTTTAAACACCTCTTTCTGGGTGTTGCGAATTCTTTGTCAGTGAATATATAAAATTATATTAATGTTAAGTCACCGGTTTTGTCTTTTTTCAATCAAAGTTATGTAAAATATGTATATTTGTTCTTAGTTATCTATGAGATATTCTAAATACTGTTGGATTGCTGTTTAAACTCCACCCTCTTGCTACATCAGCGCCACCCTAATTTAATGCATTTTGACACACACTTTTTTCATATGTATTAGATCAAGCTAAATTATACTAAATAATGTTCCTATATTTTAATACCTTTTTGGGATGAAAAGGTAAACATATTTGCTGTATTATTTTTATGTTTTCTTGGGAATAACACCATAATTGAAATAAAAAGCTGTATATGGAAAGAAAATACCAAACGTTTCAAAGTCGATTCTGACTTCGTTGTCAATGACTTTAAAATATAATGTATTTCAATATGCAGCTTTTATTTCATTTGTGGTGTTATTCCCAAGAAAACATAAAAATAATCAAGAACATGCCACAAATAACATTTAGAAGACAATATTTGCCGTGTTTGAGATTTTTGATATTTGATATTGCGGTTTCCCGTGTTCCATTTTAGTTTATTATTACACTTATTTTCATTCCCATTTATGATTTTTTGTGTCATTTTTGCCATTTTTGACATTTTTGACATTGTTGATAATTTGGCACTTTAGATATAACAGATATTTTTAATTATATCTGCACTATTAGGATTTTTGACATTCTTGACGTTTAACATCTTCGACAATTTTAACGTTGTTGGCAATTTCGGCATTTTTGATATTTTTGACATTTTTGGCATTTTTGGCATTTTTAAAATTTTTGATATTTTTGACATTTTTAACATTTTTGACGTTTGACACCTTATAATATTGACATTTTTGTCATTTTCTACAGTTTTGACGTTTTTTATATTATTGCCATTTCTTACTTCTTTTTCAGATTTGTGATGACGTTGACATTTTTTAGTTATTACTGTAAATTTGGTCGTTTTTTATTTTTAATTTTTGAGATTTTTCTTATGTTAGTTTTTTGACAGCATAATTCTAACAATTTTGTCAAATTTTATAGGTTTTTTTGATTCGTGTATTTAATATTGTTAACATTTCGATGTTTATAATATTTTGGTATTTTTTTAAATCTATTTTCATTTTATAAATATTTGTCACTTTACATGTTTTTTCTTTCCCACATTTCATGATTTTTTGAGATTTCACTTGCCGTTACTCAGATAGTGAACACTTTTCGGTCCACACCCCCTCCAAAATTAAATTTTGGTAAAATGCCGAAATGCCTCTATTCATTACAAGAAAAAAGTTAATTTATCAAAGTGATTTATACTAAGTGCTCAAATTCAGTTCTAGCCATTTCCATTGAAGAGCATATATACCAGCTTACACACCTTGATCATTTTTTATTCCCTAAAAATTACTGAAACCTATCTTCTTATTAAATAACTGAATTTTCGCAAAATTTCATACTCTAATTGTCTTCTAAAAAAAAAAACAACATTCCAAACAAGAAATACAATGAAATATTTAATATCGAAAACAAAACCAACCAATAAAACCCAGAACTCTCAAAACTGCATATACAAGATCCCTTGCGAATGCAATAAATTTTATATTGGAGAAACATCGAGACCATTAAACGTACGAATAAATGAACACAAGAATTACATAAAGAAACGACAATTTGAAAATTCGAAAATTTGTGAACATGCTAGGGACCTAGGCCATAAAATACAATTTGACAATTCAACTATACTTCACAAAGAACAACATAACACAAAACGAAAAATAAAAGAGTCTGCCTTAATTCTTTTGAATGAAGACGATTGTATCGCTTCTACTTCTCTAGAATTTAATCGTATCTCGTTACCGACAATTAAGGAAGAAATCATTAATGGTAACCTCCTTTTGAACAACCCAGTATCGGGATAGTTCATAAAGTTTTTCCTAGGTTTTCCCTTATGAAGTTAATGGGATCACTGAAACAATAGAATTCTTTGATCGCATTTTTGGCGAATGGACTATTTTATAACAAAGTCGTACCTAGGACCGCCTGTTATAAATTCTAAAGACAACTCTTTCAAATTCTTCTAATTTGAAAGCTGTTTAACTTAATACATGAACTTTAGAATTTTTTGTGCTACCTCTATATCTAAAAACAACAAATTTCCTAATGTCAATTTAAATGTCACAATAATTCTCGTTTTGCAATTTACATCAATAAATATAAATCCATTGACAACGAAGTCAGAATAGACTTTGAAACGTTTGGTTTTCCTTCAATATACGTCGTTTTATTTCGATTGTGGTGTTATTGCTCAAAAAACATAAAAGTAATTAATACTCTATTAATTTAAAGAATTGATATCATAATTCTAATATTAGTTTCGGTTCTGACAAATAGTAATTTTTTTTAAAATATCCCAGTTGCTTCCTATTGAAAAACTTAATTTTAGCAGCATAACACCTGCTTCTATTTATTTTAGAAGACTACATGTTTCAAGATTTATAACCGTATTACTTTCTATTTCGAAGATATCGAATTATCCGTAAAACAATAATGACACCCAGTTCCCCCATGTAATATTTAATTTTTCGCAAAATGACGAATCACGTGTTACTTCACATAAAAATAGGAATCAACATGTTAAATGTCATGGCTCTATTATTTTATGCTCCCGGAAAATTGTTAATATATATTTCTCAAGCGAAAATATAATTAAAATCGGTTTTATTTATTTGAGGAGAAGACTACATACACCAATTTTCACGGCTGTACATTTTTTTTTGTTTCCAAGATATTAAATTTAAGTAAAAACAATAGACACTCACTCCACTGCATGGTGAGTTTTTTTTTTGATGATCAGTATGGGGATCTCGGAAACTAGCAGAAATAGAGCAATGGTTAAATTGGGAAAGATTGGCAGTTTTACTGGCCTAATTTAATGACACTTTCGGTTTTTTGTAAAAACTCATGGCTAACTAGATATTTTGAAAAAACGAAATTCTGTCGATTTAGTCAATTTTTAGCGCACCCCATAAATAGACTATAACTGCCAAAATCGGGAGACCGGGGTGGGGTGGCCATTCGTGTGGGCCATTTCTTCCTATCCAAGAGTTTGGATAGATATTATCTAAGTGTTGCCTTACTAATAACGAGTTATGGGCGGTGCTCCATCATGTTGGAACCACTCAATTTCTAAACGAGTTCTCAAATTCAAATTATGCAACATGTCTTGAAAAGTGTATTGCAAGAAATGCAAGTAACGCTCCCCAGTAAGTGATTCGTCATAGATAAAAGGCCCCAGAATAGTAGACCCTATGATACCACACCAAACATTAAAACCAAATTTTATCAGGGGTCGTCTTTGTTCTACATGGAAAGGGTTTTCTTTAGCCCAGATATGCTCATTGTGTCTATTGAACATACCGCAGTTAATAAATCTAACACATTTAGTGGAAACTGTGGATTGTCAAGGCACATGTCTCTAAACTATGTACAAAACAAAATACGTCGATATTCGTCACCAGCATGCAAAATTTGAGAAACTGAAAATTTGTACGGGTGGAACTTTTGCGCTTTCAGTACCTTAACTATAGTTCATTGAGATGTGCCAGCTTCTGCCGTATTCTCACGAGTTGATGTAGATGGATTTTGATTTACCATTGCCAAAACATTTATTTGTGCTGCTTCGTTAATTTGATTACGTTCCTTTGGTGGTTTAGTAAAAGATCCATATCCATATAACTATCGAAAAGCCTCTTAAATGTACATAGAACATAAATATCTATGAAAGTATTCTTCAGCTGCACGAACTGCATTTTTATGGCATATGATATAACATTCCACCATATTCAGTTATTCTTCGTTAGAATATTCCATTTTATCACGAAAACTCGTCAATATCGACTGTCAGTTCAGCCTTATTAATGGAATTACTCTCAAATAAGGAAACGTCAAAGTGAAAACAATCGTTTTCATGGCTACCTACGTTAAAAGTGAAAATAAGAGAGAAAAGCATCCATAACTCCGTTATTTTTACGAATAACTATATCGAGTATTATATCGTTGAGAAGCTCTAATATTTTCCGATTTTTTGTGGTCATAGGCAACCATTCCATTCAAAAAAGATAAGTTTGTGTCATATCTCGAAAACGAGAGCTGTCACGCAAACGAGGACATGACAATCATATTGAGGATACAATTCCCTTCAATTTTGATATTTACACGTTTTTTATAAAATCTAAAACAAAGGAGCTAGAGGGATTTGACTAAATCAACAGAATTTCGTTTTTTCAAAATATCTAATAAATCATGACTTTTTACAAAAATCCGAAAGTGTTATTAAATTTGGCCAGTAAAACTGGAAATCTTTCCCAATTTAACCATTGCTCTATCTCCGCTATTTTCCGAGATCCCCATACTGATCATCAAAAAAAACTCACCATGTATAGCCTATGTTACTCTCAGATAGTGTAGCTTTCTGTTAGTGAGAGAATGTTTAAAATCGGTTCAGTACTTCCAGAGATTATCCCTTACAAAAAAACACAGAAACAATTTTTGCCTCTTTATATATTAGTATAGATTAGACCACTCTAGGATTTTTACCATAAAATATCTGTGCATAATCTGTTTTTTCTTAGCACCAACTAGTACCTGGTCATTAAGAGCTAGTGCACAAAACCAGCACCCAACCCGTTATAAGGGTTTTTGAGAAGAGAAAAAGAAAACCAGTTGCTACGCATTCAAATAATAACCACTTTTGATAAACTTAATCCTGCATGAAAGTAAATTAATTTGTCATTTAAAAGGAGTACATTTTTCGGTCTGTACAAAGTCAAAAACTAGCATTGGGCCGATTTCTATGCACCCAAGTATATATTAAAACAGTTTAGCCCAATTGCATCAGTTGCTCACATCAGCCGGTCTCCATTACACAAACATTACCATAACGTTCAAATAAAAAATATAAAATAGCTGGCGATCGGTCTCCTGACGCAACCTTTCAACTTCTCATTGTTCTATTGTTTTTCGAAATTTAAGGGCCCTATTCCAGCGGGCACTCGACGTGAAAACGTAAAGCTCAACAACTAGCGAGCTCACATCGCAGTAGTCCGAACAGACGTCAGCGTCCACCGTCGGTGGTCCAAAATGGCGCCAAGATCTGATCCACTTCAAAGATAATCCGCGAGATGGTCCACGAGATTTATAACGGTGCTTTTTTATAAGCGCACGCTGCTGCTTTTGCTGCTGCTGCTGCTGCGGATGGTCCGCTCTCGTTCATCTCTTCCATATAGATCTCCGGATACGATTACTTAACCCTATACAGGGTGGTGATATCATCTTTCAAGCCAAAGGTTGGTCTAAAATTATATTTCATAAAAACGTGACGTGTTATAAAAACATTTTAATTCGCAGAACTGTAGTGTTTGTCAGGATGGAGCTAATATCTTGGAGAGAATCACACCTATGGAAACTTCTACACTAAACAAATACAATTAAACCCTTGCTAAGAAACAAAAAGTTCTTCAGAGGTCAAATCAGTCATTAAAATCGTTTCAAGAAGAAGACTTTCTATACAGTTTTTTTTCTCAAGTATTGTGTTATTTCCAATCAAACCAAAAACAGAAAGTATTCTTGTTTTCTGAAGGATACTTGTGGCATATTTTTCAATGTCTAAGTGTTTATTGGGAAATAACACCACACTTTAAAGGAAATCGCTGTATATTCCAAACGTTTCGGGATCTAGATCAAATATTTAAATTTACATCTTGGAATTGTACCTTTTTAATCCGTAGTTTTTTAGCCCTTGACAACGGGGTCTGATCTAGACCCCGAAACGTTTGGAATATACAGCGATTTCCTTTAAAGTGTGGTGTTATTTCCCAATAAACACTTAGACATTGAAAAATATGCCACAAGTATCCTTCAGAAAACAAGAATACTTTCTGTTTTTGGTTTGATTGGAAATAACACAATACTTGAGAAAAAAGGCTGTATATTCAAAAATCCAAACGTTTCACAGTCTTATTCTGACTTCGTTAACAATGAGATCAAAATCTGAATAAAATGCAAATTTGGAATTGACAGCTGGATCGTTTTGACAACTTGGAATGACATGTCTAAAAAACTCTGTTGTTTTTAGATATACATGGTAGTACAAAAACTTCCAAAGATCCTATATAATAAATTTAAATAATTTATATGTGACGTTCCTAGGAGCATTCACCAAAAATGCGAATTATATTGTTTCAATGATCAATTTAATGATACTAGCTGTCGCCCAGTGGTCGAAATTCGACCAATTGTGTCAATATCTCTGACAGGTTAAGTAACCTGAACATTTTATCGAGACATTCTATCCTAGGCCTTTAGGAAGAACAGCAATTACACCGTACTGATCCAGATTCTGAACCTCTGTGTGATAGTTTCCTCGAAAATAGTTTCCATCTCGCTCCTACAAATAAGTAACGAAATTCAAGTTTTTTTCAGATATAATTCATAGGACTTGATTTGTGTTCAAATTCGTATTTCTTAATTTAATATGACAACAAATCAACCGCTAATCGGCTACCCTACATATTTATTTTTTCTAACCTCGCTTTATAGCTATTATTGCACTCAATTCTCTAACATTTATTAAAATCCTCATTATAATAATTCCATCTTATTATATATTTCCACCACCCTGTATATGCAACTGCTCATGGACCACGCATAATAGTTTTTAACATTTTTGAACCACCCGGTAAACCATTCTGTATATGCCACAGCCTATGCACCAGCGTATTTACTCTTTTTGTTTATGAAATGTTTAACTATCTTCTGTAACTATAATTCTACTCCGACCTATATTTCAATCATCATATATATGGAACTCTTCGTGGGCTACTCTATAAATCATTTCCTTTTCTAACATTTTTTATCATCATCCTGTATATCTATAATTAATTTCACTCTATATTTCATCTTCCCTGTATATACAACTGCTTATGGGGTACGAAATGTTGCATTTCCATTTCCGCCACTCTGTATATGCATCTCTGGATAACTGTAATTCTACTGCACCTTCTATTCCAAGAACCCTGTAAATTCAGCCGCTAATGGGCATCCCTCTATAATTCTTTTATTAGTTATAATTGTACTCTACTCTATATTTTAAATACCCTATATATGCAACTGCTTATGTGCCACCCACGAAAACAATGATTTTGAACATATCTGGAATCGCCCCGTATAATTATAATATACAACGATTACTTTACCACTAAACAATAACAACGCCTGCATGCCACTTCGAGTAGTACATGCTCTAAGCATTGGTCCTTCTATATATAATTACTCAATGTTTTGAGTCTGGCGGCAGCGGTATATTCAGTTGTTTGGCGTTGACATTATGACGTAAATAATGAATTTTTATCATATTTTATTTAATGAATGAACCAGTATTATAAATTAATATTAGCATTCTGCACTGAAGGTCGTCAGCAGCTACTAAACAAAACAAAAATGAAGAAAATCGGTTGAGAAACAGAGGAGAAAATGGTACCTAATCGTTTTGTCTTTGCCTATTTATACATAGATAATGGAAAACCTTATGAACTATCCCGATATAGGGTTGCGCAAAAAAGTATGACCATTATTAGTTTCATCCTCAATTATAGACAACCAGATACGATTGAAATCTACGGATGTAGAAGCAATACAATCCTCTTCATTTAAGAGGACCAAGGCAAACTCTTTTGCTTTAGTTTTGTATTGTGATCTGCTTTCTTTCTTTTTTTTGTAAAATTATATTTAATATCTTAGATTCCAAACATATTCACAGATTTTAGATTTCTCGAACTGATGTTTCTTCTAAATTTTGTAAACATGCATGTAACCCGAGATATGAAATAGAATTTGATAATTCAACAGTACTACTTGTATATATAAAAAACAAAAAACTTCCTTATTTATGTTTTATAAAATGGTAAAAAATGTCTCTCAATTTCAATTTTTTATTTTATTCAGATTTAAAGGCTACTAACAACGAAGTTAGAATATGAAACATTAGGATTTTTTAAATATACAGCTTTTTTTCGTTTGGTGTTCTTTCCTAAGCAAACCATTAAGAGAAATCAGAAGATACCACAAATAAGCTTCAAAAAACAATTGAAACATTCTAATTAAATTTTTTAATGCTTATCATAGTGCACTTACTTAAGCGATTACTGTATGCAGACAATTTGGTTTTGACTGCGAGAGAAGATGTATTTGCTATAAGAAATAAGTAAGAAACTTGAAACGACAATTTCCTCGACTAAGATGAAAATTATGGGATTCTTCATACAAGAAATCAACATTAGAACAGGAAAAACAATCAGTTCACATTTTTTCTTTCTAAAGATAAGAAGTAAAAATCATCCCACAAGCATGAAAACAAATGTGGCAATAGTGGCAATAAAATTGTCTGTAAATGGAACTTACAAGATGGAACAAATGCCAAAAAATTCAAAAAATTAATAATATGAGAAATGCCTGAATATGTCAACAACAGAAAAATCTTAAATCTCTAAAATGCCTAAAATATAAAAATGTCAAAATTAAAAAAAAAAAATTAACCACAAAATGTCAAAAATCACAAAAAATGTTTAAAAATGATTTTCAAACTTTTAGAAACTGTTCAAATATTTTCACAGAAAAATCTTGAAACTCTAAGGGACATGAAAAATGTCAAACAGCAAAAATTTCCAAATTTCGTTTCAAAAATGCAAAAATAAAAAAGAACAACTTTAAATAATCAACAATGCTACAAATGCCGAAGTAATATCACAGACAAAATATTAAACTTACCAGACCCTCAAGAAGTGCAAACTATCTACAATATTAAAAATGTTAAAAATTAAAGCAAAAAATATCAAAACTGCTTAAAACCTCAAACAATGTTAGAAATACCTAGAATATTAAACTCCAAAAAGGTTTAATACGTCAAATTGTCTGAATGCAAATAAAATAACTAAATATCCTATTTTTCGAAATTTGTGCTGTATAAATTTTGGTCATTAAAGATGTTCAAACTCTTTAAGTAGAGAAATCAAAAAAAAGTAGGAATTAAGAAAATTACCAAATGAGAATTAAGTCAAGGCATGAAAAATTTCAAAAACATTAATAGTATTAAACATATCAAGATGTAAAAATATTACGAATGCTAAAAATAGTAAAACTGACAAAAAATGTTAAAAGTTCCTGAAATTTAAAAAATTTATATCTACTGAAAATTTTATAATATTTAACTTTATGGATTAACTAATAAAAAAATAAGCAAAAAAATATAAAGTAATAACCAAGGAAAGTAAACCAAGGCATTCTACCTGAAGGAATGCACTGGCAAGTATATCTGTAAACAAGTAGTTTATCAACAAAAATTGCTTTTAAATATTTTCGAAATTACTTAACATTCACAGTTTCAGGCTTTTTTTAAATTTAAAATACTCTGGGCATTTACCACAATTAATATATATTTCCTGAATAATGTTACGGATCTATTTTAAATGTGTTTACAAACAAAGAAATGGAGTTGGATTACTTTCATAGCGTTTTTAAATTTTATTTCTCAAAGAAGATTCAGCTATTTGTTTTTATTTATCTGATGAACCAGTAGTAAATTTTCCCCATCAATAAATTCTCTCTACGCAAGATTCGTATCTGGTATCTTTCAAAATGGCATTTATATCTTCATTCAACCGCCATTTGATACTTTGTCCAATATAAACAGTTTCACAATCTTTACAATTTATTTCACAAACATCTAATTAATAGATTTATTTTATTGGCCAATATCTCTCAAAATATTTCTTATGAGACCCGGAGAGTTCTATACAAGGTTTATTGCCAAACATGGAACAAAACTTGATGAAAATAAAGTAATTTTCAGTCTCATCAGCACATGGAATCTATTACTAATCGCTATATTTTATCAGAAATGTGTTTGTACCGCTGTAATTATAAATTTTTCTTATTGAATTTTAAACTTATTATACTCATCAACTGAAGATTAAGTGGGTTAATTCTTACAAATACCAAATTTACCACATCATGTTTCAAGTAAGTACGAAGTGAAGTGCAACGTTTATATAATTTCTTTAATATGGTAGTTTATTAGTAACATTTTAAAATTAATTTAACGTCTTTACTCCTATTTCAAGCATTTACGTACCTTGTTTTCACGAACCTACAAATCGAATTACCCTGTATATAAATTTACTGCACATAAGCCTTAACCGTGTCCGTTAAGAGGTTCTCTTTCTCTCCACTGCTACTCCATATCTCTTTCCTCCTATCTTCTAAATTTGAATATGTAATATGCGTATATATTGTTTTATTGTCTCTTATTTATATTCAGGAAACGCCCTACAATAATAACTCAAATAAATTTCGATTCGAGATCGCTTTCAGACCAAGTTCAGTTTGTTGGCGAGCATACAGGCGACGGTACAGCAGCATAAAGAGTATTTAATTTTCAGTTTATAACTGAACTTAAGTTTGACCTTCAAGTAAATAAATTATGGTTTAAAAAAATTAAAAAGGCGCTTTAATAGCAAATTTAACATAAAATTTAAAAGCCGTAGAAAGCCCTCTAGTTGAATAATTTCTAATAAGTTTAAAATAGACTGGTTATTGACAGAAAAAAAATACGTTGAATTCTTCCGTTATATTAATATATAAACACATAAGTATAGACAAACATACAAACGTACAATCATACAAACACAATCATACATAGACAGAAACATACAAATACACAAACATAGGAACACGCAAACATAAAAACATAGAATCTTACAAATATACAAACATATAAACATACAAACATTCAAGCACACAAACATAATTTTTTTCTACTGTAAAAGATTTCAAGGTACAGGCTTTTATTAGCTTCACCTGTATTTGGGTACCTATGTAACCGAATCTTTAAAGGTAATTGTCATTCATTTTTTGGTTGCTACAGGTAACATATAAGCGTGAACACCAACTCTGAAAGAGTTAAGAAAACGCAGTATAGTACTATTAGCGAATTCAAAATCTTTTCGCTGGGCTCTTAGTAAAAATTGGTAAGGGAAATAGGGTCTGAAAATATAAGGGAATTATGTGTCAGATGTTCAGAACGAGATGTTTTAATGTTTTCGAATGACGCATAAATAATCATAATAGGTGGTTTAACAGTGAGCATTTGTAGAAATGATAAATTCTGGTAAATTTATGAACACATCTCTTTTTGAACGTTTGGCAGACTTGAAAATAGTTATTTACAACTCTCTTTCAAGGGTTACTTCCCTAGTCACATTTTACCAAGTGCCAGCGGGATGGATTTGCATCCACTAGTGATACTATACAAAGTTGTTTAATACGAGCAATGACCAAAACTTATACTAAACGTAAACAAAATTATAAAGTAAAAGATTATAACACATAAAATGAATTAGGTATGAAAAAAATTTAATTGAGAAATCTAAAATTTAAATAAAATTTATGAAGGGACACATTAAAAAAAATAAATAATATATTAAAACTCTAAAAAGCACCCTGTTATAGCCTACCGAGCTGGGATCCTGGACATCAATTGTTATAAATATTTCATTAGTATCTATTTCTAAAAGCTTTTTATATTTTTTATTGGTGTTTGTCATGTACTTATTTAATTACCGAATTGACTTTCTATTGCTGTTGATAATATCTTAATATTTAAAATTTATTTTTCACTTTTTAGTGGGCTCTAATATAAAACATACATACTTAGAATTTTCAGATATCTGTGTAATGTTCCCACTGTGCTAACTATATTTATTTATTTTGGTATTTTCGTTAAAAATATTGGGAAAATATAAGGTCTAACTTAAATCCAGGAAACACTGAATATGGTTAAAAGACAGGTGAACCCCGGCATTACGCCGTAACTTTAACACCAATCATGAGGAGTAGAGATAAGGATTAATCCATAGAGAGTAGGTAAGTAGGAGTCCATTCGTTCTTAGAAAATGGCAGTATAGCCGAGTAAAGAACGAGTATCATGGCAATTTAATATTTCTTGGCAACAATATAGAGTTTGAAGACGCGAGATGTAAAGACCGACATCTAGGATTTTCGGGAAAACTAGCACATAGAGGTCCCGAATCTGGAGCCGTGGCATGTAATTGCTGTTGTGACAGTTTAATACTGGAAGTGTAACTTTCATCATCATTTGCTACACCTTCATTAAATTGTTCGTTCAAATATTATTTCTTTGCACACTTAAAGTCACATCGATTCCAAATTTTGGGTACTAGACATGCATTATTTTTATGTGTTCTTGGGGAATAAGACCAAAATCGAAACAACTGTATATTCAAGAATACTAAACGTTTCCAGGTCTATTCTGATCTCGTTTTTAATGGCTTTCCCATGTATTAAAAATATAAAATGCAAAATGAAAGTTTGATATATGACATTTAAATTAACACAAGAAAAGTTTTTGTTTCTAGATATACAGGTAGCACAAAAAATTGTATTACAGTTAAACAGCTTTCAAGTTGGAAGAACTTGAAATAGTTGCCTTTAGAATTTATAAATGGCGTTCCTAGATGCGACTTTGATATAAGATAGCGCATTCGCCAAAAATGTGAACAAAGAATTCTTTTATTTCAGTGATTCCATTAACGTCATAAGGGAAACCTAGGAAAAACCGTATGAACTATCCTGATATTGGGTTGTTTAAAAGGAGATAGCCATTACTTCCATAATTATCGGTAACCAGATACGATTGAATTCTACAGAAGTAGAAGCGATACAATCGTCTTCATTCAAAAGAATTAACGCAGACTCTTTTATTTTTTATTTTTTGTATTATGTTGTTCTTTGTGAAGTATAGTTGAATTGTCAAATTGTATTTTATGGCTTAGGTTGCAAGCATGTTTGTAAATTTTTGAGATTTTTCTTCATGTAATTCTTGTGTCCATTATCTAATTCGTACGTTTAATGGTCTCGATGTTTCTCCAATATAAAATTAATTGCATTCGCAAGGAATCTTGTTTATGCAATTTTTTGAATTGTGGGTTTTGTTGGGTGGTTTTGTTTTCGATATTAGTGATTTCAGTGTATTTCTTGTTTTGAATATTGTTTGGACATTAAATCTGTTACTCACTTTTTTCAATATTTCTGAGAGACCCTGTATATATGGTATAGCTGTAACTACAATGTGGTTGTCCTGAGTAGTAGTGTTACTAAGAGATGTTGGTTAATTCCAATGATTTGTTTTCTGTTCAAGTCTGTTTAATTCTTTATTGATAAATTTTGTAGGGTAATTGTTCCCAGTAAGAACATTTTCTATAATTGTTTTTTCTTTGTTGAATTTGTTATCATTAGAACAGTTGGTCTTTGCTCTATCATATAATGACTTAATAACACCTTTCTTTACTCTATTCGGATGATTTAAATTGAAATTTAGGTATCTGTTAGTATGAGTTGGTTTCCTATCCTATAAACATCTGTTTAGAACAAAGATTGTATTTTTGTTATTAATATGTCTAGGAAAGGTAGGTTGTTATTTTGTTCAACTTCTAGGGTAAATATGATAGTTGATTCTTTGTTATTTATGTTGTGGTTGTGTTCCCAAATTACGAAAATGTCGTCAACGTAACGCCACCAAACTAAAGATTTATATTCTTTTGATAAAATTACTTGTCATCAAAATATTTGTCATCAATATGTTACTTAATGCCGGAGAGAGACAAAAACCCATGGATATGCCAAAATCTTTTTGGTAAAAGTCATCGGTTAATTGAAAATATGTAGTTTTGGTGCAATATGTTACTAGTTCCATTATTGTTTCAATTGATAACTGAGTTCTTTGATGTAATGAAGAGTCCCGTTCTCGTAGTTGTTTTATTATAGGAAGTTTTTTGGAAACAGCAACATTATTGTAAAGATTTACTATATCAAAACTTGCTATTGTGAAGGTATTTTCGTATTCTATATGAGAAAGTTTTTCCAAGAAATTTGCACTGTTTTTTAAATGGGAAACAGACATGCACACATAAACACCTCTTCCCACCATGATCAAATGAGATGATTCAATTGCTCCAGTATCATGCATCAAATTTCGTGATAGCCGCTTCAAGAGTGACTTTCTGTCCCATTAAACGTGAATCTCTTCAAAAAATTATCATAATTCCACCAAACACTGCTGACATTTGTCATAGTGGTCTCAGCGTATGCAAATGATCCTCTCGTGAAGATATCGCGACTCTTCATCGTTTTTATGAATGGAACACAACGAAGAAGGAATGGCGCATAAACTCCTTCATACTTCGCTTGCATAAGGTCGGTTTTTCTTCCAACCAAGTTGATAAACCATCCTCACGTCTTCTGTGGTGTTTGACCGAGTTCAAATGATATAAAAACTAATATTCGTGGGAGAACAGATTTATGCCGTCGACAATATTCCGATGTTGAAGTTAAAGGAGTAAAAAAAACGAGATGCGGAGCGCATTCTGATGGGGTTTTTCGGTATATATCGCTCGTCTTCAACGAGAAAGTACAAATATGTAAATATGAACATGTAAATGGTGCGGGTTCCCAAGAGGTTACACGAACACCAACATGTCGAAAATAACGAAAGAAAAAACATCATTATTGTCATCGTTTGTTGACGAATAAGGCGCGGCAAACGTATAATAGGTGAATAAATTACAGCTTTCCGTATGGACGTAATAGAAATTACCTTCTTTTGCCTTTTTATGCACGATCGCCGGTGGCGACCTTTTCGCATATCAAAACAGAAATGTAAAATTGGTGATGAAAACATGAATTTAAACCGCATATCTACTGAAGATTTCATCACTTCGATCAGCGAAAGTAGCAACTATTTAGGTTTACATGCGAGTTTTAACTAACAAATGTTCATAACCAGAAAATCATAATAAAGTGGTTGTAATTTGAAATAATTTGGTCAAGTGTGAGTTGGACTCGCATACTAAGGGTTCCCTACCACCTTTAAGATTTAATACAATTTAGGTGAATCAAAGTTTTTTTTTCTAATATTCCAGTTTCAGACAAGCAAGGAATGAGAATTTTTTTATATTAACCTTGACAACTTTTGACCTAAGTGTTTTAAATTTTTAAAAAATAAACACTTTTATTTCTCACAGTCTTTGTTTGTCAGCTATATGATTCGCTTGATTTGTGTAAAAATATTTATTTAATTTTTTAATTGGCCACGAAATTAAGATTTTCGTTTTATTCTACCAATAAATTTTTATTGAAACCCTATATAATTTTTGTTTTAATTTTAGGAAGATAAATGAGAAAATGGGAAAATTGTAAATAATAAATGATTAAATCATTTAAACAAATTATTTTTATTTTGATGATGAGCCTTTTCATTTGATACAAAGGTGCACTTTATAAAACAAAATTTTATTTTCCATTTAACTTTATAAATTACTGTTACAATTTGTGTTTTACTTTTCTTAATGGGTTGTATTTTGTATATTTTTTAATAACTTTTTAACAAATTATTTTAAAATTATGGAAAAATTTACTTGAATTCCTAATTTTTCTACTTGAAATTTATTTTTCATTATATTCTGTAATTTGGACCCTAAACTTAATATCAGAGTTGTCTCCTTAGTTTTCCTGTAAAGTTCAAGTGAGGCCTTATATGTCTATTTTTTTCAAAATTTTGGGTTCAGTAGTTTCTATAATAAAGTCGATAATTTATATTTTGTTAACATCTTTTAAGCAAATGATTTCTAAAATATGGCAAATATATATCTGTATTTCTCGGAATGAGCCCTTTCATTTAATATATTACACGATGCGTCTAAAAATTAATAACTTATTATTTTCATTTAATTCTATAATTTGCCCCCCAAAATTAATATAGGGGATTTCTAATTTATTTATGTTAATATCTTTTAAATAATTTATTTTTAAAATTTGAAAAAAAAGTATTTGTATTCGCCATAATGAAACAATTTTAATTTAATATTTTTTATTTAATTCTGTAATTTGCCCCCAAAATGACTACTAGGGGTTTCTCCTGATGTTTTCTGCAAAATTCAGGTAGGGCCCTATATCTCTATTCTTGTTTAAAATTTTACGTCTTATAGTTTAGGAGATAAGGAAAGGTAAATATTTTTTTATATTTTTGTTTATATCTTTTAAATAACTTATTTTAACATTCTGAAAACAATATGTTTGTATTCGTCATAATGAGCCCTTTGGTTTGTTAATTTGATATATTACATGATGCCTTAGAAATAATTTTAAATTTATATTTTTTATTTAATTCTGTAATTAGACACCCAAAATGAATATTAGGGGTTTCTCCTTATTTTTCCTGTAAAGTTCAGGCGGGGCCTATTTTTTTTAATATTTTGCGTGTTATAATTTAGGAGATAAAGGGGAAGGTAAATGGATTTTTTTTATATCTTAGTTAATATCTTTTAAACAATTTATTTTACAAATATAAAAAAAATAAGTTTGTATTCGTCATAATGAGCCCTTTGGTTTGATGTTATATGATTAGTTAGAAACAATTTTAATTTTATAGTTTTCCTTTAATTATGTAATTTACCTCTCAGAATTAGGGGTTTCTCCTTATTTGTCTTGTAAAATTCATTCAAAATGTTACTTCTTATTTTCGGAAATAACGTGGGGGGGTTGAATGGATATTTTTTTATATTTTTGTTATTATCTTTTAAATAATTAATATGAAAAAAATATATATTTCTATTCGTCATAATGACCCCTTTGATTTGATATATACGATGATGCGTTAAATACATTTTTTTTATATTTTCCATATAATTCTGTAATTTGCCCCCCAAAATTAATAGTTGGATTTTCTCCTTATTTTTCCGGTAAAATTCAGTTGAGGTCCTATATCTCTATTTTTTTCAAAATTTTGCATATTTTGATTTCGGAGATAAGGGGGGGGATGTGTAAATTTTTGTATATTTTTGTTATTATCTTTTAACCTAATTATTTTTAAAATATGAAAAAAATATATTAATATATTTGTGTTCTTCAGAATGAGCCCTTTCATTCGATATAATACGTGATGCGTTTGAAAAACTTTTTTTAATTTTTAACTTTTCATAAAATTCTATAATTTGCCTCCCAAAATTGAAAGTTAACGGGTTCCTTTTATTTTTCCGGTAAAGTACGGGCAATGTTCTATATTCCCCAAAATTTTATGCTCAGTACTTACGGAGTCGTTTTTTTATTCCCCCCCCCCCCCAGAAGTACTCCTAAAATCAAAATTTCTTCATTTACGAATTAACTCCTCATTGGGTTACCAAACTATACCAAATTTAAACGTTTTCTGCCTTGTAATTTCTGAGAAAATTGCTGTAATGTGTAAGACTAGGAAAATAAGGGTATCCGTATATTGTATATACAATGGGACAATACGCAAAAAACATCTAGAATACCAAAAATGACAAATATGTACCTCAAAACTGATTATTAAAAATTTAAAAAACTACAAAAATGCAGAATTTCAAAGACAATAAATACTTCATATCATTTCTGATTTATTTCATTTCTTAAATCAAAAACTGTTAAATTACATACATAACTAAATGTAAAAATTGACTAAATCATCAAAAATGATTCTTTTCTGAAACACCTAATAGCCAAAAACGTCAAAAAATATGTCAAAAATTATCTAAGTGTAAGGGATATCAAAAATGCTAAAACATCAAAAATACTAAACATTACAAGATGAGAAATCTTTTAAATTGACAAAAAAAAACGTCAACAACAGTTAAAATTTTAAAAACCTTAAATGAGTTTAAAATATCAAATCTAAAATATATAAAATGTAATAATTTCAGAAATACATGAATCACTCAAAAATTTAACAACATTGAGATTATTTATTATAAATTAGTTTCTTATATTATTATGTATTAACATTGTTGTAAACAGTGTTTAAACTTTGAAGACACAAAAATTTTCATAGTTTTCAACAAAGCTCAAAATTCAACATTTTAATGTGTTTTACGTTAAATTGAATTAATTTCTACGTATGTAACCTTTTATTTTCTAATAACAAATGAACGCAATGTTGCATTGTGGCATAACAACACAATCTTATCTAAAGAATTTCAAATTTACGTAATGCATAGAGTATTAATCAAATTAACTAAGTATTTTGAATGTAACTTCACTCGGCTTTTGTGTTTTGAAATGATTACTTGTGGGAATTGATTGAACCCGGTTGCGTGTTCAACACAATTCCCAGATGTTCTCATTAAAAATGTCTGCGTTTTTATTATCTGCAGGTAAACCCAACGAAAAAAAAATAACAAACCTCTTAAGATTACACGAGATTAATTTAAGGAAACACTTATGAAATTATTATTTCATCTATAAAGAAATGTTTTTTTGCTGTAGATGTTTGTAGTCCAAGCACAACAACAATTTGACATTGTGATTGGTCGTATTGTCATTGGGAAATTTTTAATTTCTTTAATTCCGTTATGTTAATTTTTTACTGCCATTGAAAACAGGGTTTGATTTAAACCCTCAACGTTTGGAGTACATACAGAGTTTCCAGTAATTGTGATGTTATTACTGTGAAGTTCTCAAAATAGTCAATGCCCACCTCAATGAATGCCATAGAATGAGTTGACCATGGTAAAGCAATTTAAAATATATTAAAAGTAAAACTACATGCTTAATATTTCCAAAATAAATTTTGTCTACTAACATTCTTACAATATGCTATGCCCGTTTCTGCACTTTTGGAAACACCATGCAGACTTCAAAATGAAATATTAAAGATGTTCAAGTAGAATTAATTTATTTTGATTGTTCATGTGGGTTTTCTCTCCTCAGAAGGACTTCTGGAAACGAAACAACGATTAACCAACAGAAAGCGGAGTGTGAAACTATATTTTCGATTCATTGTCGGAAATCGTTTTCGAACAATGTTTTAAAAACAATACCCAGAATCCCGAAAATTTAAACCAATTCCACATTCCCTCACAGAACACAAGTCAATTACGGCACCAGTTTACTTATTAGAATTTGTTCAAATGGAAAGAATTGTCTCTTCTTAAACGATGTCAACAATGAATATATCAACAATTTGTCGCGGACCTACTTGTTGATGTCTGGTCATATATTTCTAGAAGCGAATACAAGGTCAACCAATACCAACTAAGACATATCTGAAACATCTCACAAATCCTAGTATAAACAACGAAAGATGCATATATGGTTGTCAAACATTAGAACCAGACCAGCATATTATAGTAGATAATCCCTACATTGGCATTCCTGTCAATCACAAACTGAGGCTGGGCTACGAAGGAAAGTTGCCGTGGAGATCGGTAGACGCTTCAGCTAACCAGCCAGGTTCATGTAAGAGAACAGACTCTTACCCACGCCATACCCAAAGGTGTATTTTCCTGGTAAGGAAGTCTTGATGGGTGATATTAATCCTTAAATAATATCCTGTTGTTATGAACTAAATTTGCATTCACTTGAAATTAGTCAACTGATAACTAGTTTATAGTTTACCGATAAACTAGACCTCTCGTGAACAATATTTGTGCTCCATCACAACTCGACCGTCGACGAGATAAGCTGATAACATGTATGGTCCTATTTTTTATCTACGAACAATATAATGAAAATGTAATTTTGAACATAATTTGTAAATACCAATCAGAAGCTTGGAAAAGTCTATCAAAGATCACCCGAAAATTAAACCGTTTTATAACCTAGTTTATTTTCGTCGATTAAAGATCTGTAAAAGCGTAAACTGTAACATTCAGTTTATTTTTCACACTTCTTTTGTCAGTAACGTCAGCAAATGTTTTTTCTGCAAATTCACAAAATGTGAGCCCCATTAACAGAAAAACCTTCGGGTTTTCAAATTAAACCTTAAGAGGTCGTATTCAAAAGAGCTATTCAACACGACCTACGGTTACTTTCTTGGGTTATGATCGTTCACATTAATGAGAAACACTACCTGGTGCTTAGAGATGATGTTACGAAATATTAGGACTAGTCCAGCATATTATAAGATGTTAACAGGTATTTTTAAAAACAACAATTACAAACTGATTTGTTATCGAACAATATCGACAGAGCATACGGTTGCTCATAATAGACAGGCCAAAGATTTAGTAGATAAAGTCGCTAGAGCAGCAGCATCAAGTGATATAACAATCCCTAATAACAATAATATGAAGGAGGCATGACTACCAAATGTACCATAGCAATTGTAAAATCCACAACAGGACTAATCCCAAAACAGCTATTAAACGAGTCCTATGTAGACGCTAGACATAATGATCGACATCTTGGATTTTCGGGAAAACTAGCATACAGAGGTCCCGATCTGGAGCCGTTCCATATCGTAGCTCTTATTTCTTAACTCCCACGGGTTAAGTTCACCTGTCAGAGATATAGAATACTCTCTTCGAGATGTCATTCCTTTGGACACAAATAATAATACCTCGATGATAGTATTCAATATCCCTGACTGGTGAAGCTAACCTGATAAGTTTAACATGACATTCGAACCTGGGAGTTACGGAATAGCAGGAATAACATGGAACGACTCCAGATTCGGAATCTCCTTAGAGCTTATACTTCAGAACGTAGCCTGCAATTCACAAATATTCCGACAAGACCAGAAAGAGAAGGCAATAGAGAGAGAAAGAGACTATTTCACTCAGTTGGGAACTGCTACCAATGGTTTATGTCAACTAGTGGTTAATTGGTTGTTTGTCCTCGCTTTTCTTGCTTTGCTGGCTACTTTCAAAAGTAAATGCTCTAGGAGAACCTCTGTGGGCTAGTTTCCCCGAAAATCTTAGATGTAGATGTTTACGTCACGCATTTACATATGTGTATCAAATACGTGAATAATTGTTGGAGAGGACATTTTTGGTGGGAAGCACAATTGTTGAAGTTTCGCGACCAGCAACAATGTATTCAGGGTGAGTTTTTTTTAATGATCAGTATGGGGATCTCGGAAACTAGCTGAGATAGAGCAATAGTTAAATTGGGAAAGATGTGCAGTTTTACTGGCCCAATTTAATGACACTTTCGGATTTTTGTAAAACGTCATGGCTTACTAGATATTTTGAAAAAACGAAATTCTGTCGATTTAGTCAAATCCCTCTAGCTCTTTTGTTTTTGATTTTATAAAAAAAGTGTAAATATGAAAATTGAAGGGAATTGTACCCAGAATATGATTGTCATGTCCTCGTTTGCGTATCTGCTCTCGTTTTCGAGATATGACACAAACTTATCTTTTTTTAATGGAAACCGTCATGGCTTACTAGATATTTTGAAAAAACGCAATTCTGCCCATTTTGTCAAATCCCTCCAGCTCCTTTGTTTTTGATTTTATAAAAAAGTGTAAATATCAAAATTGAAGGGAATTATATCCCGAATATGATTGTCATGTCCTCGTTTGCGTAACAGCTCTCGTTTTCGAGATATGACAAACTTATCTTTTTTTAATGGAAACCGTAGTTGCCTATGACTTCAAAATATCGGACATTTTTAGGGCTTTTCAACGATATAATACTCGATATAGTTATTCATAAAAATAACGGAGTTATGGATGCTTTTCTTTCTTATTTTCACTTTTAACATAGGTAGCCATGAAAAAGATTGTTTTCACTTTGGCATTTCCCCATTTGAGAGTAATTCCATTAGTGGTGCTTAACTGACAGTCGATATTGACAAATTTTCGTGATAAAATGGAATATTCTAACCAAGAAAAACTGAATATGGTTCAACTGCAAATCTTTCCCAATTTAACCATTGCTCTATCTCCGCTAGTTTCCGAGATCCCCATACTGACCATCAAAAAAACTCACCCTCTATATAGGATGGGCCATTTTAATCTATGCCCCCAATTCATTTCGTTCCTAAGAATGGTATGAAAAAAGAGTTCAGACAAAACTTGTTCAATGCGAAGGGGGCCACCTTTTGTTGAAAGTAATTTTCACATTGAAGGTCATTTGAAGGTCGTATTTTTTTTAAATAGTTACCAGTGTTTTTAACACCTAGAAGAGCGGGAAATTGTAAGCCTGAAGTGATATAAATACAATTTTTAGTGACCTTCAGGAGATCCTTTCAAAGTCCAAAGCTGTAAAAACCCGAAACAGCTATTTTTCACATTTTTTACACGAAATAACAATGACGAATACACCTGAGTGATAAATATCGCATCCAGTATGCAGAAGTCCTTGAAAAGAGTGACCTTGAAAAAGTTTTTGAAGGTCATTTGACGGACAAAAGGGATTTTTCGGAGAAATTCTCGTTTATGACGTCCGGCCTAAAAAAACGGCAATTGTATCGTTAGTAGTTGGTATTTCTGAGAAATATTTCTGGAGGTAGCCTGCAGTAAAGAAATGTCATGCCACGGATAGAAAAAGAGGGCAATAGAGACTTAGAGTATAGAGACTATTTCACTTGATTGGTAGGTAGAGCCAATGAGCTTATTAGATGCAGTTCCCAATCGAGTGAAATAGCCTCTTACCCTCTATATTGCCTTCTCTTTCTGGCGTTGTCACGATCACAGATCATAGCCACGATTGTTTTCGTTCGATCGGTGTTAACACTGTTAACCTAAACAGTACTGACATTAGTCGGTGTTTGTTTTATGTTTAAAGCATTTTAATTTTTTGACTGATTGAAAATGGGGCCTTCGAATTCTAATGTGTGACTATATTTTGCAAAAAACGATAACAAAATCGCAAGCTGCAAAAAATGCAATATAGCAACCGCACGGTTTTGTGGCAATACTTCTATATTGCATAAGCATTTAAAAAGTCACTCTGATTCGATACGAGTAAGTATCGATACTTTTCAATTGATACAGAGTAAGTATCGATACTTGACGACCGACTCGGTATCGAGTAAAAGTATCGATCCCTTGGTGGTATCGTTTCATCCCTACACATAGATAAATGTTTTGAGGTTTAGTGAATTTTCACACTGCTTGTGCCGCCATACATTGATGGACAGATCTTGGATAATAATATAAAACAAAGAATTAACAGTTGGAATTGCTGAAACACAATTTTTTGATATTGTATTTAGTTATTTTTTCATCTTAGTAGCAATGAAGGACAACAAACCATTGTGGTCAATATAAAAAATTCTCGAATGACTTCAACTGCCAGATTGATGGAATCAAATCGCTAATAAATAAACTGTCTAACCGCTTTGTCATTCGAAATGTATTTTCCCATGTTTTTCATTTCAAACAGCATTTACGGAACACACTAACTAATGCGAATGCTCCCATCTCAGCCGTCAGTACACAAAGAGAGAGACCAGAGACCACGGTGAGCGGCATTTATTTGAATAATTCGCATTTAGGTCTCGTTCTCCACCATATATACACCTCATACCTAAATGTATACCGATGTACCGACTGGACATAAATAACGAGCTTCATGAGCCTCGGTGTGGTGGTAAAGAGAGAAAACCAAGCGTTGAATCCGTAATGCACATGCAGACACACACAGATAGGTACACATACAGTTTTGTAAGTAAGAGCGTTTTAAGGCATTTTCGGCTCGTTTGTTGGCGTGTGATTCTCTAGTGTTGTTAATGCAGACGTTTTTCTCTTTTCATATCGTTATGCTAATTGCGGTGTGGGTTTTACATGATGTTCCATATCCACACTAAATTTATTATTTTTATTGTTGTTTCGTACCTACATTGCGGTTAATTTAGTTGGTTATGAACCTAAATTGAAAACAACTTCTGTGTTTTGTAATGAACTGACGTCACTAGGGTGTATCTCGATTCATGAGCTTGCTTCAGATGCTCAGTCTTTTGGCTCAAGAACTCTTTTCTCTCTAAAAACGTGCTAGGGATGGACCATATACATCGATATTTTAAAAACACTCGATGTATGGTATCGCTGCATCGAATGAAACCGATTTATTGCTAAGTCTTCAACATCGAGTATACATCGATGTTTTTTATTCGATGCATCGAATCAAATATGAACCGGACTTTTGTTTTAAAAATTTTATTGGTACGATCAATACAAATTTTAATACATATTATTTTTCTACATAGTCTCCTCTCTTATGTATACATTTTTCCCACCGAATCGGAAGTTGTTTAATACCTTTCTCAAAGAATGAAACTGGTCGTGTCGATAACCAATTGCGCACAAATGTTTCTACACCTTCGTTGTCCTCAAAGTGGTGGCCTCCCAGTTCTTCTTTAAGTGGCCCAAACATGTAGTAGTCACATGGCGACAAATCAGGACTGTAAGGCGGGTGTTCAAGGGTTTCCCAATGCATTTTGTTCAATTTTCCTTGAGTCAATGCAGCTGTATGTGGCCGAGCGTTGTCATGCAACAGAATCACACTTCGGATAGACATATCCCGCCTCTTTTGCCGATAGGCAAGTTTCACTTGTTGGAGTAGTTTGCAGTAATACTCAGCATTAATTGTACGGCGTTCATGCAGAAAATCGATCAGCAGTACGCCTTCAATCAGCTCACGAATTGCGTAGATATTCGCCTCATTGATGCTTGTCGTGGGACGGCGTGCATGAGGCTCATTTTCCACTGTCTCTCGGCCATCTGAAAACTTTTTGTGCCAGTCGTACACTTGGGTCCTTGAAAGTGTTTCATTGCTGAACTGTGCAGATAGTCGACGCAAAATTTCAGACGGTCTAACGCCCTCCCACGCCAAAACTTTGATAACAACACGTTGCGCAACAGACGTATGCATCTCTTGCTCTGACATGATGCTACTAACAGCGCATCTACTACGCCTCGCCAAACCGACGAACTCCCCTCTTCTTAACATCCCTACCTAACATATATCGAGACGTCACGCCACTCGAATTACCTACAGGACGAGAAACAGAAAAGTCCGGTTCATATTTGATTCACCCTCGTACTATACTGTGCATTATATAGGATCGAAATAAACATCGATGTTATTTTCAATACCCATCACTAAAACGTGCCAGAATCGATTGTTGGTTAGTCAATGACCAGAGCACTCATTTGTTTTTTTGTGGCATAAGGAGACTAGTGTAAAGTTAAATCTAATTTTGTGGGGTCACAAGCCTTGTTCACTCAACCGCCATATAAAAAGTGGTGCTAATGGTTTTTACACTATATATGGCAAACTATTCGTGGCACAGGAAATTTATAAAAATATGTAACTAATTCTCTACAACCTTGGTTCTATAAATTCTAATCGGAGAACCACAAATAACAAAGTTTATACTTTTTTGGTTTTTTTGGGAATAATAGAATGTCTTGAAAGTATCTACTATATTTCAATTAGTCCAAACGTTTCAGAGTCTAAATCAGACCCCGTTTTCAATGGTAATAAAAGTCAACACAATGACAAGAACAATTGAAAATTAAAAGGTTCGAAATGAGAAATTTTGTAAATTCAGAATTTCGTGTCTAGCTACGACTTTGTTATAAAATAGTGCCAAAAATGATGTTCCAGAGATCTCATTAAAATCATAAGGGAAGACCTAGGAAAAACTTTATAGACATTATTAATTTCATCCTTGATTATTGGTAACCAGGACCGGCTATTTAGCCTACAATTTACTACAATTGCTTTAATTTAATATAATCAATTGTTTTAATTTTCTATTGTGTTCTTTGTGTAATATGTAATTTTGAAATTGTATATTATGAGTAAAGTTCCAGGCATGCTCACAAAATATTGACTTTTCCAATTGCTGTGTCTTTATATCGTTTTTGTGTTCATTTATTAGAACATTTGCAGGTCTAGAGGTTTCTCCAATATAACATCTGTTAAATTCGCAAAGATCTCTATAAATGCAGTTTTGTGAGTTTTGCTTTACATTATTTGGTTTTGTTTTTGATATAATTGATTTCACTCCATTTTTTTATGCCCACATTTATACATATGAACATAGATGAGCAAGGGAATGAATTGAATAACTTGAAATTTCATTTGTTTCGACACCGACACCACACACTACCTTGATCTTGAAATACCCATACAATTCAGTTCACTGTGTAAGAAACAGAGACCAGGTAAAATACATTATGATTTTCTTCTTTTACTAAATATATAACATCCAGTTAATATAGACAACCTGCAAAAAATTTGCTTGTCGAATAAAAACTCCAATTCTCTCTTTTCGACTTGACATATGTCAGAAGACAGAAAGAACGCTATTAATATCATATACCTTTTCTCAATTTTTTTGGCGCATTTGCAATTCACCGAATAGGAGCTTCAACAAATTTTATTTGGCACTTATAGAAAATTAAATTAAGAATTAAATTACACATTAGGAATAATACTTGAGTCATAACAAAATAGTGACAATTATTTTAATTCTCCTGAAATGTATAACCATTAGTAATGATAACACAAGAAAATAGAAACAGAGACAGGAGTTAACAAGAGACGGGAAGTATAATTCATAAGAAGCTTTTGCTTCCATCTTTCAATCTCAAATGGCTGCCGCTCTTCTTTTTTATACTAAATCTGTTACCCACTCTTATCAGTGTTTTTACAAAAGACAATATAAACCTTTAGTGTAGTGGCGTTATTTCGACGATATTTGGGAACACATTCTTGAAGACTTACATGAGTTAATAAACGCCATCAATAACAAAGAATAAACTATATAATTCACATTAGAAATTAAGCAGAATAACACACTACCTTTCTGAGATATCTCAATAGTAAACACACAGTCATCATTTGATGCACAAGTCTGCACAAAGTTGACTCACAGTAACAGATATGGCATCATTAAATCTTTAGATGATAGAGCAAAAACCAAGTGTTCTGATATCAATAAATTTTATGAAGAAAAAACATTTACAAATAATGTTCTGTCTGTTAACAATTATCCTAAAAAATTCATCAATAAAGAATTAGATAACATTGAACACAAAACAATCTGTAACATTCAACACCAAGTTGCTCCAAATAATACTAATACTTTGATAATCACATTGCTACAACAACGATACCGTGCATACAGGGTCTTTCAGAAAGACTGAAAGAGTGTGTAACAGACTTAATTTAATTAAAACAACATTCTAAACAAGAAATACATTAAAATGAATTATATCAAAAACTAAACCATATTACGAAACACAAAATTCAAAAAACTGCATTCATAAAATTCCTTGCGAGTGTAACAAATTATATACTGAAGAAAACTCTAGACTTATAATTGTTCAAATAAATGAATACCCAAATTATTTAAAGAAACGACAATACGAAATATCAAAAAAAAATTGTAAACATGTCTAGAACTCTGGTCATAATATACAATTTCAAAATTCAACCATATTACACAAACAAGAACACAATACAAAACGAAATCTAGAACAGTCTGGTTTAATTTAAATAAATGAAAACGATTGTATCGTAGTACTTCTGTAGAATTCAGCCGTTCCTGGTTACCAATAACTAAGGGTGAAATTAATAATGGTAAAGCCCTTTTGAAAAAAGTCGTACCTAGGAACGCCGCCCCATGGAATTCTAAAGATACCTCTTTTAAATTTTTCCAATTTGAAAGAAGCTTTGTTGTTTCACATGATTTTTAAAATTGTTTGTGCTACCCTGTATACAGGGTAAGTTTTTTTTGATGATCAGTATGGGGATCTCGGAAACTAGTTGAGATAGAGCAATGGTTAAATTGGGAAAGATTTGCAGTTTTACTGGCCAAATTTAATGACACTTTCGGATTTTTGTAAAAAGTCATGGCTTACTAGACATTTTGAAAAAACGAAATTCTGTCGATTTAGTCAAATACCTCTAGCTCCTTTGTTTTTGATTTTATAAAAAAAGTGTAAATATTAAAATTGAAGGAGATTGTTGCCCGAATATGATTGTCATGTCCTCGTTAGCGTGACAAAACATTAGACATTTTTAGAGCTTTTCAACGTTATAATACTCGATATAGTTATTCATAAAAATAACGGAGTTATGTATGCTTTTCTCTCTTATTTTCACTTTAGCCATGAAAAAGATTGTATTCACTTTGACGTTTCCTCATTTCAGAGTAATTCCATTAGCAGTGCTGAACTGACAGTCGATATTGACAAGTTTTCGTTATAAAATGGAATATCATATGCCATAAAAATTCAGTTCGTGTAGCTGAGGAATACTTTAATCGATATTTTAATCGTCGTCAACCTGCTCTATGTACATTTAAGAGGCTTTACGATAGTTTACGCAGATATGGATCTTTTACTAAACCACCAAAGGAACGTAAACAAATTAACGAAGCAGCAAAAATTTTGGCAATGGTAAATCAAAATTCATCTACATCAACTCGTGAGATTGCGACAGAAGCTGGCACATCTCAACGAATTATAGTTAAGGTACTGAAAGCGCACAAGTTCCACCCGTACAAACTTTCAGTTTCTCAAACTTGCATGCTGGTGACGAACATCGACGTATTTTGTTTTGTACATGCTTTAGAGACATGTGCCTTGACAATCCACAGTTTTCATTAAAGGTGTTATGGTCACATGAAACTAGATTTTCTAACTGCGGTATTTTCAATAGAGACAATGAGCATAGCTGGGCTAAAGAAAACCCTTTCCATGTAGAACAAAGACGACCCCAGATAAAATTTGGTTTTAATGCTTGATGTGGTGTCATAGGGTCTACTAACCTGGGGCTTTTTATCTATGACGAATCACTTACTGGGGAGCGCCACTTGCATTTCATGCATGTTGCATAATTTGAACATGAGAACTCGTTTAGAAATTGAGTGGTTCCAACATGATGGAGCACCTGCTCAAAACTCGTTATTAGTAAGCCAACACTTAGATAATATCTATCCAAACTCTTGGATAGGAAGAAATTGCCCACGCGAATGGCCAACCCGCTCTCCCGATTTGGCAGTTATATACTTCTATTTATGGGGGTGCTAAGAAACATAGTATACAAAAGAAAGTATGAGACAGTTGGTGACCTAAGAGAGGCGGTATTACAAGCAATTGAACAAATTGATAGGCGGTCTGTGAGTCAAGCAATTTTTGTCTCAATAGCAATGGTGGACTTTCGAACATAAATTGAATTATTATGTACTTTAATTTCTTAAGTTTTTAGTAAGTACCTACCTATTTAGTTTTTTCCTTATAACTGATATACCTAATAAAAAAATCGTTCAATGTTATTTGGAATAGTTATTAATAAATCAATCTATTGCATGGCTAATTAGGTTAAAAGTGAAAATAAGAGAGAAAAGCATCCATAACTCCGTTCTTTTTATGAATAACTATATCGAGTATTATATCGTTGAAAAGCTCTAAAAATGTCCGATTTTTTGAGGCCATAGCCAACTAAGGTTTCCATTCAAAAAAAGATAAGTTTGTGTCATATCTCGAAAACGAGAGCTGTCACGCAAACGAGGACATGACAATCATATTCGGGAAACAATTCCCTGCAATTTTGATATTTACACTTTTTTTATGAAATCAAAAACAAAGGAGCTAGAGAGTAAATCTGTTAGGGACCTCTAATTATATTGGAAAAGGGAAAACTGTCAAAAAAGATATTAAAATCCATACTGGATGACCGAAGACCTGTAGAAAAATCACAAGAGAAAATGTTCAAAGATGCAAAACATCTTCTTTAGAAGCAGTGATTTCGGCCTATTCGCCTGTAACGAGTAAAGGTGTTTGACAAACTCTTCAGTGTTCTTTAAAATTTCGTCTTTATATGTTTTGATGTTACCTTATTTATCAAAGAGTTTCGAATTAATTCTTCTTCCTTAAACAAGACTTTTATGCTATACATTTAGACTTCTATTGTGCTGAAGCACTTTAAATATATGGTTATTGGTGTATGTCTGGCAGACTTCGAGATGTCTTTGCCCAGTTGCCTTATGATAGCATTACTAGCTTTGTAATTGTCATTCATATTTCTTTTTAAGTCCAAGAGATTTTTGTCTTTGTCCTTAAGTCCCTTTTATTAACCGACTTCCAGAAAGGAGGAGGTTATCAATTCTTCTGCAACTTTTTTTTATGTGTGAGGAGCGATTACTCAAAATTGGCGTGGACAATTTTGATGATTTGAACTGCATTATATTAAAGAACATTACAGAAAGGTCCCATGTAATTGTCTATAACATGAGATTTACGGTTTTCCAGAATTTTATGCAATTTGAATATTATAAATTGTATTCTACAAAGCTATGTTCCAGCTTGATTCCATATATTTTTCTATAACGTAAAACATACCATTTTTATTGAAAATCGGAAAAATATATGCAAAAAAACTGTAAGTATCATTGCAAATGTCAATTTTTTTTATAAATATCTAGTTTAAATGTCAAAATATGCCATGACAATATACATGTGAAGGTCAGTTTATATTAGAGCCGAAATTAAAATAGGGGGGCTTATAGTCGCGTGAACTGTCAGAAAATATTTCGTTAGTTTATCGAAACGAAAATTTATTAGATATGTCGGCGAACTCTATATTGTATATGGTTGTAGGTGTGTGCGTGCGTTCATGTGATATTAGGTGGTACATAAGCAGTTGTATACATAGGATGGTTGAAATATAAGTTGGAATTGAATTAGTTATACAGGGTGGTTCTAAAAATATTGTATTGGGTGGCACATAAGTTGCCTATACAAGGTGGTTGAAATAAGAGTGGAGCCAAACTAGAATTATACAGAGTGGATATTTGCGTTATAGGATGGAGAATAATTACAGTTATACAAATACTGAATGGTTGAAATATAAGTTGAAGTGGAATTACAGTTGAACAGGGCAGTTTAAAAAAGTTATATAGTTTGGAAGGTGTTTGAAGTAAGGGTGAGTTACATTATTGTTATTTAGGGTGTATGAAAAATTTGTTATATAAGTATAAGCAGTTAGGATATTTGAATCAAAGGACGTAGGACGGAGTATAATTATATACATGGGTCTCAAAATTTTAGAAACAGTTGCACATACGGGTGGTTGAAATCAATGGTAGAGTAAAATTATAGCCATAAAATGTTGCTCAAAAAGGTGAATTTTGTTATATAGGGTAGACCATGAGCAGTTGCATAAATGGAATACTGGACATATGGGTCGAAGTAAAATCATTGGTATACAGGAATAATTTAAACAATAGAAAAATAGAAAGAGTCACTAGTATGGAGAGGATTTATACTTATACAGGGTGGTTTTAAAGATTTCAGGACCGTTGTGATATTGTATTGAGTTGAATTATAGTTGTACAGAGTGATTCAGAAAATGATAGACCAATAAGTTACATAGGGGTGACCAATATACAGAAGCATATACAGTGTGGATGCAATATTTAGTGAATTAGAGTTCCACTTATAGAAAGTGGTCCAAAAAGTAAAACAAATAACAAAGTTAAAATATATGTAGAAAATATGGATCAAGAATACAAATTAGAGACGGAGAAAGAGATAGCGGGAGAAAAATAAGAGAGATAAGAATTATGTTAAAATTTTTAATTGAATTGTACCTTAAATCAGATAAAAAAGAAGACATGTCTGAAAATAGTGATTAATTGAACACCGTTTCTAACCGGTTTATTTTAAGTCAGCTGAAGTGGGTTCTTTTTTAAATATAAATTCTTTTAAATCAATTTTTCATTCCTGATTCTGATCAACCAGACAGACATTCACAAGTTTTTGCAATCATTACCCAATTTAGTCTTTAGTTAGCCATTTTCATCTACGTAAGCACCAATTTGTCAAATATCTAAATGGCCTCAATGATTTTACACAAAACTGGTAAAATGTCGGTTTTCCTTTTTATTTTATTATTATCAAAAATGTGACAGACAACTAATACTACAGGTGTGTAAGTCTTGTGTACTTGATTTGTTACTGTAAAGTTAAATTGTGCATTCGCCTCACTTACCACTTAAAAATGAATCGAAAACAACACAATTTTTAACACTTTACCCACGTCACGTTCGACAAACATGAAAGGCGGCATTTTTGACGCAATAAAACGGTCATTAGAAATCAAAAGACATCACACTATGGACGCGACGAAATTTATAATTCGTCGATTTTTATTTATAAAATTTTACATATTTGACTTTCACGGCCGGTCGTTCGGGCCACAATTTTATGGCGAATAAAATTTCAAACGCGTTTGATTACAATTGAATTTCGGGAGGGTTTTCCATGAATAGAGAGAAATTTTTATTGTCGAGACGATTAGGAATGTAGAAAGTTATCAGGGAAGCCCTATGTTTCTGAAATATGGTTAAAGGTGCTAATAAGCACCATACCTGATTTCTGTATTTGTTTCTCAATTTTAACAGATGTATAAACACAAAGTTTTGTACCCTAACCCAGGTTTGCGAAAAAAATTTCACTGGATTGCTGTAAAAATATAGAACATTTCTTTTTGTTATTAATTTTTTAAAAAACAATATTTTATATCTTTTTAACCATTTTTTAATTACAATAACACTACCATATTCTTTATCAGTTACACTTTTTAGATAAATGCATATTGAAAGGTTACTTTTTATTAATCAGGTATTTGCTTTGTTTCTCTAATCTGGCCATTAATTTTCGGTATTTTTAACCGATTTCCAAAAAGGAGGAGGTTATCAATTCGTTGCTTTTTTTTGTATTTATGTTAACTGATTTCTTCTCCTGTGGCAGAATATATATCCGGATTGGTGAAACTTCAAATCTGGGAAAAGAATTCTATTGGTAAAGTGATGAAATTTGTGAATGAACACATGCGTAAATGAAAATCGACCAATATTCCTAACATAATGGTCGATTTTTCGAAAACTCCTTATGGATGTGTATAGTTTTTTAACTTTTAATCTATTAAGGAAGATCCCTAGGTGATCTCATATAGTTTTCTGCGACGTGCAACTAGCAGTTTTGCAGAAAATCGCCGAAAACTCCAATATTCTTATCAAAACTTTCATCGGAAAGACATAACGGACATTTCCTCATAAATACTCTATTTCCAACGTAATAGTGCAGGAATTGTAGGCACTGGAAGTTTTAACTGCGAATTTGAAAATTTACATTTCAAGCATATAGGTACTAAAGCATACTATTTTCGGCTCTTTAAATCAATGAGTACCAAGCTCGTTTTATTTGTATACCAGGTAAATAGGTTTTATATGAAAACTTTTCCATTTTGGGAAGACGGTGCTTTTGGTAGTCACATTCTCCCTGCCTAGTAGAAAATTCAGTCACAACACATGTCAAACTCTAAACTGCTATTTGGTGCGTTTATACACAGGGTGTTTATTTATAGCAAACATAATCACAAAGTAAAGTGATAGAAGGAGTTGCATTTATATGATGATTGAAATATAGGATGGAGTAGAATGATAGTGGTCCATAGGAATCCGTATATACAGGATGGTTGGAATATAGGGTGGAGTGAACGTTTTGTGGTATCAAAATATTGGAAAAAATGTGTAATTAAAAGTATATAGGGTGATTAAAAAACTGTTATATGATGTGGACGTAAACAAATCATATACAGGATGGTTGAAATATATTGTAATGTTTTTATTTTCACACTCGGGTTCAGTTCAGTTCTCGGATTTATTTAAAAACACAGTCTAACTCACTCTAATTTATTTCCACTACTTTTACACAAATTTATATTCACAGAAACTACTATTTACATTTAATCTTAACTGTACAAACGACCGACGAAAACTGAATCCTCCTATCGCCAGCTGCTTTATATTTATACATTTGTCTTGGAATTATCTGGTACGTCCACGAACCATCGGGAAATTCCATCACGTTCTGGAAGCTTTAAAGGACTTCCCAGTAACGGCAGCGGTCCGCCGGTTGAGAGACAAATATTTCGGGTTCCCAGAATTTATCGGAATAATGTCCCTTCCATGAACTGGTTGATGGCCGATTGCACCAGCGGTCGGTTGAATTCTCGTAACATTGCCCCCTCCTTAAGACCATTTCGTCCCGGAATGTCCCAGAATCCTTCCTGGTGTGACGATATTGGCAGGACCCTCCATTTCGACAACGGGAAGTTTGGTGGAAGTAACAATCAACGGTCTTCGAATCTGGGCTGCGAGTATTGAGACAGCAGACCAGGATGTTGATGCCACTGAATCGAAAGATTGTTTCCATCATACTTCTCACCACCCTCCAATTCAGTCCATCTAACCCGCAGGCTATCTTTGGGACCGCCAATTTCATCAGATTCTTCTCCATCATCACATTCCTCAATTCTACCAGAGTCTTCCAAAGATCGCTATATGTTGGCTTGTCTTGCGAGAATGTTTTCGTTACCAAATAAAAGATGTCTCTGGTACCCACTGGGAGTTTTTCTTCGAGATGAAGGACCTTCCCTACCACTGGATCTTGTTCCCGTAGCTTCTGGAACTGGCCGTACTTCTTGGCAAACACCTTGGCTATTCCTCTGGACATCCGGAGATCTCGAGCCACACAATGAGCCAGGGCATATTCTATGGGCACCTCAAACAGGTCTCGGGGTTCCTCTGTGGTCACGTCGTGCTGCACTTTCTGCCCATTAGAGTACAGTGCCATAAACTGTTCGAAGGTCATCTCGTCATCGGGTGGTTGGATGCTGCGGACTTGGGCTTGGTCATCTCCGCTGTCATGACTTCCGGCATAAGGGGCTAACCTGTTGAAATGCACGACCTTTGGTTTTCCCCGAGGTAGCTTCTTTATTCGGTAGACAACATCGTTGATTTTCTTCACAATTTGGTACGGCCCCTCCCAAGATCTCTGTAGCTTGAGAGAATATCCACGACGACGTTGCGGGTTATACAACCAAACAAGATCATCAACTTGGAATTCTCCGCTCTCGGCTTTGATGTCGTAGGCTTCCTTCATTCGGGCACTGGCATTCTCGATGTTTAACCGGACTCGTTCATGGATGTCGTTCATCTTTTGACGTAGCTGGCTGACAAAATCTTCACCTGCGATCTCTTCTCCTGGGGGACATCCAAACTTCAAATCGCATGGTAGTCTTAATTCTCGTCCCATGATAATACTGGCCGGGGTCTGACCCGTGGACTCGTGCACAGACGAACGATATGCCATTAGAAACAAGTGCAGATACTGGTCCCAGTCTCTTTGGTGGTCAGAGACTACCTTTGACAAATGGCGGTTAATGGTTCTATTCATCCGCTCTACCATTCCATCGGATTGCGGGTGTAATGCTGTCGTCCGTGTTTTATTGATCTTCAAGAGCTTGCAGACGTCTTGGAAAAGAGTAGACTCGAAGTTTCTACCTTGGTCTGAGTGCAACTCCAAGGGAACACCAAAACGACTGATCCATTCCTTGACAAGGACATCAGCAACGGTCAAGGCTTCTTGATTCGGCAAGGCATACGCTTCGGCCCATTTACTAAAATAGTCCATAACCACCACAATGTATTTATTTCCACAGTCGGATTCAGGAAATGGACCGGCAACATCAATGGCTATTCTTTCGAATGGACTGCCCACGTTATATTGCTTCATAGGAGCTTTTGGTCGCTTCTGAGGCCCATTACTTGCTGCACAAACCGTACATTTCCGGCACCACTCCTTAACATCTACTTGGCAGTTTACCCAATAGAAGCGTTCTCTCAACTTCCCCAGGGTTTTCGTTACTCCCAGATGTCCTCCAGTTGTACCATCATGTAGTTCTCGTAAAACCTCTGGTCTCCTATTTCTGGGAACTACAATCTGTTTTCTGTCGTTTCCCTCTTCTGGAGTTTCCAGGACGCGCTTGAGAAGTCCATTTTCCAGGATGAGGGAGTTCCACTGAGCCCAGTACGACTTTATGGTTGGTGAATATCGGGAAATCTCCTGCCACGTAGGCTTGCGATCTGCTTCCTTCCACCGGATAACTTCTTTCAAATCTGGATCTAATTTCTGGTCTTTTTGGATCTCCGCAGATTGCCAATGGTCATCGATGGCCGTAGTTCTACAGAGGACAGCCCCTTTTTCTTCTGCTCGCTGACAATGTTTGCAATCATCAGGGCATGGTCTCCTCGATAGGGCATCAGCATTCTTATGGCTTGGTCCAGCTCGATGTTCAGTCTGGAAGTCGAATTCTTGCAACCGCTCAATCCACCTGGCCACTTGTCCTTCGGGGTTTTTAAACTGCAGGAGCCACTTCAGTGCTGCATGATCAGTCCTCAGGAGGAATCTTTTACCATAGAGGTACTTATAGAAATGTTCTACCCCCTTTACCACAGCCAGGAGTTCCCTGCGAGTAACGCAGTAATTCCGTTCAGGCTTGCTCAAGGTCTTGCTGAAATATCCGATCACTCTCTCCTGGCCCTCCTGGATCTGCGAAAGCACAGCACCAATTCCGACATTGCTTGCGTCGGTATCCAATACGAAGTTTCCATCTGACAAAGGATAACTTAATATGGGAGCACTCGTCAAAGCTCTTTTTAATGTATCGAATGATCGTTGACATTCCTCATCCCATTGGTACTGCACCTTCCCTTCTGTCAGTCTAGTAAGTGGCTTGGCGATGTTGGCAAATCCGGCTACGTACCGACGATAGTACGTGCATAACCCCAGGAAACTTCTTAACTGGTGGATATCTTTAGGTATCGGCCATTCCTGGACAGCTTTGATTTTCTGTTTGTCAACAGCTACTCCTTGTGCGGAAACTACATGTCCAAGATATTGTACCTCTTCTTGGAACAGCTGACACTTCTTCGGGCTTAACTTTAGTCCGGAACTTCGAAGTCGCCGAAATACCTCCTCCAGGTTCCTCACGTGGTCTTCAAAAGATTTTCCAACCACGATAATGTCGTCAAGATACACCAGACACGTTTTCCATGAAAGCCCTTTTAACACTGTTTCCATCAATCTTTCAAACGTTGCTGGAGCATTACACAGTCCAAACGGCATCACCGTGAATTGATAAAGTCCTGAGCCGATGGTAAAAGCAGTCTTTTCTCGGTCTTCTTTAGCAAGTTCCACCTGCCAATAACCGCTCTTCAAGTCCAGGGTGGAAAACATCTTCGATCCAGCCAACGTGTCTAGGGTATCGTCTATTCTTGGAAGGGGATAGCTGTCTTTCTTTGTAGCGTGGTTTAATTGCCGATAGTCCACGCAAAATCGGGTCGAACCATCTTTCTTTTTAACCAACACAACTGGAGAAGCCCAAGGGCTATTGGATGGTTCAATAACACCTTCTTCCTCCATCTCGCGGACTATCCTGTCGGCTTCTTCTCTTTTAGCTAGAGGTAGTCTTCTCGCCGACTGTCGAATAGGTTGAGCGTCCCCAGTATTAATTTTGTGTTTCACCAGATCAGTTCGTCCTCTTTTGCCATTCCCTACATCGAAGATATCCTGGTAGTTTCTAACGATGTCCCTCAATTTTGCTCTCTGGTTTGGTTTCAAATTCTTAGATGAATCGGTGATAAGTCTTTCCAGTTCCTCAGACAGTTTACCTGGTGGTATTTCTGCATGCTGTGTGCTTCTGACTACAGAGGACACTGTTGAACAAAGGCCCAAATTTGTTCCTTTCTTTAGCACAACCGAGTAATGATTCAGGTTCATTACTCTTAGTGGAACAATCTCCCTGGCACGAAACAGAGTCTTCCCCAGTGCGACTCCTCTGCCTACATTTCCATCGTTAAGTTCGGGATCAAACATCATCACTGTTCCAGCTTTAGCTTTCCCATCCAGGCAAGCATCTACAATGATTTCAGTTCTTTCCGGAACATTGACATCCTCTGCTAAGATGGCTCGAAGCATTATGTCATCTTTCCCATGAAGCACCACTTCTTCGTCATTCACTCGCAGAATTCCATCTTTGAAGTTTAACTGGAATCCCTTGGAGCTCATGACATCCATTCCAATGATGACTTCGTCTTCGATGTCTGCCACTAATGCCCGATGTAGGAAGGTTGTGTTTCCCAAGGTCATTTCAATCACTATTTCACCATGGACTTTCGCTGCTTCTCCTGTCGCTGTTCGCAGTTGCCATTTTGTTGGTTTTATCATTGCCTTGTCTAAAACAATGTTGGGCCTTATAACTGTTTTTGTCGCACCTGTATCCAGCAGCATTGCACATTGCTTCTTATTAATAAAGCCATCTACAAAGACACTGTTAACGTGGTTGCGTAGCGAAGCGACATATGCGTAGATAGTTGGGGCTTGTTGGCTACAGGTCGACGATGGCCCCTTCACATCGACCCTCTTTAGTTTTCCGACGAGGAAGTCGGGCCTACGTTGCTCTCCTTGCAACGACTCCTAATGTGCCCTACCTTACCACACTTCCAACATCTCAGTTGTCTTTTCTCGGTAAGGACTTTCTCTATTATCTTTCTTACAGAGGCTTCATCGTTTCCGCCATCTTCGGATTCTCCATCAACGATTCGGACTCTGGCTTGACCTCTGCAGGTATTTTTCGCAGCCTCGAATTCTAAAGCTCGAGCCAGTGCATCTACTAATTGCGTGGGTCGAGCTAGCGTCAATGCTTGTCTGGCTTCGTGGTCCCGAAGTCCATCCAAAAACGCCTGGACTGCTAACCTTTCTATAACATTTTCCGGTGTGGCTGGATAGGCAAGGCGAACCAGACGGGCAATATCAGCTTCAAACTCTTGGAGGGATTCATTTGATTTCTGGTGGCGATTTTTCAATTGGGAGTGGTAAACGTGCTCCAAATGGGTTTGCCCATACCTCAGTTCTAAATGTTTGACCAGTTGTTCGTAGTCTTCTTGCTCCGAGGTATTCAACGTTTGTAAGATATCTGTAGCATCCCCTCTTAAGGCTAGGGTTAATGCTATTGCCTTCTCCTCTGCCGACCATCCGTTTAACTTTGCTGCAGCCTCGAATTGGCGCCTATAATTAGTCCATGACGATTTACCATCAAATTGTGGAGGTTTCATTTTGTGTCTCGCTCCTTCGAGGCCAATTTTTGAATCCACTACTTCTGGACTATTTCTGCTTACGGTTTTTGATTGAGTTTCTCCCCTTTGTATTGTGACAACCTGTTCTTTTATTTTGCCGATCTCACTCTCCATTATCTGTCTCAGCTCTTCTATCCGCGTTTCATTTTCTAATATTTTCTCTTCCAGCATTTCTGAGTTTTTCTGTACCATGCTTTTCAAATTTTCTTCTAGGGATTTAGAATTTTCTGCTAATTTGTCTTCTAACGCCTCTTTTAAGTTTTTAGAATTTTCTAGCAATTTGTCCTCTAAAGACTTAGAATTGTCTTGTAAGGTGTCTTTTAAATTTTCCATTTGTTTTAATAGCATACTCATGTCTCCATTACCAGAAACTTCAAACAAATAAGTATCGGGATCGTTACCTTCATTTATTAGGGCATCTCGCAGCCGTTGTATTAATTCACTTTTCTTCCCACTAATTTCTAAATCCCTTTCTTCAAGTTCTTTTTTTAAGTCAGTCACTTTCAATTGGTCCAAATTCACTGTTTTAAACATTGTCCGTCTATTTATTTTTCACTTCTTAAGTTCCACAAATACACCCCACACCTGACACCACTGTAATGTTTTTATTTTCACACTCGGGTTCAGTTCAGTTCTCGGATTTATTTAAAAACACAGTCTAACTCACTCTAATTTATTTCCACTACTTTTACACAAATTTATATTCACAGAAACTACTATTTACATTTAATCTTAACTGTACAAACGACCGACGAAAACTGAATCCTCCTATCGCCAGCTGCTTTATATTTATACATTTGTCTTGGAATTATCTGGTACGTCCACGAACCATCGGGAAATTCCATCACGTTCTGGAAGCTTTAAAGGACTTCCCAGTAACGGCAGCGGTCCGCCGGTTGAGAGACAAATATTTCGGGTTCCCAGAATTTATCGGAATAATGTCCCTTCCATGAACTGGTTGATGGCCGATTGCACCAGCGGTCGGTTGAATTCTCGTAACAATATGCAGGAGTTGAATTATATTTATACAGTGTGATTAAAAAATTATTTATTTTATAGCCCACAAGAAGTTGCATAAAGTGTGGAGAAGAATTAATGTTACACAGGGCGATAATATAGAATATTAAAAATAAAATAATTTATGGGGTGGCCCACAAGGAGTTATATACGATGGTTGAAATATAGGACGGATTTGACTCCTTAAATATGGGATGGATTCTACTCAGTCCTATAGTTTACAGAAGGCAGCTAACAAATTTATGCTTGTCCGTGGGCAGCCGTATGTACAGGATGGTTGGTACATAGGGTGGATTGGAATTATCTACAGTTATATAGAGTTGTCAAAAAAAGTTGAAAACAGGTTACATGGCGTGGTCCATAAGGCATAAATATATTTTGGGCTTATTGAGTCAGCGCCTTCTAGTACATTTTGTTCGTAAACATTTACCTGTCAATTTAAATGAAAATGTATCATTGTGTAATGTTGAGACTTTCGATCTTACCTAGTCCTGTCTATTAAGGTTATACAAACAAAATAAAAAATAAAGAATAAAAACTACCTGAGTTCAAAAATATATATATATATATATATATATATATATATATATATATAACCGACCTATACCTATAACTAAAAAACTGCAAATAATTAAAACAAAATACAACTATAGCAAATAAATAACACATTTAATTTTAATAGGTACCTACCCAGGAAGTAAAAAGTGTAAACATTAAAAGCTGCTCATTTTGTACAAATTACATAGCAATCTAGTATATTTTTTAAGTCGGTGCCAAGCAACAATCAAGTTTGATGAAGTAGTAGATAAGTACGCAATGCAGGATTTTAGATTTGCCTGGCACCGACTTCAAAAATGTACTAGATTGGTAGATAATTAATTTGTACAGAATGAGCACCTTTTAATATTACAGTTTTTACTTCCTAGATAGGTACCTAACAAAATTGAATGTGTTATTTATTTGCTTTGTTTGTATTTGTTATAATTATATTTAGCTTTTTCGTTATAGGTGGAAGTCGATTATATATTTTTTGAATGTTTTATTTCTGTAAACATTAAACAATCGTTTACCCATGCAATAATTTCCTTTATTTTGCCATTTTAGAATAAGTAATATTTTTTTGCAAACGCTTGTTTACAGAGGCCCATACTTACATATAACAAAATAGTTCGGTATGGTAGTCAAATGCAAAAATTAGACTTTGTTTTGAGAGTTCGTACCGACACAACACTTTTTTGACCGCGAAATATCTATACATACAACTTAGTTTTCTGTGTAAACAACATGGGACCAAGTTATATAGTAAGAGCCTGTTCGTTTATAGAAAATCAATAACTTGTAGTTAATAAACAAATATAACGTCCAATTAATATACAATACTAGCACAAAATTTGCATTTCGTTGTAATAAACATTTTAATTTTCTGTGTTGGATTTTATAAATTACAGATTTGACATACGTCAGATGTCAGTTACCAAATTGGTATTACATTTGTATACTGACCACATTCATATTATAAAATAAACATTTTACATTAACACTTCTGAATATTCTTTGAGTTTAGAGTAAAAGCCCTATTTTTGAATTCTTTAATACGGTTCTTTAGAGCATATTTTTCTGAAGGTAGAATGCAGTGCACATTAATATTAGAGCATATAATTCATATGACATTAAGAGCATACAAAAATATCGTTTAGTGTCTTTGTAGGTTTGTCACTGTTTATAGAGCAATTTTTTATTTTTGAAATAATGTTGTAGTGCCGATTATAAAGGTCATTGAAAAATATAATAAGCTTATTGTGATGATATTACTTTCTGATTTTTTTTATAACATTTTAAATGTTAGTAAAAAAATCATGAAACAGTTCAATTCACAGTATTATAGGAAAGATTCTACTACTGTATCCTAGGTTAAAGCAAGTTCACAGGCTGTTATTTTGTCATTACAGCTATTTACAAACTGTCTGATACGAGGGCTGCCTTTTATATTTCGGGATTGAACAACCCTAGTGTTGCAATCAGACAACTGACAGCTCTATCGTAAAGTTTGACATCTTCGAGGTTATACGTACTCAGAACGTTTTGACATACGAGTGCTATATGTTGTTTACAGTAAAGTAAAGGATTAGTCTCGGCCAACAAATGAAATTAAATCGTGAAAATTTTCGTGCGATTATTTTTTACAACTTTCGCCGTGGATTAAGTCAGCAAGAGTTCATGGATGAACTTAATTTAATTTTTGGCGAAGAAACTCCATCAAGGTTTATCGATGGGATGGTGAATTTAATCGGGGTCGTAGTTCACTCCAAGACGAATTTCGTGAAGGTCGTCCAAAAACAGTTGGAATAACAACTGATGCTGTGCGCGAACTGATATTGCAAGATCGTCATGTGACCTATCGTGAGATTGAGTCAACCTTACACATCAGTGGAACCAGCATACATTCAATATTGCATAAACATTTGAATGTTAAAAACAATGTTCGCGTTGGATCCCACACAATTTGTCAATCGTTCAAAAAAAGGCTCGTGTCGATTGGTCGAAAGAAAAGCTCAAAAAATATGATCGCGGTGCTTCAAAACACGTTTATGACATAGTGACAGGTGATGAATCGTGGATTTACGCGTATGAGCCCGAAAGTAAACAGCAGTCGACTCTATGGGTGTTTCAAGATGAGTCGAATCCAACAAAAGTTGTTCGCGCACAAACACTTGCAAGCAAATGATCGCCTGTTTTTTTTGGAAAAATTGGACATGTCGCAACCGTACCACTAGAACAACGCAGAACAATAAATTCTGAGTGGTACACAACCATTTGTTTGCCAGTTGTCTTCCAAGAAATGAGGAAAATCCACCGCCGAAGACGGATCACTCTTCACCACAATGCGAACTCTCACACATCGGCTCAAACAACTGCACTTTTGACCACTCAAAACATCGATTTGATGAGTCATCCGCCGTATAGTCCTGACTTGTCACCAAATGTCTTCTTTTTAATCCCGTACGTAAAAAGCAAACTGAGAGGTCAACGTTTTTCGACACCTGAAGAAGTGGTTGCTGCGTTCAGAATGCATGTTTTGGAGATACCTCAATCAGAGTGCTTCGACAATTGGTGCAAATGCATGCAAAAGTGTATAGATCTTCATGGGGAATATTTTGAAAAGCAATAAGGCGATTTTCGATGATTAATATTTGTTTTTGTTCTCTAATCCCGAAATATAAAAGGCAGCCCTCGTGCACCAAATTTTTAAGTTTATATTGCTAGATTTCATCATGTTATCCCATCTCCAATAAGTTATAAGTGATCGTACATCACTCTAATTCCCATTGCGTTTATAATTTTAATAAAATGAGAGATTTGTTTGTCATTATGTTTCCGATGTTCCCAAAACAGGATTAATATACCCGACTCAAAATATTAGATGTTTGTGCAATATGCTATACCTTTATTCCACAGTATATAGTAGGCAGACTAGAAATATAGTACAATACTGTATTTTATAGTGCTGCTGATAACCCTAACCATAATGCCAAATCTTTATTTTTTGCAATCAACGCCGTTTCAATAGCTAGGCTGTCATGTTCATGGAGTAAACCAAAACTTCTTAAACACGAACAGACTCTATTAATGGGTATTTGTTCCTACGATGTTGATCTTTTTATACCAAAATTGATAATCATAGACCAAATAATCACATTTCCTTGGTAAGGACCTGAGAACCAAATGTTTCTATTCTAAAAATATATAATAGTATATTTCACATATGGTTTCTCAACCGAGTGGTATATTAGGCTTGTTAGGTGAACAAAACTGCTGGAAAATTTAATATTTGGGTTTTGGGAATTTTCAAGAATTTCAAACTTTGTATTTTGGTAAATGGCTTGTATATGTTGTTAATGAGGTTGTTCAATCTTGAATTCTAAAATTTTGAAGGTCTTTAACCTTTTTGGTAGCGTTATTCCATTGTAATGAGGTATACCTTCTTTGAAGATTTATTCAACAGAACCCTTTTTTAGCTTTGGTGATATTTTCGTCCTCACCAGGAGTCATATTATTTTTCATATCTTTTAGAGCACTCCTAATTTCCCATTCGATTATGTCCGGAATCTCTTCAGACCCCTGATTTAATACTTTTGTGATGTCAGTTTTTGACCTCTTGCTAATTTGATATATAAAGTTCTTGACAAAAGTTTTATAGAGTTAAAAAATTAATTGTTTATATGTTACGTTTATATTCTTGATCTGTATTTCTTGTCTCTCTATTATACTGTTTTTCAATATTTTCAAATCTTTATTCTCCTGTTTGACATATCAAATTTTTCCCGTTATTTGTTGTTATTAAAGCTTTCTTATTTCTGTGGACATTTCTTTGTTTAGGGTACTATATTCTTCGGTGCTTGTGTCTTCCATATCTCTTCTCTGATTAATTAACAGTTATGTTCTTTTGTTTAATTTATACCTCATTGGGGCAGCAGTTTTTGGCAGCTGTTTTGTTGAGTCTCTGATGTTGTCGTATATTTCTTCCATCGTGATTTCGTATTCATAATTTATATTTGAGGCTTTACATTCCTTATAAAAATCAGTGTTTTCGGGACTATGTAGATATTTGTTGCCCTTTTTGTGTATCATGTCAGCTCTTTCCATCTTTTACTTACAATGCGATGTTCACTTCCTATGGAAAATCTGTTTAATACACTAACTTGCATTATGCCTTTTCGATTGCTGATTATGGAATCTACTGGGTTTTTGGTTCGGTCATCTGGACTAGTCCATGTCCACTTTTAACTGTTGCTCTTTTCTTGAGGAGGCGGTTCATTGTATACAAGTTGTTGAGAACAAAATCTATCACTCTCTCGTTTCGGCTTCCCAATTCATAATAGTTGACTGCAGTTTCCGCTTCATCTTGTTAGCTACCAACTTTGGCATTAAAAACCTCCAATTTACTTTGTGTGAATTGTAGAACTGTGAATACATCTTTGTAAAGGTTTTCTATCACGTCTTGACCCTTGATCCTGCAGGCTTCACTTATGCCTAGTATGTATCATTTTATATTTTTGAGTTCTTCTTCCAGTTCTAGAAGGTTTGCGTGTGTCGACAGTATTCTGCTATCGTATGTTGCATTATATAGTAACTGTGATTTCTGTCAATTCTTTGTCTGTACTTTGGTTCGAGCAAACGTATTTTTTCCTCCCCCAGAATCATTTTCAAAGTTGTGTAGTTCACATTTATTCTACCCTCCAGGGATTCACTTTCCGTTTTTGTTTTAAACTTCGTCATCTTACTTGTCTTCAGGATTTTTAACCACAGTCTTCTATGTTGGTCAAAAGTCTTGGAAGATTGGTTATGAAAAAGGCAATTTAGGTTAGGACGGTAACTGAGGGTAGGACCAAGGAATTCTCCTGTATGGTATTAGGAGTTAAACCAAGGCTCACATAGACAGGTGCGCATCGCTGAAATAGGGCTGTCATCTTTCGGGATCATAGATGAATATCTATCTATTCGTTACCTTATAAAAAAAGTGGAATGTATGTCACCTATATAGGCTAAAGCCTGATAACCTCTAGCAGATTTCATTTGGAGCATATGGAAGAATTGAAAGTTTTAAGCAAAATTGTCACCTGGCTACAAAACCAAACAATCTGGTTATGAATAACTCTAGTTCAATCATCCCATTTTGACCTCAATACTTGTTGTAGCGTCTTGTTTGTACATATATTGTGATATTTCTGATACACCATGTAATATTTTTTTAATACACTATAATAATATCTCCTGTTTTAATACTTCGTCGACTAAACCATTTACTAAAACTTCCAATACCTTGAATCTCGGTAGGTCGTCGGCAAACAGCAACCCACTCTCAAACAAATTTGAATGAATGAAAACCAAAATATACAAGACGATGAAAAAAAATCACAAAACCCGCTGAGTGCTCGTCGCAGTTGTGTCGGCTGGTAAGCAGACCACTGATTTATAGGATTCAATGTGGACCTCCTACGCTGAGGAAGCGCGGTACCCTTTTTCATTTCGTCTTTGATATATACGACAATGAATAAAAAAATCGATAGTACGTACGTACGTACGATGATGGAACACAAGACTACTCCGGGCGGCGGCAGCTGAAAGCTGCGAGATGCAATGAGAATAATGGCTGACGAGCTTTCGAGAACTCTACAGGGAAAACAATCGAGGATCTTGAAAAGCGAATTGATAATTTGCAGAATTTAATAAAAGAGCCCAACGTCATCAAGCTAACAGCACTTAACAATGGTTACCGCGTTAGTTGATAGATAAGTTACTGATGAAAAGGCAAATTAGATTTTTTTCATGAGTTTTATTACAAACTTAGCAATGAACTCCCAACATAGAAACAGACGAACTTCCTTCTTTTTGAAGTCAAAAATAAACGTAGATTCAAACAACTTGAGAACCTCCTCTTTTTGAAGTTGGTTAAAAAGATAATTTTTGGTACGCAAGTTCACACGGCTAGCCATTTATGAATGACATTAAAGCAGCACTACATCAACAAGAGAAGGAAAATCGTAAATACCTATAAAACAAAAGCAGACGAATGTTTAATTTAAGCTGGTGACAGGAATCTGGAGATATGCGATGACGTGGAGTCTGGGGCTGCACTTAAAAAAATGCAAATTTTGATTAATGTAGAAGAACGCTAAGAATAATAATAATGTCTTTATTAGCGAAGTAGCTATCAATTACATCAACAGGTTATACATTAAAAAAAAGAACACAACTAAAAATTATTCTTAACATAAATACATAAACATCTCTTAAATGTATAATAATTTCCAGAATTTTTAATACTATCAGGTAAAGAATTATAAAGGATCAGACCTCCATACAGTGTTGATATAGTCAGTTTATTACTATTACTATTTGCTACATAAAAGTCTCTTATTTGTCTAGTATTATATTGGTGTATATCGCCGACATGAATTAAGTTGTTGTATAAATATTGTGGTACCATTTTGTATTTAATTTTGTAAATAAAATCTAAATTTTTAAATATAATTCTTTGTTTTACATTCATAAAATTTAAAAGGTTTAACATTAACTTAATAGGGGTATATTTGCTACATTTTAAAATATTTCTCATACATTTATTTTGAATTTTTTGTAACATTTATACATTATTTTGATTTAGGTTACATAGAATACTTGCACAAAATTCAATGTGGGGTGAAATGAGGCTCTTGTATAACAGAACCTTACAATTAATGTCTAAATAATTACCAATACGGTTAACAAGATACATTTTTTTGACATTTTGTTCGCAATATAGTTCGCATGTTCTATGAAATTTAAGTTTTCGTCTATAATTACTCCTAAATATTTCATTCGGTTTACTTTTTCTAACTTAGTTTTATTCAGGTTAATGGATAAATTATTTGTATCAATTTTATTCAAATTATTCTTAGAACCTACTATCATGTATTTGCATTTTTTAATGTTCACACCCAAATCATTATCACAGAGCCATTCATATATTCTCGTAAGATCTTTATTTATGGATTCGAACATTTGGTTAGGATCGGAACCAGTTAAATATAACATTGTGTCATCTGCAAATATTTCAATTTGAACATGTTGTACATATTTAACCATATCATTGATATACAATATGAATAGTAATGGACCCAAGACTGTACCTTGGGGTACACCATGTTTTACTTCATTAATTTGAGAAACACTGCTACCATATTTTACTCTCTGCTGTCTATTTGTTAGGTACGATTTAATCCATGTAAGGACGTTACCACTTAAACCTATTTTTTCCAATTTTTTTACTAAAATATTTCTGTTAATAGTTTCAAATGCTCGTTTAAAATCCAAAAATACTGCTATTACAATTTTGTTTTCATCTAAGTGTCTTAACCATGTATCACATATGTTTACTATAACTGACTCACATGAATGATTTTGTCTAAACCCAGATTGGTTGGTAATAATGATATTATTTTTCTCACAGTAATTCGAAAGTTGGTTTTTAACGATTATTTCTAAGATTTTTTCATATATTGGTACAATATTTATAGCTCTATATTCTTCACAGTTAACAGTATTAAAAACCTTTTGTATTGGTACAATTTCTGAAGTTTTCCACTCATCTGGAAATATGCCATATTCTAAAGAGCATTTGATGACATCATAGAACCTATTACCAATTACATCAAAAGTATCTTTTATGATTTCAGTAGATATTCCATCTATTCCAGGTTTACGGGGAAGATCATTAACAATTCAGAAAAAGAAATCTCATTAAATTCTTGAAATGTCTCTTCAACAATGATATTATCTAGATAAAACTTAATATTTTTAAACTTGGGAATATTCGACACTATGTTATTAACACTATCAATAAAATACGTATTAAATTTATTGGCAATATCTAGGTCACCGTAGACTTTATTGTTTTCAAAAATAATATACTCACTAATTTTACTTTTATTGTTTGGTAAAACTTTTTGAATTTTCTTCCAAATTTCTGTTTTATTATTATATTTGATAATGTTTTCTATATGTTTTTTATTTTCTCTTTTTATTATGGATGTTACTTCATTTCTTTTAGATCTGAAATTGTTCCAATCCTCAGTAAGGTTAGTGAAGACAGCTCTTTTATATAATGAGTTTCGTTCCGTTATTTTATTCAAAATGTTAGTATTTATCCAGTTGTTATCCAAATGACTTTTTTTGATACGAATGTTTTAATAGGACATATAGTACTTAGTGCCGATTTAATGTTATCTGTTAAGGTATTGGCCATCAAATTTACATCAGTTGTATTATTTTGCCAATCTTTATAGAAGTCAAGGATCCGTTGGCCAATGAAGACGAGGAAAGAGATAATCCAGCTTGCAATGACCAATTTAGCCAATCTATGCCAACACAACAATAGGTGAAGTGTAAACTGTGTTCCAATTGGTGTTATTTACTTTAATTATTTAGATATTTATTCTCTTTAGTAACACCAAATAGGTAATTACATGTGAAGGGTTAAACAGCACAAAAGTTTTTGACAATGTCACAGATATGTCAATATCATAAAAGGTTTGGCCTGATGCATCAATATTATGCGCCTAAGCTCACCAAATGTGATGTTAAATAGGTCAAGAACTGAGTATATAAGTGAAGGGCGAAGGGCTTCCGTTGTAAATACAGAAAAGATTAGATGAGAGCAGTCTTAATCTAATTTTGGGGACCCTAAAATTAACGCTATTGATCAAGCCCGAATCGGAATATTTTCTGCTATTTAGAATGTCATATATGAAGATAAAAGCATGAGTCTTTCATCTAGTAATCAAAGAACACAGATGGAAGGTTTTCAACATTGATCTATAAAATACCATCAAGAGATATAAGTATGCTATTTTTTTATATAGAGCTAGCGCAGAAAACGTTTTTGAACTTTTTCAATTTCATTACTGTGGGTGTAACAATTTGGTGACCAAATGTTGACATAGTCAAGGTGAGGCCTCACCACAGATGTATAAAGTCTTATGGTTGTTTTTACACTCAAATCTTGGCTATTACGTATGACAAATTCAAGAACTTTGTATGCTTTGTTTATCAGGTAGCTGAAATGGGTTTTGAATTTGAAGTTATCTTCAAAGACCACCCCTAGATTTTTAACCTCCTTACACCTCTTAACCTTACAACTTTCAATGTAATAGTCTTCAATAGCTACATTGACTTTTCGAGAGAAGGAAACAACACAACATTTTTGGGCATTAACAAACATTTTGTTTCGTCTAAACCAGTTGAGGGCCAAATTCAAGTCATTTTGAAGTGCAATAACATCATTTATGCTATTAATAGATTTAAATAATTTCAAATCAGCTGCAAACAACAACCCAACGCAGGTTCTCAGGCTATCGGGTAAGTCATTGATAAAAATCAAAAACAAGAGAGGACCCAAGATGCTACCCTGGGGTACTCCTGAGGTAGCAATATAATGATGGGAGAGGACAGAATCTATCTTTACCCTTTGGGTTCGAGTAAGTATGAAGTTATGGATGACAATACTTCACTTGAGAAACCAAGAACCCACAGTTTTTTTATCAAGACACTAAATTCCACCTTATCTATGCATTTGCACAATCTGTGTATATGACATCTCCCTGTTATTTGTTTAGAATAGCCTTCGACATATATTCAGAGAAGATACAGATATTTGTGTATCTGCTGACTTATTATGAATAAAAACATGGTATTTTGAAATTGTATCAGCTATGTGCGCAAGTATGAAGTTATATATAATTTTTTCAAATATTCCAGCCAAACTGTTTAATAAGCTGATAGGTCGATAGTCATGGGTATTTTCCCTTCGCCCATTTTTCGGGATTGGGGTTACAATTGCTTCTTCAAGCTTATTAGGGAAACAGCGCTGCTTTAGAGCTAGATTAAAGATATATTTTAGAGAAGTAACCAACAGATCGGCACACACCTTATACATATATGGTGGTATATCATCAGAGCCAGTTGTTTTTTTGGGCTTCAAAATTTTTTAAGCTGTCCTACAATAAAGAGCATGCTGGTCGATTGTACTTGGTTCAAACACTGAATGAAAATATTGTGCAAAGGCATCTGCAATGCACTACGCGCAGGCTTACATACAGGAAAGAAGCAGTTTATCTGCGAATTGTTCGGATAATTAATATTGTATAAGATGAAATAATATAAAAGTATAATATATCTATTATTGGTCTAAAACTGCCAAAATCGAAATAAAATACGTAAGATTGTGAATGTGATTAAAACATTTACACCAAAAATAAAGTGTCATATTAACCGCAATTTTGGTAATATAACCACCTTCAAAACAGGTGGAATTTCTGAATTGTACCGTAACAGCAAACCTTACTTTCTTCACTCTACCCATGGTTCAACAGGCAAGCTATTATCATGAAAGACTAAATCAAAACAGTTTTAGTTAACTCTTTTCAATCATTCTTTTCAAAAAGGTCCAAGTAAATTAAATCAAATAATATAAAATTTTGAATAACGAACCCATTTCATTAGACTAAGATTATCACAGAACGATATTGTTCATATTAATAATTTTATATTTTGACATTTTTTATTTTAAAGTACCAAAAACCTAAGCCTTACAACAAACCGTCAACTTAATTATAATACAATTATTAACAGTACAATAGGAAATTATTCAAATCACGAATAGATTTATACGTTAACACAATTGAGAAGGTCATAAATTTTTCTTATTTAGCACCCACTTTCGTTTATTGACTAATAAATATATCTTAAAATTACGATACTAATGAAATAAATTTATCACGTGTGTTTATTAAGTTTTATAGTTAATATTTATGTTTGATGTGGCACGTATCCATAGTGAGTTTATTAACCTGTCATACACGATTTGCATCGTGATATTTGTATGTCGTCACAATTTAAATTAATGATCGTAATTACAATGATCAGTCAGAGACTAGAGGAAGCAATTATTCATCACTTGTTTCGTAGGTGTTTCTAAAAGGCGTTTGGGGATTTAAGATTCAACAAGAAGCTTCTGATTTCGTAGATACCAGTTAGACAGAAGCTTATAGGACTTCACATAAGGTCTTTTAGTTTTAGGACTTGAAATAATTTATTTTTGAACAGGCTATATACGACGGTATGTCGAAAAAGAGTACCCTTCCTTAGGAGTATTTACGAAACAAATGCAATAATTTGTATATTGGAGAAACATCGAGGCCATTAAATATACGAATTAATTAACACAAGAATTACATAAAAAAACGACAATTTGAACAATCGAAAATTTTTTGAACATGCTTGAACCTAGGCTATAAAATACAATTTAACAATTCAACAATACTTCACAAAAAACAACATAACACAAAACGAAAAATAACGACTCTGCGTTAATTCTTTTGAATTCTGTAGAATTCAATCGCATCTGGTTACCGACAATTAAGAAAGAAATTAGTAATGGCCATCTCCTTTTGAACAACCCAGAATATGAATATACAGATTTTTGTTTCGATTGTGGTGTTATTTCCCAAGAACTCAAGAATAATCAAGTCATTACATAATAGTTTACTATTATATTTGGTTATTTAATTGATTTTATTAAAACATGCTATATAGGAGAGACTTCCTCTACCTACCGGTACTCCATGATAGGCTTCGCTTCAATAAATCTACTTAAAATCATTGATAACATTCTTATGTGTTACTTCAACTGGTATTAGTCGTAACATAAGAATTGCACGTAGCACTGATATAGAGTAACCCCTTGAAGTTGTATCATGATAACTATAATTTTAAGAAATCCCTAAGCAAAAGTTGCAAAGAAATCGCAACTCCCAGATGGAGATGTTTAAATTTAGTAAGGAGTAAATTAGTTTTTTTATCAGTGAATAATGAGTTATTTTTGCATTTTTTTCGTTGGGTATTAATATTATTCATTCAGGCGTTTTTCGATCCTTCAGTTCTATCCGCCAAAGTTCGGTAACTTCGAAAGCGCGACTCGATACAAGGGATAGTTGGTTTCGTGTCGTTTTCTAGTAGAAAATTTCACTAACTACCAGGCAAAAAGGTCTAATGGTGCAATAGAAAGTAATAAAATAAAAATCTGCAAATGTCCTAAGAAAGAAAGCATACCCAATAGTTGAGTCATTGGACTCATGGTTATGGTCATGGACGACGGACGTATACGGACGTCTGAGACACCAGCATTAGACGTATGGCCTTTAGACAAGGATTTTCGACAACTCGAAATTTGGCAGATGAGTGGTTAGGAGAACAAGGTCATCTTCTAAGTGTCCGAACGATTTACCGCCGTAGAAGGTCTTTTGAACTGCAGCATTATCGACCAAATCTTCGGCCACCTCTGACCGCTGAGCACCGACGACAACGACTACAGTGGTGCAGAGAACAACAACATTAGAATTTGGAGTGGCTTCAGGTCGTCTTCTCCGAATTTCTATTCTCCTTGAGTGAACATGAAGACCGAAGAAGGGTTAGACGACGTCGAGGAGAAAGACATCAACCTTAATTTGATATTGAGCAACATATACAGCAAACAGTAAGCGTTATGGTATAGGGTGCTCTTGCACATGGGAGTAGGTCACCTTTAGTATTTGTTCCAGGCAACATGATAGCGCAACGTTATCTTCAGAAAATAGCCATATGCCCTCCCTTACCCTAATCGGTTCATGGATCTCATTTTTCAACCAAATAACGCTGGGCCTTATACTGTTCGAGTTAGTACTAACTTTTTTGAAGAGACCCAATTCAATCTCTTGCCATGGCCGCCCAGAACCCCCCATTTTTGCCCATAGAACATGTTTGGAATATGATGGGTAAAAGCCTCAGAAATTTACCCCAGCCCCCCACGGACTTTGGAGGTTCTAAGACATGAAATACAGGTAGCTTGGGATAGTATTTCTCAAGAAGAAATAGGCCACTTTATTGAATCAATGCCAAGACGTGTTGGGGAGTGTATAGATAACCGCGGTGGACAAACACATTATTAATAAAACTTAATAAAAAAATTAAACTCCTTGAAATTTTTTATTCAAAATTTAATCATTTACATCTACGTTTTACCAAAACAATATTAAATTTAAACATCTCCTTCTTGGAGTTGCGATTTCTTTGCCAGTAAATATATTTATCAATATTGACCCATCAGAAAGAGTTTTCTTTATGACTATTGGGTAGTTTATGAAAAAGCTGCCGGCTTATAGAAAAAAATGCCGTTGCGCAAACTTTTGAGTAGTAAAAACAAAAGGGCCTATAAATTAAAATTGTGTTAAATAATAAGCAATAATGAATGAAAGGAGCATGTCAAAAAGTGCATCTAGGGGCACATTATTGATGGCCTAACAAGTCCTAGGCACTTTCAACTGGGCTCAGTCTCCGTACTATGAACAAATTTTACAACGTCGCTGTATTAGAATATTGCAGGAACAGAGTACTGCTGGTGTTGTAGACATGACTCTTGTGGGCTAAAACTATTAACCGTAACTTGCACTTTTGTCCTTTAGTTTCTTGTCTATATGAAATATAACTAAGACAGACACTCCTATTCAACTAGGAAAAAATGAGACTTAGTTCTCAGGTACTACAGATTGCAGGGAACGAAAACAAGTACTATAGCGTAAAAATTTTTAATGCAATGCCAACAGTAATAAAATATATGAACGTTAAATCATTTTAAAGCATAAGTTCTTTATAGGGGTACTTAGAAAGCGAATTCAATGTATAAATTTCTAATGTGTAAAGTTTTTGTCTCTACAATGTACTTTGTTCTCTATACATTAGTAAATAAGAAGTTTTATGCTCTTATGATTTTCAACAACAATTTATATTTGTTTATTGTATGATCACTTTAATACTTTTGTACCTTTTGATTTGCAAAAACACACAGCTGTATTTCCTATAAATAAAGACTAAATCAAACCCAAAAAAATATATATACTGAGTGAGATTATTATTATTACAAAATAGTTTTTTAAATCAGATTTTTTGAACGAAAATATAATGGCGTAGTTAAGTAGCTTGAACTTCGTTATTAACGATTACAGGTACCCAGAGTCTATAGAAGTTGGAGCAAATGAGACAGTCACCTCCCCTTCATATCCCAAACCTGCTCATTGGTATCCCGAGGTGGCTACGCCAAATCATTGACGCGTGCTTCTTAGAGAAACAATTTCATTTTGTTTAAACTTATCGATTGGTTGAAAATCTGGTGGTGTCATATGCAAATAAACGCAAAGTTTATACAATGTCGTGTGTTATTTTCGGTTTTTCAGTTATTTCTAACAAAGTTTCTACATATTTGGCGGTAAATTTGCTTATAACAATTTAGTTGGCTTATACCTGATCTAAAACAGAAAACTGCCCAATATAGATTCCTTTATCGTCCTTTTTGGTCAAAATCAAAACTGTTTTTTATGCTACGGAACTCAAAAATGATAAATAATTGAAGTATATTTCAGAAATCATTTATTAATATAAGAAACTTAAAGATCACTGAGAAAGATTTAAAAAAAATATTGCACTTAGGATTGTAGGTTTTGTTGGTTACCCTATTATTTTACAAAGATTGTAATAATTTTATGCTGCTTGCACATGCTCATCCTCAAGCAATAATGCCATAAGTAAGTATACTTTGTAATGTGCATAATATAGTATTCTAATTATCTCATGTGGAAAACATTTGTAGAGTTTATGAAATACAAAAACTAAATATTTAGTTTTATTTAGCATGTAGTCAACATACTCATTCCAATTTAATCTGCAGTAAAAGATTATTCCCAGGTATTTACAGCTTTCTACTCTTTTCAGTGTTTTACCTTGAACAGTAATATTAAAGCTCTTAGGGACACTAGTACAGTAATTACCAAATGTCATAAAAACAGTTTTTTCGATATTTAAAGATAATTTATTTGATGGAAGCCATTTCTGAATATCATTTAGAAAATTATTGATTTTTACTTCAACCCTCTCCCAAGATTTATCTGTGGATATGACAGCTGTGTCATCTGCAAATGACACAATCACATCTTCATCATCATCAGGTTAAGTAGTTTTGTCGATACATACATTATATATGTAAAATAACGGATTTACTATGTAATGAGATAGTGTTAAGATAGTTTTCATGCTAATATTATCAACACCACCACTTTTACGTTTCATATTCGTAATAATATTTACAACTTCTGTTTCTTTTGTTAAAATAAAAATGGACTTATAGAATAGATTAGCAGGTAGCAGAGTAATTTTACTACTAGGAGATTGAATTTTATTATTGAGTTCAGAGCCAATATTGCAAAAATATGAATTCATGATATTTGATATTTTTATAGGATCCTGAATTTTTTGTTTGATTTCGTCGGAAATGTGATAATATATTTATATTTTTTTGTGTATTTTTTCCAAGTTTAGAATTTACAATTTGCCACAAATCTTATCATGTATTTTTACATAAGCTTTATATTCAAGCTTTGCTTGTTCATTTTTTGGTTCTTTTGCCATTTCTTATACAGGGTGAGTTTTTTTTATGATCAGTATGGGAATCTCGGAAACTAGAGGAGATAGAGCAATGGTTAAATTGGGAAAAATTTGTAGTTTTACTGGCCCAATTTAATGACACTTTCGGATTTTTGTGAAAAATCATGGCTTACTAGATATTTTGAAAAAACGAAATTCTGTCGATTTACTCAAATCCCTCTAGCTGCTTTGTTTTTGATTTTATAAAAAAAGTGTAAGTATCAAAATTGAAGGGAATTGTATCCCGAATATGATTCTCATGTCCTCGTTTACGTGACAGCTCTCGTTATCGAGATATGACACAAACTTTTCTTTTTTTGAATGGAAACTATAGTTGGAAATGACCTTAAAAAATCGGACATTTTTAGAGCTTTTCAACGATATAATACTCGATATAGTTATTCATAAAAATAACCGAGTTATGGATGCTTTTCTCTCTTATTTTCACTTTTAACGTAGCCATGAAAAAGATTGTTTTCACTTTGACGTTTCCTCATTTGAGAGTAATTCCATTAGTAGTGCTGAACTGATAGTCGATATTGACAAGTTTTCGTGATAAAATGGAATATTCTAACGAAGAAAAACTGAATATGGTGGAATGTTATATCATATAACATAAAAATTCAGTTCGCGCAGCTGAGGAATACTTTCACAGATATTTTCGTCAACCGACGACGATTAAAATATCTATGTACATTTAAGACGCTTTACGATAGTTTACGCAGATATGGATCTTTTACTAAACCACCAATGGAACGTAATCAAATTAACGAAGCAGCACAAATAAATGTTTTGGCAATGGTAAATCAAAATTAATCTACATCAACTCATGAGATAAAATTTGGTTTTAATGTTTGGTGTGGTATCATAGGGTCTAGTATTCTGGGGTCTTTTATCTATGACGAATCACTAACTGGGGAGCATTTTTTGCAATACACTTTTCAAGACATGTTTCATAATTTAAATTTGAGAACTCGTTTACAAATTGAGTGGTTCAAACATGATGGAGCACCTGCTCATAACTCGTTATTAGTAAGACAACACTTAGATAATATCTATTCAAACTCTTGGATAGGAAGTAATGGCCCACGCGAATGGCCACACCGATCTCCCGATTTGGCAGTTATAGACTTCTATTTATGGGGAGCGCTAAAAAACAAAGTATACAAAAAAAAGTATGAGATGTTGGTGACCTAATGGAGGTGATATTAAAAGCAATTGAAGAAATTGATAGGCTGTTTGTGAGGAAAGCGGTAATGTCAATCTTAAAAAGATGCAATTTTTGTCTAAATAGCAATGGTGGACTTTTCCAACATAAATTGTAACCATTATTATGTACTCTAATTTCTTAAGTTTTTAGTAAGTACCTACTTATTTACTTTTTTCATTATATCTGATATACCTAATAAAAAAATCGTGCAATGTTTTTTGAGATAGTTATTAATAAATCAATCTATTTCATGGCTAACTATGTTAAAAGTGAAAATAAGAGAGAAAATCATCCATAACTCCGTTATTTTTATGAATAACTATATCGAGTATTATATCGTTGAGAAGCTCGAAAAATGTCCGGTTTTTTGAGCTTTACAACTATGGTTTCCATTCAAAAATAGATAAGTTTGTGTCAAATCTCGAAAACGAGAGCTGTCACGCAAACAAGGACAATCATATTCGGGATACAATTCCCTCCAATTTTGATATTTACACTTTTTTTATAAAATCAAAAACAAAGGAGCTAGAGGGATTTAACTAAATCTACAGAATTTCGTTTTTTCAAAATATCTAGTAAGCCATGACTTTTTACAAAAATCCGAAAATGTCTTTAAATTGGGCCAGTAAAACTGCAAATCTTTCCCAATTTAACCATTGCTCTATCTCCGCTAGTTTCCGAGATCCCCATACTGATCATAAAAAAAACTCACCCTGTATAAGTTTTCTTTAGTTTTGTAAGAGCTTGTAATCTCTGTCCATTCTTTACGGTGATGAGATTTTCCTTGCTTCTTTTTATTAATACTGGACTAATACTAATATAAGAAACTTAAAGGTCACTGAGAAAGATTTTTAAAAAATTATTGCACTTCTAGGTAACGTTGTTTACCAAAACCACACACCACTTGTATAGCATTTTATTATAAACTGAACGAAAATTTGTAAAACTATAAAACTCATTTACTGCTGGATTATTGTGTACTAGGGTAATACATCATACATGTCACCTGAGCACTGTCGATTTTGAAACTTCGTTTGTGGTGCGTTTTGTATAATTTAAAATTTGAAAGTGATATCCGGGAAATATGTCTACAGCGTGATTGTAATATTATAATAAACAGTTAAAATAATTTCCCAATTCTAGTCAAAATCTTATTGCCGAACAAACACAAACCAAACTGAGTTATTACAATGCGGAACACAAACTGTTTAATATTTTTAAAATCGGTATGTTTCCTTTCGGAAAATGATTACAAAGCTTTTAAATATCCCGCAGGCATATTCTGAAGTGACTAACAATTTAACAGTACATATTCGCATAAGCACCGAGAAATACATAAGTCATTCTTAGTGCACATGTATTGTTCCCTTGAACATGATTAGTGTAAATAGCAATGGACTTGAGGGAACTTATTGTCTGTATGTGTTTGCATGTGCTGGCTATTTGTGAAAGGACGTACGCATACAGAGGACATGGCGTCTAGAAATGGTCAGTGGTGTAGGTGAAGTAATAAAATTAAGTACTGCATATTTAAAAATTCAAACATTTCAAGGTGTATAGCTTTTAATCTCAAGTGTGGTGTCATTTCTCAGAAAACCTTAATATAAATTAGAATTTGCCACAAACAACTTTTAGACAACAATAATTTGGTCAAGTGCGAGTTTAACTCGCATACTAAGGAATTTGCTATAATTTAGGTAAATTATAATACATATTTTTTAAATTTTCTAGTTTGTCCTCAACATTCATTTAGGTTTTCACAGCTATGGAATCAGAATGATCTTCTAATGGAACAACACCTTGAGGAGCATGATAACAAGAACGAGGCCCGACGCATCAGCAATACCAAATAACTGTATATACAGCATACCGTGTGAATGTGGCAATCTTTACATTGGAGAGACAAAGCGACCGCTGGACACCAGCATTAAGGAACATCGCACAGCTACTCAAAGGGCGGAGGTAACGAAGTCTGGGCTAGATAATCACGCATGGACTGAACACCATAATATCAACTGGGACCAGGCTAGAGCAATTCACAGGGAAGGGCATTGGTACAAAAGAAAATTCATAAAGACAGCATATATAATCTCGAACGAAAATATAATTAGCGAGCCCAGCCTCGAAATTAAAAATATTTGGAGAGCTCTTCTTCGGCCTCTGCCGCTAGGCATCAACGGCAACCAACCTCCAGGGACGACGACGCTGATTGGACCAGATAAGACCCAATGACCATAACCGGCGACGCATCACCGGTTAAGGGTATAATATAAATACGACCGATACTCTGAATTTCCTATCATTCACCTGATGACGATAGCAAATACACAGCTATTGAAACGTTGTGAGATCAACCACTTCAAGACGATGGAAGTCCAAGGAAACTTCGAGGAACGAGTTACATTGTCTACCAACTTCAAATTAACATTGGCTTATCTTTTATTGTCGTTAATGTCTTTTAAAAATATACACATTTATATCTTACAATGAACCTATTCATTATTTATATTAATTATTATATTATATTGGTTTTGGCTCCTGACATTAAAATAGGATTTTCACTTTTTGTTGTCAATAAACGTTGTGGGAAAGACAGGATTACAACGAGAACCTTCAGAAGTGGGATTAGGTGGATTTAAATTCTAACTTTAAATGGAGACAACCAGAAGTATGGAGGCAATTATGGACAAAATTACCAAAAAAAATTTCAAGGGGGTCATAGAGAAACTTGACGAAAATTCTTGTTATTACTACAGCACTATCCAAAATCAAGTCAAAACGGTGACCAAGAAAATTTCAATATATAATTTCTCTAAGAAGTCCAGCTTTAGAACTCTTCTAGTGCGTTTTAGTGGATGAACAGGGAAACTTCGTGAAGATGACTTCAGTGTTAGATAAGGGATATGACAAACAATCACTGAGTCAAGTATTTCAGGTGCAACTAAGAGAAAATGTCTACAAAAATTTGAAGCCTTTTAACACAGCGTACCCATCACTACTAGAGGCGTTACCCCTTTAGGCATTGTGGTCTGGAATGAACAAACTACTAGTACAGTACAGTACTGACAAAGAGGCATCTTACCGCTGTGGGCCTACAGGACTTTTCCAATGTTACTGCAAAGTGAGGCTATTAGACTGATCACCCTGCCCCCAGGAGTACTCATCCGACAGATTCCTGTTCAGATGAATGAAGACTGGACAACAAAACAATGTATACAAGAACAAATGGCCAACCTAGATATTGAACCAACCTAATTTATCCGAGACTAAATGAATCAGTTTAATTACAATGCTCTAACATTTATTGAGGCACTCTTTATAATAATTCCACTTCATAATTTACTTCAACCTCTCTCTGTATGCTTATGGACCGATTTCTATGAACCACCCTACATAACTATAACACTTTATATCGCAAGCATCCTGTATAACAATAACATTTTAGCTTCAAATTATTCTGTATATGCGACTGCCTGCGGACCACACTATAAACACTTTTTGTTTGTAATTTTTTTTAACCACCTACTATAAATTTATTTCTATTCCGCCCAATATTTCAACTCATCGTATACCTACAACACCTCGTAGGGTACCCAATAAACATTTCTTTTTCTAAAAAAATTTTAATCACCCTGTATACCTACAATTCTTCTCCAGCCTATATTGCAACCAACCTATATATAAATCTACCTATGGGCTACAAAAATAGCACTTTTGTTCTAACATTTTTTAAATCAAGCTGTATGCCTATAATTATCCGACCGCATATACGTCACCATCCTGTATATGCATCTACCAATAGCCACCCAATTTAACATTTTTTGAACCACCCTGTTAAACTATAATTCCGCTCTACCCTATACTCTAACCATTCTTTATCTGTAACTGCTGAGGGGCTACCCTAAAGGTATAACATTCTTTTACCATTTTTAAACAACTTGTATAACATATGTTCTACTCCACCCTATCTTTCACCTATCATATGTATGTCAACTGTTTGTGGGTTGCACGAAATATTTTATTTTCTAGCTGTATAACTACGATTTCTCTCCCCTCCACTCTATATCTATAAATTTTTTGAGGTGAATTAGCGCATTCAATATAACAGGCCAATTCAATGACCTTAAGATTTGATATAGGGAAAATAGTGTTGTCATATATCATTTGAAAGCTCTCTTTACGGACTATACCGTCATAATAATTTTTTATTGCAGTTCCTGTGCATGTAACAGAAAACCTAACGGAAATAGTAGTAAAAACGGATTATTAAATTAAAAGTTTTTGCTGCGTGACAAAGTATTAAAACGGGTTTCTTTTATAGTACACTCTTAAACCATCCTGTTTCACTGCCGCACCCTGTAATAACACACAATACAAGAAAAACATTAAATGTAAACATTCATTTATTTTATATTATTTTTTGCTGATATTTACAGCAAGTTTGTTTATCTGATCTGACCTTTATTTCATCATTTGAAGCATTGTACATTTGTCTGTAAAGTTATTACTTTACTGATTTGTTGAAAATTTAAAAGATAATTATGATATACACATTGCAAGAACGTGTTGAGCTGGTAAGTCTTTATTACCGAAATCAAAATTGTGCCCAAATTTCTTGTAAAATGTTTGCTTTTCGACTATTTTACTTCATGGGGAGGTTAACCGACATAACTCTAAATACAAAACCTCATTTATTTCGAGAAGCTCATACTCAACATCCGGTAAAAGTAAACGTTTGGGCAGCGATTTTTTTTCCTGATAATTTAAATGGTGAAATTTATCACAATATATTGGAAAATGAAATTAATGCATTGATAATAGAAAAATTAGAGAATGATCCTCTACTACATGAAGAGCAATTGCATTTCCAACAAGATGGAGCTCCTTCTCACTGCGCCGCACCAGTTCGTCAATACCTCGATTTGGAATACCCTGGTCGCTGGATTGGAAGAAAAGGCCCTACAGAATGGTCGGCCAGATCACCTGTTCCGAACCATTTGGATTTTTTTTGTGGGGACATGTTAAATCCAAAATTTTTATGACTCAGCCTGAGAATTTGGACGAACTACGTCAACGAATTATAGCGCAGTGTCGTCAGATAACACCGAACCATGTCAAAGGCGGCTTTCAGTCAAGGTTGTACTATTGCATGGAAGTCAATGGAAGACACTTTGAACATTTGCTTTAGAGGCATTGTATTGTAATGTAAATTCTTTTTGTTTAATACTCTTTTATTATTACATGTACAGAAATTGCAATAAAAAGTTTATTACGAGGGCATAGTCCGTAAAAAGGGCTTTCAAATGATATACGACAACACCTTTTTTCCCTATCTCAAATCTCAAGGTCATTTAATAGGCCTGTTTATCTAGAATTCACCTGTTTTTTCTTATTGCAATAGTTTTGAAAATAACCAAGATATTCAAGGTGACTCGTTTGAGATGAAATACCCTGTATAGGCAAACAAATTGAAAACATTCATCTGGAAATATATTGATGAAATTCCGATCTATTTTCAATTAATTTCATACTAGATTTCGAATAACAATAACTAAAATGTTTTAATACCAGCGCATTCACCATATAGTATGATACATTAAGACGTCGATTGTTTTCAAAATGGACCATTCCAGGTCATTAAAAAGAATTGAAAAAAATACTGGACCAATCAGGAAGTATATTCTATCAAATAAAAAAAGAAATATCAAAATCGGTTCACAGTTGCCGTAGTACTGAGGTAACAAATTCTTGTTTTTTGAAGTCGCTTAAAACTGTAAATGTAAATGTAAAGCTATAGATAGTCACGAAAGTTATTTACAACTTATAATTATTGAAATTCATTCCTATGGGTAAATGGAAAAGGTTAACGTTTAATAGAAGACAAGAGCCTCCTAAATGACATGGTGCGACGGCCCCCCAAGTATGTAAATCCGCTAGAGTCTTCTTAAATGTTCCACACTGTATGCTTCGTGTGAAAGTGTCGGATAGACCTTTTCAGAGCTGTGATCCTTTAAACAATTTTATAGTTTCTGTATTCTTATGGCATTTATAAGAGAAATTAAACACTGTTGCGTAGCTTAAAATCAGTTAAACTTAATCACTCCGAGGACGCCCATGCAACGTGTGTCCACTAGATTCATTATTCCATTGTGAGAGTTCATATGATTACGTGTGTCCTTCGATGCGATGGACGGCCAGGCGTATTGTTTGCCAACAGTGGTCATGCGTCGGTAACTACCAGTAGCAACATACACGATTAGATAGTATACGTCGAATCATTAACGTTAGAACTAATGTTTAAGTGACCCTCTTTAAGTGACAAACCGTGGCTTATTGTTGCCTGATGTGCACATATATTGTAGGAATCAATTAAAAGTACCACTAGGATAATGGTATCCACTGCCGATTTAGTTTTTATAATACAATTTAAAAAGAATTTTATTTGTACTTACTACTTTGCATTATTTCCCATGGGATGTTGTAGACAATTGAAAAACTTACAAAACGATTTTTTGCAAAGCCGACTCGGAACATTTCCGCCGAGAAAACTCGGAAAACCCGCTTAGATTGGCAATTTTTGAAAAAATTCATGACTTGGACAGTTTCGATACAGTAGCTTCGATTGTTTTCTGTTTCTGTTTTCTTCTAGTTTCTTTTTTTTGGTTTTTAGGGAAATAACACGAAGCTGTACATTTAAAAATCCAAACCTTTTAAGTTTCCATTCTGACCTCGGTTTTATGTATGGAGAAAATAAGTTACTTTCCACAAAAACTTCTGCATGGTCTAAAACCTAACATACAACCATCAAATATCAATTTTTAACCGACGTCCAAAAATGAGGAGGTTATCAATTCGTCGGCACGTTTTTTTTTATGTATGCTCAGTGATTATTCAAAAACGGCTTAGGCAATTTTGATAATTTAAACCACATTGCATTAAGGAATTTAACAGAAAGTTACCACATAATTATCTATAACATGAGATTTACGGTTTTTAAGAAAATCAGAAAAAACAGTAATTAAAGGACTACACTTCAGTGACTTTCAAGGAATCTAAACTGTTGTCCCAAAAATAGCTCAATCAAATTGAATATTTTAAATTGTATTCTACAAAAGATGTTCCAGCTTGATTCCGTATAATTTTCTATAACGTAAAATATACCGTTTTTCTGAAATTGGAAAAATATGTGCAAAAAACGGTAAAAATCAATGTAAATGTCAAATTTTCATCATAAATATCTAGTTTAAATGTCAAGATAGGCCATGAAAGTATGTCGTACAGGGTGTTTGGAACGGTTTTCATTTTACGTGGCTCAAAGTGTGAGAAATTGTGAACTATCTTTTCTATACGGTCTAAAGCAGCAAGCAATGTGCGCAGTTGAAATATAGGGCGAAGTAAAATTACAATTATACATGTAAGTTCAAAAAATCTTACTAGTAAAGGTGATATTGGGTGGTACATAAGCAGTTGTATATATAGGATGGTTGAAACATAAAGTGGAATAGTATTAAAGTTATACAGGGTGGTTCAAAAAATGTGGTATTGGATGGCATATAAGTAGTTACGTATACTAGGTGGTTGAAATAAGAGTGAAGTAAAACTATAGTTATACATAGTGGATCAAAAAATTGTTAAATAAGCATATGCAGTGATAATATTTGAATTATAGGACGAAAGGTTAAAACATGAGTGGAATTATAGTTATACAGGATGGTTAATAATGTTGTATAGTGTGGAACATAAGTAATTGCTTATACTTGATATATCGGGCGAAGTAAAGTTATAGGTATCGATATAGATTTAAACAATAGAATAAAATAAATAGTCAATATTGTGGAGAGGATTAATACTTATACGGGGCGGTTGCAACATTCTGTCAAGTTGAATTATACTTGTACAGGGTGCTTCAGAAAATTATAGACAAATAATTTATTTTGGGCGAACAATACACACAAACATATAGGGTGAATTAGAATTACATTTATAGAAAGTGGTCCAAATAATAAAATGGACCAAAAGTTAAAAAATATGTGGAGAATGTACAAAAAAATTCAAATTAGAGAGAGATGGAGAATGAGAGAGAGAGATAGGAATACCCTAAAATAATCAATAGCATTCTACCTTAAATCAGATAAAAGGAGAAGATATGTCAGAAAATAGTGATTAATTGCGCACAGTTTCTACAGAGTTTTTATTTTAAGTAAGATGTAGTCGGTTCTTTTTTAAATATAAATTATTTTCATCCGATAAGGGGGTGGTCAATAAATATTAATTTTGCTCAAAAGTAAAGTACATTTAGTGTTGTTGAAAAGTGGCTTAGATTGTTTTGAGAAGCTTATTTATGGCAACTTCAAGTTTCCTTTTTGGTTTTCACCATTTTCAAAAAATTTAAACGTTTCATTATTTCTTTGAGGTCATTGGCATTAAAATCGTTATCGTTTCTGCAGTTTAACATGACACTTTAATAGTTGCTGTCATTATCGTTTTTGTAAAAAATGCCGCCACAAATGAATAGAAAAGAATTTTTTAGAGCATACATCTTAGTAAGTAAAACTCGATTATTTAAATAATATTTAACACGAATATGTTGTTACTTTCGACTGCTGTCAAAGACCTCAATGTAAAATTCTGAACGCCGAATATTGTATTCAGGCCTAAGCTACTTGTTCAAAGATGGCGTCTTCTCAAATAATGTATCTTTAATTTACTTATTTTAAAGAAATAAATAAAAATTCTTTATATATTCTGCACATCTACGGCACAGTATCTTTCGAATGATACCCTCCTTTCAAAATAAAGGCCGAAAAAGGGGTAGTGCGTTTTCCTCTTCACATATTAATAATAGTATGATTATAAAATTGTACCCTGATATTCACAACTTTCTACTCTTTGCAGTGCTTTACCTTCTACGGTAATATTTAAACTGTTAGGGACACTAGTACAGTAATAATACCAAATTCCAAATTTACCTAAAAATGTTGAGACCGAATTTATGTAAAGCAAGCTATTTCTCTATGTCATTCAGGTAAATATTCTTTTTTTTTTCAAATCTCTCACAACTTTTATCAATAAATATAGCATCTGTATCATCTGTGAATGACTTTACATATAACATAAAAAATAATATCACTAAAACAGTACCTTGTGGTACTCCTAAATTTATATCACAACAAACACTTAATCATAAATTTATCACTATTACGAACATCATAAGTAACATGGCTTAAACTGGGTTGCATAACATCAATTTCACATGTGAAAACCAAAACCACAATCCTAATGACCATTTTTCTCACATCTTAAGTCCCTTTATCCGTTATGGGTGGTCCGTAAAAGAATCATCTTAATTTTCCCAAAAATGTCTATTAAATCTATACTTTAAAAAATTAATGCATTCCTCTAAGTTATCAAACACAACTGGAAACATCTCAACAAAATTTATTTCTTAATTAACCCAAAGCTATTCAAATAGTAAAACTCATACACTATAAAATTTCGCATAAAACTTTTCTAATCTAAAGCCCATCAGAACCACCGCAGAACACCACCGATAACAATCACCACATCGTTTTCCCAAAAAACAAACAAAATTACATCGCCAGCGTAGCCACCTACTTGAATTACTATAATCTCGAAAAGCAGGCATTAACATCCACAATTCAGCACCTGCCCTTTTTTAATAAATACACCGGATACGATGAACACACTGTGATCATCTTTTATTTGTCGAAAAGTGGCTCTTTCGCCAAAAGATTTATCGCTCTAACCGAAATAGCTGCCGTATAACAAACGGCATATGTTGTTGCGCTAGTAGGCTATGAATTACTATCAAGTTTACAAATTGTCAAACCCTTAATTTAGTGTCATTTGGTAGTCTTAGTTAACCCTTGATCGGCTCAGGGCATGTGGCTAATGATCGTTATATTAAAGACCTTTTCGACGGAGTCATTTGTTTTGTCTTAGTTATCGTCGTTTAGTTTTTGTTTGCACGTTGATAGGTTAAATTAAATAGGAGTGTATGATTTACAATTGAAACTGAATTTAAAAAGAAAGTCAAGAAAGACGAAACATTAATTTTAAAAATATTGTTTTGGTTATTCAAACATTATTTCGCATATGTCATCACTTACTTACACAAGACATGTGATCGAAAATTCCTAGAAGTAAATGATTTATGCAATAAATAACACCCAAAATAAGGATTTTTTATGTTTATTGTTTATATTACAAATATTTGCGAAATTATCATAACTAGTGGTCGCCCAGTGGTCGAAATTCCACCCTTTTTCATGAAATTGTAAAAAGTATATTTTTATAAGAAACAGAGTGTGGAGAAATCGGAGAAGTAGATGTATTGACCAAAATTGTTCACTAATATTGACAAATCTATTGAAATAAAAAGAAAATAAAAATGTAATCAAATATCGGTATTCGAAATGTTTTTGAAAAATGAATGACCCCCCAAATTTTTCACTGGAACCACTCCTGGTAAATTATTCGATATAATAATTGGAAGATTGTTTTTTGCAACCTAAAAGTTTTCGTCATTTGCCGTTTCAATCAAGAATTTTTAAAAAAGAGAGGACCAACAACCCTAGGAGAACTTAATTATTTAATACATTCTCTATTGTCCGCTGTCTGACAATTTTTCACACAACACCTTCGAGAAGGTTGTCATAATAATATATTAATCCAATAATTAAATTCACATTAAAAACAGAATATTTAATATGAAAGTTACTGCAACGTGTCCGAAAAATCAATACTGATCAACTACATTCACTATTTTATCACTAAACACTAACAACGCTTGTATGGCTCTTCCAGAAGTACATGTTCTAAGAATAACGATCGCTCCTTATATAATTACTCTATGTTTGAAATTTTGAGCGACTGGCTTCGGCGTCACTGTCAGTTGTTAGGCGTTAACAATATGGACGTAAATAATGAATTTTTATCATATTTTATTTAATGAATGAACCAGTATTATAAATTAATATTAGCATTCTGCACTGAAGGTCGTCAGTAGCTACTTAACAAAAAAAATGAAGAAAATCGGTTTAGAGACAGAGGAGAAAATGGTACCTAATGGTTTTGTCTTTGCCTATTTATATACAGTGATGGCAAATGTGTGGAACCAAGTAAATATCTCTGAAATTATTAGAGATATCAAAATAAAATTTGGAAGGTGGTTACTGCAGTAGATTGCCTATTTGTTTCCAAATTTTTTTACAATTTTAAACTGCCTGTTTTTCCCGGAAGTAATGTCGATTTTAAAATTTGCAATGAAACACCCTGTATAGTATTTAGTTTCTGATGAAACATTTTATTGCGAATACAAAAATATCGAGTTTGATATTGTTTACTTCAATACCTACCAAGATATTAACAGAAAAGTAATTAAGGAAAGGAAAAATTCGATGGTAGCTAAACTCGGTTCAGATTTCATTTACGCCAGATATAAACAAACCGCTCGGTAAGGATTTTTATTTCTATTGGCCAATCGGTGGCATTATACCGTCACAGCCAACAGCACTGCTTGTTCCATAGTCGAATACACGTGCGTTTGTTTAAATCAGGCGCAAATTAAATCTGAATCAAGTTTAGTAGTCCATGAAATTAATTGCATAAGTGACAGTAGTGGTCAAAATAAGTTATTAGTTTTTTATTTAAACGTAAAAGGTTTGTATTGTTTTAATTTGATCGTAAAATGGCCGAATTAAGTGAAAGAGAAAGAATAGAAATATTAGTGATGATTGAGTATGGGGAGAGGAAAAGGACCTGTTTAACATTGTTCATCCGAATACACAAATATCCCGTTCAGTAGTGACGAAAATTTTGCGAAGGTACGACACAAGTGGAACAGTTAGCAATTTAGCAAAAAGTGGACGGTTAAAAAGTGCAAGTAATGAAGGTGTAGCTCAAAATGTTGCTATATCTTTGGAAGAAAATCCTAACTTATCCACTACCGACCTCGTCAATATGCATGGAATTAGCCGTCGTTCAGTAGGAAGGATATTAAAGCGAGAAAAATATCATCCATACAAAATTCGCCTGGTTCAAGAACTCTCCGAAGACGATTTCGACAGACGTTTGCAATTTTATGAAACGATGATTGACATTTGTAACCGTGATGATAATTTTATAAGAAATGTGGTGTTTTCAGACGAGGCTACATTTTGTTTAAAGGGTACGATTAATCAACATAACTACCGCAACTGGTCGCAAAGTAATCCTAATTGGGTATATGAGGCTCATACACAACATCCCCAAAAATTGAACGTTTGGGTCGGCATTTATAACAACAGAATTGTGGGACCCTTCTTATTACAAGAAACTTTAAACGGAGATAGGTATTTACAGCTCTTGGAGACACAAGTTATTCCGGCATTGGAGGTAAATGGACAATTACCAAATAATATCTGGTTTCAGCAGGATGGAGCACTATTTTCTGTGAGGTTACTTAAAGTCTAAGGTATATGTTGATGGACCAAATAATTTGCAAGAATTAGCTGCAAGAATAACTCAAGACATCCAGAAAATGACACCAGAAGTAATAGCTAATGTTACTAGAGAATTTAAAAACCGACTTGCTTATTGTCAAGAAGTAAACGGTGCTCAGTTTGAACATCTAATACATTAAGTTTAGTTAAGTTAAGTTTCAATGTTTTGAAAATCACTTAGATTTAGGTAATAATTATTATTATGTATTTCTTTAATGGATATTAGATTTTTCCTTTCCTTATTTACTTTTCTGTTAATATCTCGGTAGGTATTGAAGTAAACAATATCAAACCCGATATTTTTGTATTCGCAATAAAATGTTTCATCAGAAACTAAAATACTATACAGGGTGTTTCATTGCAAATTTCAAAATCGACATTACTTCCGGTAAAACAGGAAGTTCAAAATTGTAAAAAAATTTGGAAACAAATAGGCAATCTACTGCAGTGTCCACCTTCCAAATTTCATTTTGATATCTCTAATAATTAAAGAGATATTTGCTTGGTTCCACACATTTGCCCATCACAGTATAGATACCATCAAAGGAAAGTTGTAGAGAATCAGAGAGCTTACAAAATTGGCATTTGTATGTTCTGATTAGAGCATTTTTAATCGACTGTTGAAAATTCGTTTTTTGGCTACGCAATATAACTTACACTCTCTATTTTCTGATATTGTTTGTTATATTCCGGGCGCATCCACTTTTCGCCAGAATGACACTTTTTACCGAACTGGATGGTACTCTCGAGCGTGGAAAACAAGTGCTCACGTTCTTCACTGTGGTCGTGAAAAGGGCACTATTAATATACATAAGGGCACTGATTGTCAAGTAACTCAAATACAGTCCACACCCTACAGAGGTATCAGCAAAACAAGTAATTTCTCTGTTTGATGGTTCTGTTTTCTATTTGTTATAATCAATTTGACAAATGTGGATTTTAAACAAAGAACTAATCTATGTATACAGGGTATAGAACTTTATAAGGACACGTAACTTCCTAAATGTGTATTTAGGGCACATGTTTATAAGGACTTTTTGGCTTAGTTTAATGAGTTCTATATACAGCAGAAGAACCGTATTTTAGGAACACCCTGTATGTAGTAATTTACAATGATTGCAATTTGACAACGACCACTCGATGATATACTAGGCGTTCTGTCAAATTCTTTCAACCCAAAGAAAAATCCATTGGGTTGAAATCTGGAGATCTTGATGGCCATCCAATTAATCTCCATCTACCAATCCATTTTTCATGAAAGATGGTGCCGAGAAACCCTCTCGCCTGTATATTGCGCATTCTTGATATCTGGGAACGTTCAGTTATGTCTGGAAAAATTGGCACTTAAAAAATAAGATCCTATTAGTTTTCATTGCCTGCCCAAACATTGTTTTTTTGTGGATTCTGGGTGTACTAAGTGAAGATTTTCCCGAAAAAAGTTTCGAAGATTGTGATGATCTGCTGCACAAATATAAGTAGGCTGATCGGAAAAAACAACGTGATTTAATATTTTGGTAAGCTAAACCGTTACTGATCTGCCATTCGATGTCGTCGATGTCTTTATTTTTCAGTCACTAAACTCTTTGGCTACAAAGCTCAATACTGCAAATAACTCACACACTCCGTATACTGCTACATTTATTTTGAATTTTAGGTTGGTTATTTGAGCATTACTTTTCGGTGCATTAATTTTGAGTCCATATGCTCATCTAACAATGGAAAATTAGAGCTATTCTACGGTATTTATTACAGTTTGTTGGTAATTCTTTTCTATAACTAGAAATGAAAGCAGGTTTGCACCTGTCATATGGTCATTTTCCTGTGTTGCAGAATTCATTACATATTAGATCACTCCCCAATTCTCCAATACCTCTTAGTGCTTCAGACGTTATATCGTCTTCATCTTAAGATTTCCTAGTTTTTAATTTCTTTATTGTATTGTGGACTCTATTTCTAATTTCAGTGATGGCAACTAAAGAACAATAATTCACAATAATGTTTCCATATGTCGCTGTTCCCTCAGCGTTGGTTATATTTAATAACCTTCGTTTGCATTTGAATTTCTTAATAAGTACCTACTTGACTATGTCAAAGAGTTCTCTAGATTCTTGAAGGTCAGCGAGTTCTTCCTGCTGCTTGCATATTTCTGCGATATGATTATTTTTGTCTCTTCTGCTCAGGGATTCGATTTGTCTGTTTACGTTGGCTATTTATTCATTTTGGTGCAATGCTTGTAAGCATTCTCTTTCCTTTACAACAGCTACTAGTATTCAAATTTAAGATCCTCGTAGTTAGTCCTTTTTACTTTTTTTTGTTTTTAAGGGACATATGTAATCAGCTTAGAATGGAAAGATTCCATTAGAAAAAATATATATTTTGAGATTAAAAGTAATAAAACATTTAAAAAATATATATAACCGCCTTCTACCTATAACTAAAAAGCTAAAAATAATTATAACAAAATACAACTCTAGCAAATAAATAACAAATTCAATGTTGTTAGGTGCCTACCCAGGAAGTAAAAAATGTAAATATTAAAAGGTGCTCATTCTGTACAAATTAATTACCTACCAATCTAGTAGTTTTTTGAAGTCGGTGTCAAGCAACAATCAAGTTTGATGAATTAGTAGATAAGTATTCAATGAAGGATTTTAGATTTGCATGGGACTGGCTTCAAAAATATACTAGATTGGTAGGTAATTAATTTGTACAGAATGAGCACCTTTTAATATTTACATTTTTTACTTCCTGGGTAGGTACCTAACAACATTGAATTTGTTATTTATTTGCTAGAGTGGTATTTTGTTATAATTATTTTTAGCTTTTTAGTTATAGGTAGAAGTCGGTTATATATTTTTTTAAAAATGTTTTATTTTCTACTTTTTAGTTTTTTTTGAACTCAGGTAGTTTTCATTCTTTATTTTTTATTTTGTATGTATAACCTTTTATTTATTTAAATTTAAATTGACAGGTTAGTCTTTACGAACAAAATGTACTAGTACGCGTTGACTTAATAAGCCCAAAATATATTTATGCCTTATGGACTACGCCATATAACCTTTTCTTAACTTTTTTTGACAACCCTGTATAACTATAGATAATTCCACTCCAACCTATGTACCAACAATCCTGTACATACGACTCCCCACGAACAAGCATAAGTTTGTTAGCTGCCTTCTGTAAACTATAAGACGGAGTAGAATCCATCCCATATTTACGGAGTCAAATCCGTCCTATATTTCAACCATAGTATATAACCCCCTGTGGGCTACCCCATAAATTATTTCATTTTTAACATTTTATATTATCGCCCTGTGTAATATTAATTTCTCCACACTTTATGCAACTTTTTATAGGCTCTAAAAGAAATATTTTTTTATGCACACTGTATATATATAATGCAACTCCAGCATATATTTCAACCATCCTGTATATGATTTGCTTATGTCCACATCATATAACAGTTTTTTAATCGCCCTATATAATTTTAATATCACATTTTTTCCAACATTTTTATACCACCAAACGTCCAGTCCAGCCTATAATCCAACCATCCCTTATATACGGTTGCCTACGGACCACTATCATTTTAGTCCGTCCTATATTTCAATCTTCATATAAATGCAACTTCTTCTACCACTTTACTTTGTGATTTTGTTTACTATACCTAAGCACCCTGTTTACTTTTATGTTTTTTTGGGTAATCACAACACAATTTAAATAAAACGACGTATATTGCAGGAAGTCTAGACTTTGAAACGTTTGGTGTTTGGTATTAAAACTTCCAGTGCCTAAAATTACTGCACTATTACGTTGGAATTAAAATATTTATGAGGAAATGTCCGTTATGTCATTTCGATGAAATTTTTGATAAGAATTTTGGAATTTTCAGCGATTTTCTGCAAAACTGCAAGTTGCACGTCGCAGAAAAGTATATGAGATCACCTAAAGATCTTCCTTGATAGATTAAACGTTAAAAAACTATTCACATCCATAAGGAGTTATCGAAAAATCGACTAAAATATTAGGGGCATTGGTCGATTTCCATGCATGCACGTGTTCATTCACAAATTTTATCACTTTATCAATAGAATTATTTTTCAAAATTTGAAGTTTCACCAATCCGGATATATACTCTATTGAACAAGACTATATTCATTCAAAACGGTGCACCACAGAAGAAGAAATCAGGTAACATACATACAAAAAAAAGCGAAAAAAATATACGCGACGAATTGATAACCTCCTCCTTTTTGGAAGTCGGTTAAAAATAAATATTCGTATACAAGGTGCTGCATTTTTTTGTTGTCTAGTATATTTTAATATTCGTTCTGGTGATTGGTAATTTCTTTCCTCAAACCATTCCAGGTATTTAAAATTTTAATAACTCAAGAATGTAAATTTTGAAAAATTTTCCGAATTACTGGAAATCACTACAACATTTTCTACCAGTTTTCCTTTGAACCACATGTGTTAGTTAGGTCTGTGTTATTTCTTTAATATTTACATTGAACACAATTTTTTCGAAATTATCCTGCTAAAAATTAGAATTTTCAAATAAGCAGATTAATGTATTGACCTACTCAACAATCATTTCGGAATTATTTTAAAATGTTTTAAATAAATATTTAGTTTATTGAAACCTTTCAATTAAATAATTAAATAATTTTCTATGAACATCTTCTAGGGAACAAAATAAAGACTGGATTAAAACATCATTAACAGTTTTCCTTTATTCGAAACTTTCTTAGAACCGGCGCCTTCACAATTTTATTGACACAACTACTTTCAAAAGGAATTTTACATACAAACGAATCAATAGCATGTTGCTATATTTTTGGAATCTTATGACAACAAATAAAATGAAACAAAGGATCTTTCCAGTATTGATATATTGCCTCTTGATATTTGCCTAGTTTGCACTAAATAACCCACTTTATTAAATGTACCTGCTGAGTGATTAATTAATAAACGGGTACGAAAAAGTGAATGTTTTATTTGATGTTTCTTTAATTTTCTGTATGTTCCTATACTGCTTTTGTAAATATCTTAGAAATTGACGGCGTCTCTGATTAATACTTTTTCATTTCACCAAAATGTTTATTCCACTGTGAACATTGAGAAATTCTCTTTTTAATAAATTACTATCAACAAATATTGTGACAATATATTCTTAGTTACATTTTTCTGCTTATCCAATATTTTATTAGAATAAATTGTATCATCATCTCCAGTATAATGTGTAGTGTTTAGTAAAATTATTGTTTCTTGCATGTAAGTATAACTCGTTGTTTAGACGGAGTGTTTCTGGTCTTCTTTCAAAAAAACATTTACCAATTTTTATTCAAATCTACAGAAGTAATAGTATTTGAAATAAAAAGCTGTATATTGAAAAAAAATATCAATCGTTTCAAAGTCGATTCTGACTTCGTTGTCAATGGCTTTAAAATAAGTAATGAAAATGTAAATTCCAAATTGAAAGTTTGATTTATGACATTTAAGTTGACATAAGATTTTGTTGTTTTTAAATATAGAGGTAGAACAAAAAATTCTAAAGATCGTGTATTAAGTTAAACAACTTTCAAGTTGGAAGAATTTGAAAGAGTTGTCTTTAGAATTTATAAGTGGCGTTCCTAGGAAGGACTTTCTTATAAGATAGCGCATTAGCCAAAAATGCGATCAATGAATTCTGCTGTTTCGTGATCCCATTAACGTCTTAAGGGAAAACCTAGGAAAAATCTTATGAACTATCCCGATACCGGGTTGTTCAAAAGGAGATGACCAGTAATAATTTCTTCCTTAATTGTCGGTAACCAGATACGATTGAATTCTACAGAAGTAGAAGCGATACAACCATCTTCATTGAAAAGAATTAAGACAGACTCTTTTATTTTGTTGAATTGTCAAATTGTATTTTATGGTCTAGGTCCCATGCATGTTCACAAATTTTGGATTTTTCAAATTGTCGTTTCTTTATGTAATTCTTGTGTTCATTTATTCATACGTTTTAGAGTCTTGATGTTTCTCCAATATAAAATTTATAGCATTCGTAAGAAATCTTGTATATGCAGTTTTTTGAGTTCTGAGTTTTGTTCGTTGTTTTTTTACGATATTAGTAATTTCATTGTGTTTCTTGTTTGGAATGTGTTGTTTTAACACTAAATCTGTTGGCCACTCTTTTCAATCTTTCTGACAGACGGTATAGTATAGTAGTAACTGCAATGTGGTTGTCCTGAGTAGCAGGGTTAATAAGAGAAGTTCTGAGTTAATTCGGAAGGTTTGTTCTCTCTTCAAGTCTGCTTAACTCTGTGTTGATACATTTTGTGGGGTAATTATTTCCAGTGAGCACATTTTTTATAATTGTTTTTTCTTTTTTGAATTTATTATTATCAGAACAGTTGGTCTTTGTTCCATCATATAATGACTTGATAACAACTTTCTTTACTGTATTCGGATGATTTAAATTAAAATTTAGTTATTTGTTAGTATGCGTAGGTTTTCTATAAATTTCTGTTTCAAATCAAGATTCTGTTTTTGTTATTAATATGTCTATGCAGGCTGAAAAAATAGCCAAATACAGGGATTTAGAATTTCAAATACAGAGACAATGGGACATGAACAACACTCGAACAGTCCCAAAACATCTATTAAACAATTGGTCTGGACGAACATCTTCGAACATCTTGACCAACTGATGCCGTCCTGTTGGGAACAGCCCCGACGGTCCGAAAATTCATGGGAATCTGCCGCCACGACGCCAACCACGGGCCTGATAACCTGGCAAGGGCTCCCACATAGCTAAATCCTTTTGATATATTGTATACCTGGGGTTTAGTGACTTTTCCCCTAAAGGTACGCCATGCGTGTCTTAGAGGGAGTGTGCTGCCATACATTGTATGGTCAAGTCGAGATCTATCTAGGAAAGACAGTTTGTTATTTTGTTCAATTTCTAGGGTGAATTTGATAGTTGGTTCTTTGTTATTTATTTCAATTAATAATTTATCTAGTTCTTCAAGACTGTGTTCCCAAATTACGAAAATGTCGTCAACGTAACGTCACCAAATTGAAGGTTTATTTTCTTTTGATAAAATACTTGTTGTTTAAATTTTTCCATAAATATGTTACTTAATGCTGGTAAGAGACAAGAACTCATGGCCATACATTAATGTCAAATTGTGATTTACGAAATTTGTCATTAAGAATCCTTTTATTTTTTTTAATTTCTTCTTCATTTGTGTTAATATCATTGAAAACAAATAAAGGGTGAGTTTTTTTTTGAAAATCATTATGGGGATCTCGGAAACTAGCGGAGATAGAGCAATGGTTAAATTGGAAAAGATTTGCAGTTTTACTGGCCCAATTTAATGACACTTTCAGATTTTTGTAAAAAGTCATGGCTTACTAGATATTTTGAAAAAACGAAATTCTGTCGATTTAGTCAAATCCCTCTAGCTCCTTTGTTTTTGATTTTATAAAAAAAGTGTAAATAGCAAAATCAATGGAATTGTATCCCGAATATGATTCTCATATCCTCGTTTGCGTGACAGCTTTCGTTTTCGAAATATGACACAAACTATCATTTTTTGAATGGAAACTATAGTTTGTTAGGACCTTAAAAAATCGGACATTTTTAGAGCTTTTCAACGATATAATACTTGATATAGTTATTCATAAAAATAACGGAGTTGTGGATGCTTTTTTCTCTTACTTTCACTTTTAATGTATGTAGCCATGAAAAAGATTGTTTTCACATTGACTTTTCCTCTTTTGAGAGTAACTCCATTAGTAGTGCTGAACTGACAGTCGATATTGACAAGTTTTCTTGATAAAATGGAATAATCTAACGAAGAAAAACTGAATATGGTGGAATGTTATATCATATGCCATAAAAATTCAGTTCGTACAGCTGAGGAATACTTTCATAGATATTTTAATTAAAAAAAATATATATAAGTTTGTGTCATATCTCGAGAACGAGACCTGTCACGCAAACGAGGACATGACAATCGTATTCGGGATACAATTCCCTTCAATTTTGATATTTACACTTTTTTATAAAATCAAAAACAAAGAAGCTAGAGGGATTTGACTAAATCGACAGAATTTTGTTGTTTCAAAATATCTAGTAAGCCATGACTTTTTACAAAAATCCGAAAGTGTCATTAAATTAGGCCAGTAAAACTGCAAATCTTTCCCAATTTCACCATTGCTCTATCTCCGCTAGTTTCCGAAATCCCCATACTGATCATCAAATAAAACTCCCTGTATAATATCTGGAGTTAAGAAAAAGAATCACATTTTACATACAATTTTGCAAAGGTATTCACGTCAATGATAAGAAAAAAGGGTGAAAATGAAAGAAGAAAAAAACACTCGGACAAGTCAACCATAATTTAATAATGCGCAAATTTGAACATCAATACATTTCTCATGACTTCATTGATGCGTTTTGCCTGACGTCATTAATGACGTCATAAGAAATGTATTTATGTTCAAATTTGCGCAGTACTATATTAAAATTGACTTGTCCCAGAGTTTTTTCTTCTTTTTTTTCTGGTTACACTTCATTTAGTATATTCCATACTGTACGTGCATACTGTATATTCATTGAAATAGTAATTTTCGTATGGCTGAAGATTTGTTTGGAAAGCTACTTAATGAAACAAATTCTCTGCTTGACAACTGTTGATTTGTACCAATTCTTTAAGTTAATTATTCAAACCGTTAATTAGCATCTTTTCTAAGCCACTTAACTAACTTATAATAATTAAAATATAGCTATGGGCTTAAAGGAATTCTCAATCGACCGTCAGAGAGAAGTCGTTTCTCCTTTTCCTCTGTCCAATTAATTAAACACGAAAAACGAATGTATAACACGCATTCCCAGAATATAGAGACAAAATGCCGGCGCTTTGTGGACTTTTCAATAAATAACAATCGACGAACGATCGCACGAGTAAAAAAAAACTCAAAGCGATCCACATAGTGGAGTCCTCGAAGTCCGATCCCGGCGATCCGATCATCGGACCATTTATCTTAGTAGGCTACGGTGGCGCCGTCTGGCATTTGTTTTAACCATTCGTCCCGCCCTCTGTCCCATTATCATAACTCCACTCTTTACAAACGGAAGATACATACGGTAAAGCAAAACCGATGAGGCACCACAACCAGTATGTGATGTATCTGACCAGCGCCTACCTTGACGGGGTCGAGTAAAAGCAAGAGCGTTATTATGCCACCAAGGCGGCGGCGGTCAGCGAGATGCCATCGAAGAATTACTTATTGGATTTTATAAGGTATTGGAAATCACAACTCGATTATTGATTGATGACTGTCACAAATAATTTTTCAAATTATGATTCATGTTTTCAGTTGATGTTAAAAATAACGAAAATGCATACAACAGGTAACCACTATTTGTGCCTGAGCTGCATATCTTTTTTTTCTCCTCCTGATTAATAAAAGAAAAAAATGGCAGAACATTTTAAGAATCTCGATTTGGAAGTTAATCTGTTTGGACTAATTAATATAAATTCAGAAACGGGAATGGATGAAGATTGCCACCTCAGAATTGTGGGTACGTCCCAGTATTCTGCCTAGAATTTTGAAATATAAACCTGTGTTAGAGCAAATCAAGAATTATTGACAATGCACAATAGACTAATAAATCTATAAGTGCAGAGTTATTAGCTTTGATCGTAGTGTGATTGCCAACCATCAGCAATCGTTGGAGTCCTGCGCTCTCGTAAATTGGCATTCGCATAAGGATTTCTGATAGTTGCTGATCGTTGGTGTTAGATAGTTCCGTGTTCGTAGAGTCAAAAATTCACGATTGCCAACGATACACAACCGTCAAAATAATTTCCTAATCGAAGACGAAACTGTGGATCCGAGGCATGAGCAGTCGACTACATATGTCATAATATGCAAGATTGCCAAATAGTTGCCATTTGTTTTGGGTATTGATTGTTGATGTGTTTTCTTTGATTATTCTTATATTTTCAAGGTAAAGCAAATAAAATGGTTTAAATTAATTGGGTAACGTTTTTTTTTGTATATGTTGAAAGGATTACTAAATGATGACATTTTAAGCTCATCCAGTGTTTTTGTAGATGTTGAAAGAATTACATTTTCAGCTCATCCAGTGATGATGAAGTAGAGTTCGTTATAAAATAGCCCTCTAAAACCGTCAAATGAGAACTTTCTAACAGAAATAAGTATATCGGTTCTGAATTTTTTGAACCATTTAGAGTAAGCAAAGGTGTTGCTCAAAATTTAGCTGACAGACTTGCACACACTCAACATTTCCATTATCAGGCTTATGAATATGTGCTATTTTTATGGCATGTTGGGCATGGGGACTCCTATAAGATAATGTTACCAATTATCTAGATTCATATTTAAATGAAAAAAAATGTACTCAGAGGTTTGTATTATTGTTTTTCAGTTGCACGTTTTTTGTGATCGTACATGAAAGATCAGAGATGTTTTCATAGGCTTTCCAGTGCCAGTTTACTTTATCACAAAAGTGTCAAAATTTGTATATTTTAGGAGACAGTGGGTATGCTTGTCTGACATATTTACTCACACCATTTAGAGACTTTGGCCCAATCTTGGACTAACAGAAAGATATTTTAATGTTCCTGTCAATACTGTTAGAGAACACTGTGTTGGGATATTGGTGCAGAAGTCCTGGCAATTATATCATTTAAAACAAAGATACATGATTTGTCAATTTAATTCAAGCCTGCTGTCTGTTTCATACGAGGGCCCTGGATGATTTCCAATCGACAAAATGGAAGTGGTAGCGTGTAGCTACTATAGAAATAAGAATATGGTGAGAATCTGGCAGAACTTGAGGCACATTATGCATTGTAATCAGATGTTGTGTTGCAAATACGCTATAGTTACATTATTAATGGTTCGTAATATTTATATTTAGATAAAAAACCTTGATAACTGTGATTGTTTTTTATTCTGTGGGAAATTTTAAAACCACATTTTATATAACAATTTTTTGATTTTTTCTTTTAAAAAATCATTTCTCTTCCATTTCAATCTTTCTTTCTTCCAGCTGAACAATTTTCAAAACCAAACCTTTTCTGTTTCAACATCTGTCCTTTGTTGCTGGAATTTTTTTATCCTCTCTTATTTTATTCAAAACTCACTACTTCTATATTTACTATTAGATGACTGATTTTTCTTAGATTAAACAATATCTTTTTCAATGTCAATATTTGTCTCATTATTGGATTCACTTCTATCTGGGATGTCTGTATTGAGTGCAGCCAATACTCTAGACAATAAAATTTCAGGCACAATATTTCTCTTTTTTTGCTAAAATTTGATACATTTACATATTTTCAATTTTTTCTGTCAGAACCTGCTTGCTGTTACCTATGTATTTCTTGAAATTCCTTTCAAGGAGCCAATGATTCTCACAATTTGTAGGAGAAACAGAAATTTGTTGTGTTTGCATTTCTTTGGCAATAATATCATACAAATTTCTTAAAATTCTTAATAGCTATGGTTCTCACTTGGTTTCTATACTTTTTAAACTGATCTAACAATTTTGTCAGTGTATTTGTCCATGATACAAAATCTGCAGTTTTATAAATAAATATGTTTTGGGAAGGTCCCATAAACTAAAAAAGCATCTTTCTACATGTTATCTAAATAATTTAACATATTTCTATAACTAATAGATAAGCACATGATCAAAATTTAAAACTAATATTTGTCAACTAAGGCAATAACAAAAATGGATAATATTTCTTCAAAAGTTCAAAACAAAAGAAAAGCGCAAAGTTTTATTATACATATTAAATTCAATTTTGAAAATAACATGGAACACTTTTTTACACAAAACAAAAACATTTGTATTACATAAAATGTTATAATAGTTATTGACATTTTATTTACGCTCTGTGATATCAGTTTGCTGTTTGCAGAGAGATTTTTTTTCAAACGGCTTCCAATCATTTTCAATCGCGGCTGCGCATGAGGAATTTTCGCACCGTTGGCAATCGTTTGTGTTTTATGATCAGCGACCACTACGAACAAACCTATTATCTCTAAAATCTGATATACTAGGATGACCCCAGAAGTACCCGGCCCGACCTAAAGATGGTGGTAGTTGTTTGATAAATATTAATGTATTAGAAAGTACATTATCTACGAAGTATATTCTTCAAGTTTGAAGACTCCACGGTGTTCAGTATTTGTTTGATAGCCATCAATAGTCAACATTTAGCTTAATGATGTAACGTATGACAAAAAGGCAGTAAGTGAAACTTAGAGTTGAAAATTTAATCAACATGAAATTTCTTAAAAATGAATCATTCAGCTATTAACCGGTAGAATACTATAACAAATAAACGTAAATGACAAATCCATTTGAATAGAAATTGCAAAATATTCTGTTTTATTTTACCAGTAATACTTATTCAGTATCCATTTGAACATTTAATTAATAGCACATGGGTGACCGAGCTTTACTCGTAAATTCAAGAGGGGTCATCAAAATATTAGTACATATATACATATAATATGAAATTTACTCTACTTTTTCTCAAAATGTTATTAAAACACTCATTATAATAATTCCACTTTATAATATATGTAACTGCCTATGGACTATATATATATATATATATATATATATATATATATATATGCATATGTAACTGCTCAAGGCAACTTCATTGTGTGCCTCAAATTAATATGAGAACACATACCTTTTAGCCATTCAAAAATCGCCTAACCAGCACTTTTTACTTGAAAATCTTGAAAGGTTCAACTGGAAAACTGTAATGTTAGAAAAATATTAAATATTGATAAAATTCTTATAAGATCCTACATATCAATTTGTACTGAAAGAATTTTTCAAGAACAGTTTTATTCTCAAATAGGTCCCGAAATCATCCTGTATTGAACATCCTGGAATGTCAAAACAGCTATCATAATTGTCACAATCTCCTTCTGTTTCGGTAATACGATTTATACCGATTTGTAGACGCCAAAAAATTGGATAAATCAGGAAAAATATGTTTGCATCATATTTCATGAAAAGAGCATTAAACTATTTTTGACTGACTGCTAATTTTTAGATGAGATGTTGAAATTAATTTAAAAAATTACCTTATATCAAATACAACTGCAAAATGATTCGTCTAATTTTATTACTAATACTGTAATACTTATTCAAGTTTCATTTGCACACGACTAAATATGAATAATTAAAAATATATTCGTATATCACATCTCGTCAGCTTTTTTGTCCCTTTTTATAATGGATGCATATGTTTTTCCAAAATATTAGTAAATTGTAATTAGATTTGTGAAAAATTCATAACTGAAAGAATGTACATACTCAACTTCTGAGGTTCGGAAATCCAATGTATCAATTAGCTTTAGAATCTCGAAATAGTGTACTTACGTAAACCTTTTTTTTTCTCTTATAAACACATTCAATTTAGTCACTTTAATAGTTTCTGTCATCATCGTTCTTGTAAACAAGTAACGTCAGAAAATAATAGAAAAAAAAGTTATTTTAGTAAAGTTTAGTAAAATTGTACACAATTAGCTTTCTACTGTCGACTGCTGTCAAGTTTCGAACACTAGATTAAGGCTTAAGCTAATTGTTCATAGTGGGATGTTATTAATAATTTATCTTTAAATTACTTATTTTAAGAGACATAAATTAAGATTCTTCATATATTCTGCACTGAAGGTCGTCAATACCTACTAAACAAAACAAAAATAAAGAAAATCGCTTGACAAACAGAGGGGTAAATCATACCGAACCGGTTTGTCTTTGCCTATTTATATGTAGATTTATTTTCATTCTATAATCATGTAATATTTGGCGAATGCGACAGGCACAATTAATACCAATTTTCATTAATAAAATATAGTTTAAACTATGCCGAACCTCCTCTCTATTGAAAATAGGTCAAAAATACAAATTTCATACAATTTTTAACCGCCTCTTGCTGGGAACTTTGACTGTCAATAATATGTCTTCATATATTTTCGATATACAATAAAAACTTCGTTAATAAAATTCCGATATAATTGAGTTGCCTATGTCATGACACTCTGCGTACCAACAAAATAAGAAATTCAATGAGCACTTTCTAGTCTCATCGGTGGCCCGAACACGGCCGGCATTAACGTACCCCCGAGCGATTTTCTTTATAATAAGGTTGGTACCACGTCACGAAAAGTGATGATTTCGCTAACAAGGTGCTCAACCATCAGACCAGGGAGGCTGAACTGTGATAATCACAGGTTATACGAGCTGGCTATATATTTCAATCTGGGAGGTCTGCCAAAATATTGATATAACCTATACGGTGTGTCCTGGCGTCTCGCCTCTCTCAAATACCCTTTCGAATTCATCATTATAATGCATGCAGGATTAGTTATTTGTGTGGTAATATCATAATGATGAAATAAGAATATATTATGGAGTGAAAGAGCGGCTTCTACATCTACCGAATGTCGTTTTTTCGGTTTTCGAAATTGTTAATTGTCCAAGAAGGGATGTTATTAATGTCAAATTTGGGACAATTTAATGTTAGGCTGGCTATATAAATTCTAGAAGATTGCTAAAAGTCTGTTGATGGGTTCATTTTTGTTGCTCCTACAAGTATATTTATTAATTGAAAATTTATTTGTAATTCATTTATTGACCGACTTCCAAAAAGAAAATTATCAGGTGGGCCTGAATATGATTTCTTTGCTGTATACCAAAATCAAGGCGAACCAAGTTCATTTTCTTCATTTAACAGTTAACTGTCGAGTTAAATGAAAATTTATCAATTCTGTGTTGATGGAACTTTGGGTGTTACCGGCTCCGTGTATATTAAGTGATACAAAAAATAATAAGAGAATGAAAAAGACTCGAACCCAAAATAGAACCAAAAAAACTGAAAGTAAAATATTTAAAAAAATAACTGACCACAGAAAATTAGTATAAGATTTTATTAAAAATTATTTATTGACTTTAAAGTAGAACAAAAAAAGATCGGCAGTCATTCCGTACAGTAATTCTTCCTCACAGTTATTCTGATAGAAAGAGATGTCTATAATATGATCAAACCAGTATGCCCGTATATAAATAGGTAGTGTTTTGTATATTATGTGATACTTATTTGTATTACCTTGAATTAAAATCCATTTCAAATTTCTGCCCGAACAAACAAAAAAAAGAGTTGATGAAAATGTGTTAATAAACATCATTTTTAAAAACAAACTGCTGCAATTCGTCGTTTATTATTTTTTTTGACTGTCAATAATTTATTAGCAGTGTTATCTCGAATTTTCCTAATCGACCAATACATATATCTACAACATTTTATTGTTCCATGTTGTTAACAACTGATTCGAAATTATAGATGAACACATCAGAAAGTTTTCGACGAAGTTGTTAGAAAGTTTTTATTTCAGTTTATAAAGTAGGTAAAAAACTACAAACATAAGTTACGAAATTGTTACATTGTTAGAAAACTACCTAAAATATTCATTGTTTGGAGTAATTTTTCGTCATCCATTTGTATTATTTTACAAAACAAATTATAACAATATTATTTTATAGATAAAATTCTTCTTCTTCTTCTTCTTAATATGATATACATTACTTACAAAGAGTGTCCAAATTGAATATTTGAAATCGTGGCATTATCTTGAGTTAACTATCACACTATACAATAATTGTCATTATGTTAGATCTGGTTTGTAGATAAATGAATTTACCTAACTCTGAGGTCTTGAATGTATTCTCACTTTTGGTGTGAAAGTTAGTAGTAAAACAAAATCAACAGCAAAGTTTTATCATGATAAATTATGACTAATTGCATAAAATGAAACAGTATTTGTCTATTAATTTTTATTTTTTACAACATAATGCCAAAAAAATCGCTAAAATGTGTGCTTTTGCACGAAATCAACCCTTAAAAGTGTGTCTACGATTAACCATATAAGCAATTGTATAACACATAAATTGAGTTGTATTAGCATTGCCATTGTAGTTTACAAGCCGAAACATGAAAGTTATATTTTTTTATTGTAAACATTCTTGTTAATTTGTCATTTTTGTAAAATAAAAATTACACTTTAGGAAAACTTTTTGTTTAAAAACTTCATATTAGCTTAGCAGATGGACTTGTCATTATTTAGAAACAAACTTTCGATCTTGAAAGTTTTAGTTGTTTTCGAAATATTGTAATCAGTTGCAGATATTTCCTTGTCTCAATATAAAACCGCTGTAATCATTTACGGCTAATTTCTGGCCAAAAATGGATTAAATCGAAAAACTAAGAAGTGTTGGGACAAAATGAAAATGTTTACTAAAAAACAAATCCGATCGAATAAAGTCAATTCCTGTTCAGACAGGAAGTCGCAATACTTAAAACTCTAAAACTTTTATCTTACACTTTTTTTAATGTAATGGAATGCACTCGAAATATCACCGTGTTTCAAGATAAATGCCTTGCCCGGTGTAATTTGTAGTACCCCTGGGGTATATACTGTTGAAAAGTTTGATTTTGCCGACGCCATTTGCGAAGAAATGGATCTAGATTGTGTCTAAAGTAATGCTTTCACTCCAAACGATGAGAATCTCGCAAATTTCACATACCAAACAAAACCCGAAACAACACAGAAAAAAGAAAAACAACTACTCCGGGAAGGTCGTTTGTTGCAACTAGAGGGGGAGTTTTTGATTCAGTTGAAGTCATAAATAATATTCATCTACTACTTCCTGTGTTTTATGTAGTAGTCTGCATGCATACTGGTACCCTGTACATTATCGCCATTTTCTTAAAATGCATTTCCCTTCCTATTTCATAACTTATTGTGATTAGTTCAGTTATTTGTTCTTGCAGTTCTTCCGAATATTTGGAAATTAAGACAATGTCAACAGCAAATCTTAGATGGTTGAGATAACTTCCGAAGGATACTTTCCTAATTATGTTGTGAATAGCTTCAGTGTACGAGACAATAAAACATTATACCAGGATAAGAATATTACAACTTTATTTTTTCCAAACTTTTGTCCAGTTAACACCAAACTACAGTGTGGAACAGCCAAATGAATAAATTGACTAATAAAGGAGTGCTTGTAGGGAAAAACGCTTGGACACGTCAATTTCTACTTTGAACGCGCATTTTTTGAACAAAAGAAATTATATAGGGTGTGTCATATGACAGTAGCCAATACCAACTTTCTTATTATTACTATATTATTTACTTTTTCATTCTTCAGAAATTTCTAGACATAAGGTGGATTTCAGTGTCTTGATAAAAAAACTGTCGGTTCTTGGTTCTTCAAGTGAAGTATTGTCATTCATAACTTCATACTTACTCGCACGAACCCAAAGGGTAAAGATAGGTACTGTCTTCTCTTGTCATTATATTGCCACCTCAGGAGTACCGCAGGGTAGCATCTTGGGTCCTCTCTTGTTTTTGATTTTTATCAATGACTTACCCGATAGCCTGAAGACCTGCGTTGGGTTGTTGTTTGCTGATGATTTCAAACTATTTAAACCCATTAATGGCATAAATGATGTTGTTGCACTTCAAAACGACTTAAATTTGGCGCTTAATTGGTTTAGAGAAAACAAAATGTTTGTTAATACCCAAAAATGTTGTGTTGTTTCCTTCTCCCGAAAAGTCAATATATCTATGGAAGACTATTACATTGGAAATTGTAAGGTTAAGAGGTGTAAAGAGGTTAAAGATCTGGGGATAGTCTGTCAAGATAACTTCAAATTCAATACCCATTTCAGCTATCTGATAAACAAGGCATACAAAGTTCTTGGATTTGTCATACGTAATAGCCAAAATTTGAGTGTAAAAACAACCATACGACTTTATACATCTATGGTGAGGCCTCACCTTGAGTATGCCTCTAACATTTGGTCACCAAATTGTTACACCCAAAGTAACGAAATTGAAAAAGTTCAAAAACGTTTTCTGCGCTATCTCTATATCAAAGAGAATGGCATATATCCCTTGATGGTATCTTATAGATCAATGTTGGCAACCTTCCATCTCTGTTCTTTGAGTACGAGGAGAAAGACCCATGCTGTTATCTTTATATATAACATTCTAAATAACAGAAAATATTTCGATTGTGGCTTGATCAATAGCGTTAAGTTTAGGGTCCCCAAAATTAGCTTAAGACTACTCTCATCTAATCTCTTCTACATTAACAACGGAAGCCCTTCGCCCTTCACTTATCTACTCAGTGTCTGCAATGATATGCTGTCCAATAACATAGTTCCTGACCTATTTAACATCAAATTTGGTGAGCTTAGGCGCATATTATTGCTGCATCAGGATGCAATCCCTTCATGATATTGGCATGTCTGTGACATTGTCAAATACTTGTATACTGTTTAATCCTTCACATGTAAGTACCTATTTGGTGTTTGTAAAGAGAATAAATAAATAAATAAAATAAATAAATAAATAAATAATTTGTGTACAATGTCCTACACCTATCTTCAACTGTTTTGAAAATATTAAGTGTTTTCAGATTTATTATAAAAATTAACATTAAAAAAGCAAATTATTTTATTTCACAAATTTTACTACATCACACTCAATACATAATTCCCATTTAGCTCTTGATATTGAGACAGTAAGCAAAAACCATTCCTGCGTTCCTTTTTACTGATTTGAAAAAAAAACAGTGTTGTTTATTTTCATCAAAACTCATAGCTTTAGCATCTTGTTGTCTGCCTGCATGACAGTGGTGATTAGTGTCAGTGCTATTGTCGTTTGAATTTCCTTAACTGTACATAATAATATCAGAAAAATTACCATTCTACAAATGGTTGGTTATTGAGGTAACCCACGGACACAACTGAAAATTTCTGTCTTATTTCACGGAAATTTTCCAAATTGCCGCCTATATCACAAGGAACAATAATTATCATCGAAAAACAGTATCGTGATCTTGGTCATATAAGGCAGATAAAAAAAGTAGCTGACAATGCTCTAAGTAATAATAAGAAATTGAATAGTATGCTTCAGTTTCAAGAAAACCCACATAATTCTGGTCGAAAAACAGCCCCACTGTTCAACGTTAGCCACACATTTTTGAGTATTAATAGAAAGTAAAATACATCCCTATAAAATGATGCCTACTCAGCAGCTCATGGAAGACGATTTCAATAGGAGAACGTATTTCTGTGAACAAATGGTGGTAAATTAGAAGTTGTTTTGTTTTCTGATAAGAGCACATTTACACTTCAAAATGCGCATTTAAAAATACAAATCGACGTGTCCAAGCGTATTTTCCAACACGCCCTCCTTTATTCGTTATCAAATTTATTCCATTTGGCTGTTCCACACTGTATATGATAGCAAATCCGCTAGAGAAGCGAAGAAAATCAACTACAATGTGAGTAAACGAGCAAAAATATTAATAGAATACCTCAGAAACGATCTTTAGCAGAGCCTCATATAGCTTGTAATAACCCCTCTTACTATAATAAGCAGCCTTAACTATTTAATAAAGATATAATACCTACATACGCATAAATACACTTCGATTGATTTTCGTATGGCTTATTTATGCCGTACGGCATTTACGAGCAGTTAAATACATTCACATTATTCTCTGTTATTTACATGGTCAAATAACAGACATAGGCTGTCACAATGTGGAAAAAACAACCACCAAGCGGCACTGTATTCCGAGAATTTTTGAATTATTGATCGACTCGGTATATGTGTTTACAAGGATCGAGGCTAGGCTGGGAACTATAATTTTATATTATTAGTTGGACTTCGCTATTTAATATATATTTCATTTGGGATTTATAGGCCTATTGACATTCTCACAAAACGCGAAATAAAAACAATGCAGCGCGCGTACGGTGGCTTGAAAAAAAAAAGTGAATTAGGAGTTCTCTCTTCCTGATTGTGATAAATTTTGAATAAAGTTGGCTTAGTTTTAAAAAAATTGTAGTTTTGTGATATGAAGCATTAATGTTACATTTCTGTGAATGACAGTTGTTTTGTGTATTGCTAAAAATATCAGTTGGCGATGGTAAGTTGTATGATGGAAGGGGTTTTCAATTCGTCAGTATATACGTTTTTTTGTGTATTCGGCGATTACTCAAAACAGGCTCAAGGAATTCGGTTCATTCAAACTAGATTCTGTTAAGGGGAATCCCTTAAGTGGTCCCATATATTTTTGACCGTAACTTATACACTTTTTTAGAAAATACTTAATTGATAATAGGTTGGGATTAAATTAAAATAAACGTTAGTTTATTCGTCTGTGCATAAAGTGTGTCCTCATAAGATGGAATCAAATGGAAAACTTTCTTCGGAATAATATTTAGAATAAAAGTTGTTCTTCATAAGGTCTGCATGGTCTTAAACCTAAACTCAAATCATGCCACTTTTCAACTGCATATAAGTTTTCAAAAAATTCGTGTACTATGCCTTAAAGATCATCTCTTCTTTGGATAGTTGGATGCTGCGTACTTGGGGTTGCTCAACTTCGCCGTCATGATTTATGACATAAAGAGCTAACCTATTGAAATGTACCACCTTTGGTTTTCCTCGATGTAGCTTCCTTACTATGCAGACAACATCTTTGATCCTCATATGTCCTACCTTACTCTACTCTCACCATCCCCACTGTCTTTTTTCGGTAAGGGCTTCTTCTGTTATCTACCTCCCAGAAACGTTATCATTTCGAATTCCACAGCAAGGGCGAGTGCACTGCTAAGCTATCTGTCAGATTTTCCGCTGTGGCTGAATAGGTAAGGCGAACCAACCGATCAATATTAGCTTTAAACCCTTGTAGAGTTTCTCTTGATTTTTGCTGGCGATTTTTAAATTGGTAGTGGTAAACGTGCTCCAGATGTGTCGGTCCATACCTCAGTTCTAACTGTTTGACCAGTTGTTCATGGTCTTCTTGCTCCGAGATATTCAACGTTTGCAAAATATCTATAGCATCCTCTCTTAAGGCTATTGCTATTGCCTTCTCGTCTACCGAACATTCGTTTAACTTTGCTGCAACTTTGAATTGGCGTCTATTTTCCACCAGATTATAGAGGTTTTAATTTTTGTCTTGTTCCCTCGAGGCCAATTTTTTAATCCACTACTTCCGGACTGTTTCTGATTTCGATATTTTGTAGAGTTTCTCTCCTTTGCATTGTGACTACCTGTTCTTTTATTTTGCTGATCTCACTCTCCATTATCTGTTCTAGCTCTTCTATCCATGTTTCATTTTTAACTGTCGTCTGCTTCAGCTTTTCGACCATTGTCTGCTTTAGTTCTTCCATCCGAGCATCATTCTCGACTATTTTCTTTTCTAGCGTTCCAGAATTTTTGTATATCATGCTTTTCAAATTTTGTTCCAGAGATTTAGAATTTTGTAGTAGTTGAAGAGTTGGGGTTCTAAAGATTCTTTCAAGGTTTTAGAGTTTTCTAGTAGATAATTTGTAGTCTACGGTTTTTTTTTGTCTTCTAAGATTTCAGAATTTTCTAGTTATTTGTCTTCTAAGCTTTTAAAATTTTCTTGTAATGTTTGTAGCTTATCTTATAACGACTCTTTCATGTTTTATAAATTTCCTAATAGTCCTTGTATTAATTCACTTTTCTTCCCACTAATTTAAAAATCCCTTTCCTCTAGTTCTTCTTTTAAGTCTGCCACTTTCAGTGGTCCAAACTCGCCGCTTTAAACATTGTTAGTCTATTTACTCTTTTCTAAAGTTCCACAAATACACTCACTCCTGACGCCACTGAATTTTTTTTATTTTCACTTTGGGTTCTTGGATTTATTTATAAACACAGTCACTCACTATAATTTATTTCCACTAATTTTATGTACACACCACTATTTACAATTTATCTTGAATACTTGCTTTTTACTATACGGCAATCGAAAACTGAACGAATCCTTCCGCCAGCTCTATGTGTTTATATATGTTATATATATGAACAAGTCAGAAAAGTTGTGGACAGTCGTCTGAGGGAGTGAGGTGACAGCAGGTTTTTGTTTTGTAATAAGTCCTGTTAGTTTATGTTTTTGAGTCATTGTTTTCTTTTAAGCCAAGTGTGCCGCTTTATCGCTCGAAATGCGATCATACGATGAACAAGGCTAGGTTCCGGGTGAGAACCGCGTCCAAATTTATTATATACTCGACGTTTCGACTCCTGCTTTGGAGCCATTATCAAGAGACAAAAGTGAAGAAAAAGGGTTTCAGAGTCTAGATCGAAAGATCGATCAAACGAAAGACATGCATTAAAACAACTACGTGACAACAGTGACATAACTATTCTTCCTGCCGACAAAGGTAACGAGACTGTTCTTCTCAACACTAAGGACTATATTCACAATATTCACAAGATGAAATCTCTACTACACACTCCAGGCTAGGTAATAATTAACAATAATCCGACTACTTACATACTTTTGTCATTTGGCCTCAGGGCAGAGATTCGTTAGACTACTTTCTAGAACACCTCAATGGTATACATTCTAATATTCAATTTACAATGGAAATCGAATCCGATTCTTCGCTCTCGTTTCTTGATGTATTCATAACAAAAACCAGCAATGGCAGATTCTCACATACAGTCTATAGAAAACGAACCCACACCAATCGATACTTAAATGCCCATTCATATCATCAACCTGCCCAATTAAGTTCTGTAATGAAATCTTTGGCTCTTAGATCTATTCGCTTAACAGACATTGACAAATCCTTCGACAAAATGGTTATCATCCAGACCACATTGCACGCATTTTCAGTCAATCGCAACAACCCCCGAGTACACCAACCCCATCAGAAACAGACCAACAACACCGGAAAGCCTTCTTTCCATACATAATAGCACGGATCCTACACCGACATCAAATAAAGACAGTCTTCAACACCAGTCAAACTGTAGCCAACTTAACCGCGAACCCTAAAGATAAAGTACCTAACGAGGATCAAGGAGTTTACGAAATTCCATGTCGCGATTGCGCAAAAAGCTACATCGGTTGTATAAATAGGCGCGTCAACCATCGAGTATATGAACATTCTTTGTCAGTTCGCAAAAAAGATACGACTTCAGCTCTCGCGCATTATCATATCCAAACAGGACACTCTATCAACTTCGAGGACAGTAGGAATATCGTATCTCTTAACTCCCTTAAGGCATCTACTATTCGCGAAGCTATAGAAATAGAAAAAAGACCCCTCTAAACCGACGCGATGACAGCTCATATTAAAGTTTAAAGTAAAGTAAAAAATATATGCCCAAAAACAAACTTTATGGCCTCAGAAAGCATGCCACGTCGAAATACTTAGATTGATGCCCGAGGTGTTAATACTGACTATTAAACTACCAAAATCGTATTATTGTAAGTATGGTTTTGCGATTTTCTTATATACCTGCAGTTGGATACTTTTTTATCTAAAAAAGTACCCAATGAAAAAGATAAAACAAAACAATTTTAGGACACATTTGGGTACTTTTGAGCCCATTCGAGAAATAATTCGAACAGTTTTAACGAATGTACGGCCACTTACAGTTTTAGTCAGCCCAGGAAGCTTATTTTCATTTTCTTGTAGAAGAAAAACAGCTCATTTTTTTGTTCGTTGTCGTAAATGGGAGCTTTTCCAAGATTCTGCTCATTTTTAAGTAATTGCTGTACCCAGTTCTTTCAGATTTTAAAGAAGTATCAATCAGAATTCCACCCAATTCTAATCAGAAAAACAGTCAGAACAAATTCATTGAACGAACAAAATAATTAAAACTGAAGTTTTGAGATATATGAGCAATTCCTCAATTTCTTTTAGCCCTCTCTCTAACGTTCACCTCTTGACCCGCAGGGCCGGGTCGCACGATCGCTTCGCTAACTCGACTCTCTCTCACGATGGAAGATGATTAACCAACGAAAACAATCGAGTATCGCGCGCCGCGGTCCAACCGAACCGACTTAAGAAACGGTGCCGGTGTCGCCGTCTTCGATCCCCAACATCGCGGTAGGTCCTGCACACCGAACGTTCAATCCTTAATCAGGACAATTACTGTGTGACATCGAACCGCCATTGCTGAGAGACATGGAGAGGAGAGAGAGTGAGTCGGAACCGTAAAAACAGCCGATTTTTAATTGCCTACTAGATATTGTGTGATTGGAATCAGTCGAATGCTAATTAGACTTATCTTTGACCGACTCAATGGGATGATTATGCTGCTGCCTATTGCTCGTTTTATTACGTATTTATTACGTGTTTTCTTTTTTTGTTTTTCTCCGATTCGGGTGACGTTTTATGCTAATTGGCAGAGTTGAAAGGTTGGATGTTGTGGTTATCAACCGCCTACGATTTTCAAAGGAAAAAGCCGACGACATGATTGTGCCATTTAAGAGAATAAATCGATGTTAGTTCACGGTAAATTAATTTTGGCATGTCTTTAAATGTTTGTTTTTCAGCAACCAGTTTCTATGAAACATTTCATGTTAGTTCAATATAATGATTTCACAGTTACTACCCTTTCGTCTGTCATTCTGTGATTGTTCCACTCTCTTTTTCTTTATAATATCCAGTTGTTTATTCTTTCCACGTTGCATGTTGTCCTGATTTCATCACTTCTTACTGGATCTCTTAGTGTTTTCCGAGGATTCGTCTTAGTATTCTCATCTCTTTCCTCTCTAACATCCTTTGCATTTTGAAAGTGTTAGGTCTTGTTTCTTCTGTCATGATTGGTCAGTAGCTTTATAAATTCCTGTTTCAGTTTCCATTCTAATATAGTTGCTGCTTCATATTGTGTTATATAAGCTCATTGCTTATTAGCTTTCCGTATTTAGTTTTTGGCTTGTTTCTATGTCTTCGTAGTTTAGGTAATCACGAGATACTTCCTTAATCTGTGTTAAACAGATCCCATCAAATTCTACTTTACATCTAATATTTGCTAATTACAAGTATTTCGTCCTCTAGGTAGAGATTACCATATCTTTGTAAGTCATCTTTTCTTCGCGGGTAGCGTCATTCAAGCAATAGAGGATTTCTATTTCTCGATTTTCCATGTTACAACCTTTATCTTTCTTCACGGCTTTTATTATCTCATCCATTATTAGGTTGAAGAGTAGAGGGCTTAAGGGATCTCCCTGTATTATACCTTTACCTGTTTCTCTCTCCTCTGTTAATTGTCCTTTAGCCTAACTCTGTCGAATGCTAATTGAAAACTATATCCCAACTGCATAAAACGTTCATTAAAGCTTTTAGAAATCGGGTAACCAATAAAACTATGGAACAAATTGAATTTATAGCAACAGGCAGCACTGAGCATTTATTATTAAATTAAAAAAAAAACAGAAAAAAACACCGATATGAAAATGTAGTGTAATGCTTCATAGAAACATATTTATGGACGCACTAAACCAATTACAAGACGATGTACACGAATTCACAAAATTAAATACATATGCTTTAGGCATCCTAATAAAGATAATGGGACTCAGATTTCCTTATTATGTCATTCTTTTGTCATTGTGATTTTTTTTGACAAACAAGAAACTCAACCTCAAGAAAGCTATGGGTCCAGATGAAATCATGAAGAGACAACTAAAGGAAATCCTTTGAAAATAATATGAATAGCATCACTACTGTTGCAACTGTTCCCGACCTTAGGAAAACAATATCAATACTATTTTTCCCAAACTAAATGAAGCTACAACATACTCACAAATCACCGTCCGATCAAGCTCCTCAGCTCCCTATGAAAAGTTAGTTTTTGGCTTGTTTCTATATCTTCGTAGCTGGTTAAAGTAATCCCGAGATACTTCCTTAATCTGTGTTAAACAGTTCCCATCAAACTCTACTTTACATCTAATATTTGCTAATTACAAGTATTTCCGTCTTCTAGGCAGAGATTACCATATCTCTGTAAGTCATCTTTTCTTTCCATGTTACAAGCTTTATCTTTCTTCACGGCTTCTTCTTAAGGAATCTCCCTGTATTATACCTTTACCTGTTTCTCTCTCCTATGTTAATTGTTCTTTAGCCTAACTCTTTCGAATGCTAATTGAAAACTATAACCCAATTGCATAAAACATTCATTAAAGCTTTTAGAAATCCCATAACCAATAACACTATGGAACAAACTGAAATCATAGCAACACGCAACACTGAGAAAAAAACACCTATATGAAAATGCAGAGTAATGTTTCATAGAAACATAATTAAGGACGCACTAAACCAATTACAAGACGAAGTACAAGAGTTCCCAAAATTAAATACACATGCTTTAGGCATCCTAATAAAGATAATGGGACGCAATAAGCTCCGATTAAAAAATGACACAATAGGGATTGTGTCATTTTTTATCACTGCGATTTTTTTTGACAAACAAGGAACTCAACACACAACTCAACCTCAAAAAAGCTACGGGTCCAGATGAAATCATGAATTGACAAATCCTTTGAAAACAATATCAATAGCATCACTTCTCTGTTCCCTACCTTAGGAAAACAGTATCAATACTATTTTTACCAAATTAAATGAAGATCCAACATAATCTCCTCAGCTCCCTATCAAAACTATCTGGTGAATCCTCCACACACATCTGAAAAAGTAACAGAAGGACACCAAATCATTCCCAACACCCGATTCGGCTTCAGAAAAAAAAATAGGAAATATAGAACGTTGCCCGAACTTTCCAGGAAAAATCTCTGCTTTTAATTTTGGGGGGCAAATTACATAATTAAACGGAAATATAAAATTAAATATTCTTTCTAACCTATCATGTTATATAACAAATGAAAGGGCTCATTATGACGAAAACAAGTATCCCTATTTTTAAAATAAATTAATTAAAAGATATTAACAAAAATATAAAAAAAATTGAAAAAAATACAGGCCTTACCTGAACTTTACTGGAAAAATAAGGAGAAACCCCTAATATTCATTTTGGGGGGCAAAGTATAGAATTAAATGGAAAATAAAAAATTATAATTGTTTCTAACGGATCAAGTAATATATCATTATGACGAATACTATTTTTTTTATTTTTAAATAAATATTTTAAAAAATATTAAAAAAATATTTAAAAAATTACCCATTCTCCCCTTTATTCCCCAAACTATAAGACCTAAATTTTTTTGTGTGCAGGAAAAATATGAATAAATCCCTAATATTAATATTGGGGGCCAAATTATAGATTTAAACGGAAAATAAAAAAATATTTTTTAACACAACATGCAATACATCAAATGAAAGGGTTTATTATGAGGAATACAAATACATATTTTTAAAATTAATTGTTTACAAGATATTAACAGAAAGATATAAAAAATTCTCATTTCTCGCTTTATTTCCAAAATCATACTACCTAAAATTTTGAAAATAATTAGGGGTACTGGTGCTCACTTGAAATTTATAAGAAAAATTATTAGAAAACACCCATGGTAATTTTAGGGACAAATTATACAATTAAGTGGAAAATAAAAATTCAATTTTCAAACCCCTCATATCAGATAAAAGGCTCATTAACATAAGCTGAGGGCAGTTGTTATTGCATTACATATAAAAGCATTTTTGTAACAATAACTCTACGTTACTTATTTGTTTTCAACACATTCACTTTTTTTTAATAGTCACCAATCTCATGGCCATGGACCTCCTCTCAAAACAATCGATAATTGGTAATCTTTGCGTAGGCTGGGCACAAAGATGCATTGTTTTTAGAAATGAATATATCATCTATGAAAAAACAAACGTCGGTCCGGTCAGTTCATCGATTTTTCTTTTCTTTTCGACAACTAGACGACCGAAGAGGGATTATGTAAGGTAGCGAAAATATATGATCCCTAAATTATTGTTTGTGTGGGGCGGTTTCACCTGTCAACAGAAAGGTATATTTGTGACGTCTCCCGCTGGGACTTTATTATAATATATATGAAGAGAAAAACAAAAGCAGATGAAAAAATTGTATTATATTTACGTATATAAGAAACGGCAGGTAAACTGGACGGTTGGTTCTTCGTTCGGCAGGCCGGGCCAGTACTGGTCAGATGAGTCAATTTGCATTGTTTATTTTATTAGTCTAGATTTCCAGGTATATGTTTCATAATACCTATGTATGTCTTCAAGAAGCGAAACGGTAGTGGACAGGTCCCTAAAGAACAGTTTCGTTCAAAGAATATACAACGGAAAATGATTTCTTTTTGTGAAATTCAGTTCATTTATACACACGTTTGTGTCTGACTTTAATAGAATTCGCAATGAAATCCACAAACTTTTCAGAATAACGGAAACTAACCATTGGGAATGCTTCTCAAAAGATATTGAACACGACTTCTACGGAAATAACGACTGGCGCCCTCAGCGATCATCCTAGAACTGCTTGTACCATACAGGAACCTGTAATATGCTTTTACCAAAAATAAAAATGGACTTTTAAATGTTTATTGCATTTTTCAATACCTACTTTTCAAATGCTAACGTCATTTTGATATCCAAATCATTATATCGTAACTTTTTCCCTATATTAATTATAGCTGTTTTTAGGGTTCCGTATATATATTATACGGATACCCTTATAATATCACTCCGGATTTCTGCCTCTGTCACATCACAACAGCACATAATGCAAAAGAAGAAATTTTGTTTTTAGGGGTACTTATGGGGGGAAAACTAAAAAAATCGACCGTCCCCCCCCTCATCTCCGAAACTACTAAGCCTAAAATTTTGAAAAAAATAGGAAATATAAAACGTTGCCCGAACTTTACAGAAAAAAATAAGGAGAAACCAATAATATTAATTTCGGGGGGCTAAATTATAGAATTAAATGAAAATTAAAAATTAAAAATTTTTAAAACGCATCATGTAATACATCAACTGAAAGGTCTCATTCTGAGGAAAACAAATATATTTTTTTTCATATTAAAAAAAATAATTTAAAAGATATTAACGAAAATATACCAAAATTTACCCATTCCCCCCTTTTTATCTCCGAAACTATAAAACGTGAAGTTTTGAAAAAAATTAGAGGTATAAGGTCTGACCTGAAGTTTACTGGTAAAATAAGGAGAAATCTCTACTTTTAATTTTGGGGGGCAAATTACAGAATTAAATGGAAAATATAAAATTAAAATTGTTTCTAACCCATCATATTATATATCAAATGAAAGGGCTCATTATGACGAAAACAAATATAATTTTTTCATATTTTTAAAATAAATTAATTAAAAGATATTAACAAAAACATATAAAAATTTACCCATCCCCCCCTTATCTCCGAAAAATAAATTTGCCCCCAAATATTCATTTTGGGGGCAAATAATAGAATTAAATGGAAAATAAAAAATTAAACTTGTTTTTAACAGATCATGTATCATATCAAATCACAGGGCCCATTATGACCAATACAAATATTTTTTTTTAAATTTTTTTAAAATAAATATTTTAAAATATATTAAAAAAAATTTAAAAAATTACCCTTTCCCACCTTTATTCCCCAAACTATAAGACCTAATTTTTTTGTTTACAGGAAAAATAGGAAGAAATTCCTAATATTACTATTGGGGGCCAAATTATAGAATTAAACGGAAAATAAAAAATATTTTTTAACGCTTCATGCAATCAAATGAAGGGGATCATTATGAGGAATACAAATATAAATTTTTCATATTTTTTCATAAAAAAATTCTAATTTCTCGCTTTATTTCCCAAACCATAGTACCTAAAATTTTGATAAAAATTAGGGGTACTGGGGCTCAGTTGAAATGTATAGGAAAAATTATTAGAAAACCTCCATAGTAATTTTACTTTTAATTATACAATTAAATGGAAAATAAAAATTCAATTTTCAAACGCATCATGTAATATATCAAATAAAAGGCTCATTATGTGAATTACAAATATATCATATTTTTAAATCATTTGTTTAAAAGATATTAGCAAATATATTAAACATCGACTTAATTCCCATTTTAGAAATTAAACTATTTAAATTTTGAAAAATATATTTTATTTGTATTTTTAAATAATTTGAATAACTGATTTAATAATTTATAACTTAAAACTTGACCTATTTTCCCTTTATCTTCCAATCTATAGAGCCTCCAAATTCAGACATTAGATTATAAAAGGCGTCCCTGATAGTTTATTAGTAAAATAAAAATCTAATGTTAATTTTTGGGGGCTAAATTAGCAAACTAAATACATATGTATTCTTATAAAAATCAAGCGAATTTTGAAGGTGGTACGGAACCCTTAGTATGTGAGTCCAACTCGCACTTGACCAAATTATTTAACAATATTTTTAATACCTATATGTTACGTGAAATATATCAAAATCTGAATTAATCGACATCTATCAAAATCCTTACTCAATTGAATGCTTCTATTTCTTGATATAAATGACCTAGCAGCAAGTTCCATCATGGCCTCAGCTCCAGACTAAGAATTTGGTTCAAATGCCGGACTAAAAAGTCTCTTCCTATCAATTTTCTGAGGTACTTCCACTGAACTTAGGGGCTTACATGCTCTTGATTTCGAATTTTCCTATTGTTTTTCAGATTTCTCAACAGCTACTATAAAAATAGCATGTAAGGATGTAAGTAATAAAAGTTTAGCAATTTTAATTGTTTTGCATCTTAGTATTAGGGGATTAACTTAATTACTAGCATGTTATTCCACAAAGTATAAAAATTGTGTCCTGCACTTCTGCTGCCACCTGAATTAAGACAATATGTATATGAAACCTTAGGGACAGTCCAACAGAAAAATGCATAAATACATCAGAAAAAGGCAGCTGACTAATTTGCCATTTCATCCAATGCCTCCTATTTCTGCTCTGAAGCCACAGTTCCTAGCACTATCTGTTTATTTTGAAAAATAATGCCCTAAAAACCTACTATTATTCTTTATACTCAAAAGACTTTACTAGTGTAACATTACTTATTTACCGAATTACGTTTACCAGACAGAAACCATAACAATTATGGCCGCCAGCATGCAAACAAGCTTGCCCAACAAGACTTGACGATCGATAATCAAGCCTAAGATAGCGCCTTCACCAATGTTTTCAAAGAAATCTAAGCTTCTATGACGAGTACAGAGGGCGCTCAAAAAACTCAACCAAGTTTCCTATCTCAGTTTCCGCCCCTGGACCAGCCTCTACCAATAGAAGAAGAGACCAAAATAGGCATACTGGAAGTTGGAAAGCACAAAGCACAAAGGATAATGGAAAACAGTAAGGCTACAGGCAAGAATAAAATAGCAAACGAGCTGCCGTAAGAGAACGATGATTGAAGAATTAACACAGTATATTGTTTTAAAATTTATATTCGCCGACACTGGAGATATCTAACTTAGTCTGGTAGTAAAAACAACAATCGGAAACCTTCTAGTATAGCAAAAACGTATTAGCATTGAATACTCGAACAAACTGGGAGATGACCCTCAAAATTTGCTAGAAAAATCAAAGTGATATATAAATTAAACGGTCGTACATTTGATATGTAATATAGTGTAAATAGTGTAATTATTTTGATGTAAATTGCTTGCAATTGGATTATTCAGGGTAAATAAAGTTCTAAAACAAAATTGTAAGACACAATAAAAAACGTGGGTCATTTTCTATACAATAGCGAAAGACCGCTAGACATTATTAACGCAATTGAAAATATACACAAGAACAATAGAATACAGGTCAAATTAGATGGGTAACTAACAGAGAATATATAAATAGGCATAAGACAACTACATGTAAAATTTGACAAGAATTCCTTGGAGCTGTTGATTTAACAGAAGGTAAATGTTTACTGGGACTCCCTTAGGCTTGCATGAACTACGATTCTATAGACTCTATCCCGAATTTATTATTTTCATAATTAATTGTAAAATTTATTTATTCTCAGTGTAAAAATGAGACAGATTTTCATTGCCCCGAAATTTCCTAACATAGACCATGTCCCTCATTTTTTCGCAATATTTCCAAATACTAGGATCGTTTACTTGTAATATTTAAGCGAACTCGATGGAATATAGGTCATTTCATCAAAGTAACTAGTGCAAGTTTGTCTGCTCATGAGAACAGCAATATGACTAACATAACGAATTATATTTTAATGTTTTTATCGATTACGAAAAACAAAACAACAATAATCATGGAATTGAACCCCGAGAAATTCCAATATAGGGTAGACTGCCAAACGTTTAGCACTATAGCCTTAAAATCCGTATTCTATCTTGTACATCTTATCTAATTTGGACAGAAGTACAGATTGGTCAAGCAAATCAAAACAATCAAGGAACACAACTAACGTGGGAAGAAGAAGTTATGATATATAAACCAATCAAAGCATCGCACAATCAGTTCCTTTTTAAAAGACACTGCTAATAGAATAATAACATAGGACCACAAAAAAATTGTCTAAATGTCTCCTGGGCCAAACAACCTATCTTGTTAGATTTTGTTTTGTTTTTAGTCGCATTAGGTCAGAGTTTTTTTCTAACCTCAAAACAGCTGAGAAGTCGTAGAATTCACCAAACTCAACCCTGTAACCTTTTAAAAACTTATAACTCCACATCTTTATGATCTCAAACTAGCTCTACAAGCCGCAAAATGATAACTCGCAACCTTAAAATTGTAGGAACCCAAAATCCAAGACCACAAAATAAGCAAAATTATAAACTCACACAGAGGGTACGAACTTTTATTTTTGAATAGTAAATCTTTTTAACCTAAAACCCCGAAACTCCATAACCTGAAAAGATGACAAGGCCTCAATTTGAAACCTCAAACGCCAAGACCTAACCAGAGCCGGCATTTATAAGGGTGACGGTGACGATCAATTCGAGCATCACACATTAGCAGCAAGGGCGGACCAAAATCAGATAGGGGAAGGAACCCCGAAAATAAACCATTCATGGATATGGGTGATAAGGTCAACTTAATACCCCAGGTGGGTACCTCTGCAGAGGATAATCCCACCACCGGTTCCGATCGAGTGAAAGCCTCGGTGGCCGGTGCACGCTCCGCGGATTCTGGGGGGAGCGAATTATCACTGGTTCCGTCACATAGTGACAACAAGAAGAAAGAAACTATTAATGGTACAACATCGACCATTAAAACTAGAGCTGGCAGCAAGACACTATTCAGCCAAGTCCTCCAAAAGGCGGATATTGGAGTTGACGTGCCCCAAAGGGCAACAAATGAGAGTGGCGCTCCAAACAAATTAGGAGCAAAGATCGATGAGCTCTTGAAGTTCATTGGGCCTAGGCACAATGTACATCATGAGATCAAGAAACTGGCAAACGCCATTAAGTCAGAATATGACAAATATCTGACGTCAACGACGCGGCCGTCTCCTGTAGCGAAACCTGCTACAACACAGACATCGCCAGTAAAGGTGTCAAACACTCAGACACAAGGTGAAAAGCAAAAGGAGGTCCCAAAAGCGGCTGCCTCAAAAGCAGCTAACTCAAAACCGGCTGCATCAACACCGGCGGCCCCAAAGCAGGCGGCTTCAATAAAAGTAGCCTCACTAGCGGCAGACTCTGTAGCAAGGACCTCGCCACCGAAGGCCTCGCCTTCAGTAGCCTCATCAAGTAAGGCACCACTACCAAAAACTCTTAAACCGGTGCTAGCTAGCAAGCTAAAGCCCGGTAAAGAAGGTTGCCAGAACATCGGGCAAACCACCCAGACAACAACAAGTAGGGTGGTCAATTCAGAAGCGGAGAGAAACAATGGATTAAAATCCAAGTTTAAACTGCAGACCAAGAACCAACCTTCAAACCAGTCTACTGACTGGCAAGTGGCAAAGAGGAAAAAGGCCCCGAGGACCAATAAGCAAAAACCAGCGCCACATTGTACGCTGCTTATAAAGAAAGGCGAGAAGAGCTCCCATGCAGATATCTTGCGAGGTATCAAGAATGATCCCACCTTGCAGGATATAGGCAAAAAAGTCAATAAGATCCGACGAACAGCTAAGGGAGATCTCCTATTGTTATTCGCGAAGGCAGACGCTCAGGAGATGGAGCGCTATTGTAACGCCATCAAGAATAAGCTCCCAAGCGGGGCCACTGTACAATCTCGAATACCGCAAATCGAGATTGAAATTAAAGACCTGGACGAGATCAGTACCAAGGAAGACGTAGTAAACCTGCTCAAAGATAATATCGACGGCCTGGCAGAGATCACTGAGGAGGCAGTGAAATCACTTCGACGGGCATATAGATCAACACAAACGGCAGTTGTTTGTCTCCCAGAAGTCCAGGCCAAGAAAGCCATCGCACTTGGAAAGCTGAAACTCGCGTGGGGCACAGTACGTGTTCGCGAGAGGATCAGCCTTCGACGGTGCTTCAAATGCTGGCACTTTGGGCACAACGCCCAGGCGTGCAGAGGCAAGACTGATCGAAGCAGTTGCTGTCACAGATGCGGAGGCGCCGGCCACAATGCCTCGGCTTGTCAACAACCTGCCAAGTGCTTGCTCTGCAAGGAGAAAGATAGTAGGTCGGACTGCCGGCATGTTGCGGGTAGTTGGAAATGTCCGATCTACCAACAGGCGATGAGAGCAGCACAAGCCCGTAAATGAAAGTACTGCAACTCAACCTCAATCATTGCGAAGCAGCCCAAGACCTACTGGTACAGCGGGTGCGGGAATTGGATTGCGACGTAGCCATAATCTGCGAGCAGTACAAAAACTTCGACACCCCGTCCTGGGTAAATGACACAACGGACAGAGCAGCGATATGGGCTTGCGGTGGACTTCCGTTCCAGCAACTCCCAAATACCCCCGAACAATGTCTTGTGAGAGCCAGGGTGGGAGGGGTTCACTTCTATAGCTGCTATGCACCTCCTAGTGCACAGCTCGAGGAGTTCGAGTTATTCTTGGACACCTTGGCGGAGGATGTACGGAAGCGTGAATCGGTCGCCATCGCAGGAGATTTCAACGCCTGGGCAATTGACTGGGGATGCCGGGAAACGAGCGCGAGAGGACGAGCTCTCCTTGAGACCATGTCTTCGCTCAACCTGGTACTCCTCAACACAGGAGCCGTAAGCACATATCGCAAAGGCACAGCCAGCTCCATTATCGATGTGACATTCGTTAGCAGCAACCTAATTAAAGGGGGCTGTGAGTGGCGGGTCGATGAGGAGTTTACGAATAGCGACCACCAAGCTATTATATGGGAAATTAACACCACTCCCAAACGAAGATTGTGTGTCAGTCGTGCGAGGTCACAGCCAGTCGGCTGGAACAAAAATGCTTTCGATGCTGATTCATTCGCCTTGGTTATGGAGCAGGAACCATTGCCAATAGCAACAAGCGCAGAAGCCACTGCCAAAGAGGTAATGACAAGCGTTGTCAAGTCCTGCGATGCTTCCATGCCAAGGAGACGGCACAACAACAGCCGCCCACCAGTTTACTGGTGGAACGACACGATCTCACAACACCGACGAGAGTGTCTCAAAGCACGAAGGCTGCATCAACGAGCACGGAGACGCGACAGGGTCACAACAGAAGAACTAAGGCTCGACTATGAGATCAAAAGACAACAACTACGAAGAGCCATTCTCTCAAGCAAGAGATCCTACTGGAAGGAGTTGTGTGACGAAGTTAATCAAGATCCATGGGGAAAACCGTATAAAATCGTGATGCATAAAATTAAGGCCCCTCCCATGACATCAACGAACTGCCCCGAATCATTGCACCGCATTGTCACTCACTTGTTTCCTGCAAAGCCTGAGCTACCCGCTAATCCTTCGTGGCAGGTGAGGGACGAAGATATACCATCAGTGACTATGAGTGAGCTGATGGGCGCGTGCAACCGGCTCCAAAACGGTAAGGCTCCCGGTCCAGATGGCATACCTAACATCGCGCTAAAATGCGCCATAGCCAATAGGCCTGACATGTTTCTACACATGTATGAGACCTGCCTAAAGCAGGGGGTTTTCCCGAGTAAGTGGAAAAAGCAGAGGCTTGTGCTCCTCCCTAAAGGGGGAAAGAAACCTCCCGACGAACCGTCATCATATCGTCCCCTCTGTATGTTGGACTCTGCGGGAAAACTCCTTGAAAGGATAATAGCAGATAGGCTGGAGCCCTACGTTGAGCCGAAACTTTCCAACAACCAATTCGGGTTCAGAAAGGGGAGATCTACCATCGATGCCGTGACACTCGTTACCAACATCGCCAGAGAGGCTATCTCGGGAAAGAGATGGAGAAGAGGTGGAAAAAAGTACTGTCTAATAGCCACCCTGGATATCAAGAACGCCTTTAACTCGGCCCGCTGGGACCGCATTTTGGAGGCTCTTGCCAGGATGGAAGTTCCGCAGTACTTGCGCAGAATGGTTTCAGCGTATTTCAAGGACCGCATCTTGTTGTACCAAACTGAAAATGGGCAAGTATACTATAAGATCACAGGAGGTGTACCTCAGGGCTCTGTTCTTGGCCCCCTCTTATGGAACGTAATGTACAACGACCTGCTCCTGCTCGGTCTGCCTGAGGGCGTCAGGCTAGTGGCATTCGCCGATGATGTGGCATTGATCATAGTGCGCAAGCACATAGAGGAGATACAAACAACCTTCTCATTCGCTATAGCCACAATTCAGCATTGGATGCTCGCAGCGGACTTGAGTTTAGCAGAGCAAAAGACCGAAACACTTCTTGTTAGCAGTCGAAAGGCAAGGGAAACCATCACCCTCAAAATAGGCGACACCTACATACAGTCGCAGCCCTTCATCAGCTATTTGGGGGTGCTCCTGGACACACGGCTCAACTTCAAAGAGCACATAATCGCGGCCAGCAAGAAAGGAGCAGGGGTACAGGGGGCATTATCTAGAATAATGCCGAATGTCGGAGGCCCTAGACAGATAAGAAGACAGCTACTGGCAACAGTAACTACTTCTGTTTTGTTGTACGGGGCACCGGTATGGGAGAAATCGCTCGAGCTACCATCGTACCGCCGGAAAATGAGATCAGTCCAGCGGCTCTCAGCGATTCGAGTGGCATCATCCTACCGCACTGTGTCTTACGAGGCGGTGAGTGTGATTGCCTCTACCCTACCAATCGACATCCTGGCTGCAGAAAGGGGACGGCTTTATCGCAGAAAGTTAGAAAAAGACCAGCCGACAGGAAACAGCGATGAAAGGGCCATGAGTCTAGGGCAATGGCAGGAGATGTGGGACAGCTCTACTAAAGGCCGGTGGACATATCGATTGATACCTAACATCAGTCGTTGGGTCAACCGCCAGCATGGAGAGGTTGGGTTTTACATCACTCAACTCCTGACTGGACATGGATGCTTTCGAGCATACCTGCACAGGTTCAGGAGGGCAAACTCCCCAAACTGCCCGCACTGTACGGACGTGATAGAGGACGCGGAACACGTGTTCTTCTCCTGCCCCCGGTTTCAGGATCAACGTGCTGAAGTGGAGAGGATTCTGGAGACTAATATCGTTCCAGAACAATTAGTAGAAGCCATGCTGAAGGGCCCCCAAGCCTGGAACTTGATATCAGATTACGCGGAGACTATCCTCAAAGAACTCCGCAATACGTTCGAGGAGTAGGCTTTAGAGGCTTTCAATGTAAGAGCAGTAAACATCTGCAATGAACCACCCTTGCGAAGTAGTATTGACAAAGAGTGCCGCAGGGGACCATGGTTGTAGGAGAAAGAGGTTAGGGTTTTAGCGGGTATACGGTATACTGGTTTCAATGCAACGATTTACTCTTGCTTTGAAGTCATTGCATCGGGAGTCCCGCACGACGGCTAGCACGTGCTAGTTAAGTACGCAATGTATTTCCCCCCTCTTCGGATAAAAAAAAAAAAAAAAAAAAAAAAAAAAAAAAAAAAAAAAAAAAAAAAAAAAAAAAAAAAAAAAAAAAAACATTAGCAGCAAGATACATACCTCGTAAGGGCCCCTACGCAGTAGGGTCCTTAAACCCAAAATCCCAATCACACATACCTTGGGAACATCGTACCTTGGGCGCACCAAGATTTACTCTTCTATCACGCAGGTCTTTGGCAGGATTAATGAAACCAAGCTTTCACACCCTCATACCCTAGGTGAAACAACACAGTGTTAGAGTTTTCAAGGTTGAGTTTGATCCATTTACTTCTTTATGTTTCGCTTAAGTTTATGAGTTTCAGTAGCCCCTTTGTCCAAAGTGTGTATCTCCCTGCTCATATGTGACGCTCGAAATGATCGCCAACCTCAACCTTATTAATTTCGCCCTTGGTTTCGAAGGTTTGGGGGTTTTAGGGTTATTCAGCTTCGGGGTTTTGAAACCTAGTTGTGCTGTCAGGTCATGACGTCTCTGGTTTCAGGTTATAATGTTTACTATTCAAAAATGAAGCTTTGTGCCATATGTGTAAGTTTATTCCTTACTTATTTTGGGTTTTTAGGTTTTAGGCTCATCCAATTTTGATGTTTTTTTTTATGGATCATTAGAATCGTGGATACCACGGTTGATTTTGTTGAATTCTACCATTTTGAACTATTTTTGGGGTTAGAAAAAACTCTGCCGTGATGGAACCAAATGAGTTCCAGATTCGGTTTCAGCGAGCCAAAAACGTTGACGACAGCAACTATTAAAGTGATCAAATTGAATGTATTTATAATAAGAAGTTTGCGCATTTACAGACAAATCTATATGAAAAGTTTTACGTAAGTACAATAACTATTTTTTAAGATTCTAAAGCTCATAATTGATACATTTTATTTCCGATCCTCACGAGTTTATATACAGTCATGATTTATGACAAATCTAATAACAATTTATTAATATTTTTGTAAACAATGTGTATCCATTAATGTTTCAAAAGGTACGAAAACACTTACAAGATGTGATATACAAATATTTTTTTAATTATTTATATTTATGCCATGTGCAAATGAAACTTGAATAAGTATTAGTAATTAAATAGAAAGAATCATTTTCCAGTTTTATTTGATATCAGGTAATCTTTTAAATTAATTTTAACATGTCATCTAAAATAGCGTTAGTCAAAAATTGTTTAATGTTCTTTTAACGTGAAGTGATATGCTGCAAATATATTTTTACTTATTTATAATGTAATACATATAATTTTTTTTTATTTCATAATTTTGTCCAAATTCCATTTCGGGGTTTTAGCGCCTACAAATTGATTGGTTGGGAAAATCGTATTAACGAGAAAGAACGAGATTGATACAGTTATGACAGCTGTATTGTTCAATACAGTGATTTGGTGACCTACTTGAAACTGATACTGCTCCTGATCAATTCTTTCACTACAAATTGATGTGTAAGACTTTATAAATATTTTATCACTATTTTTTATATCTATCGTCTATTTGTTTTTGAGAGTTTGTTTTATTATAAATAAAAATATATTTTTCTGATGTCTTCAAATATTTTCTCACTTAATTATTTCTTCAGTTATAGAAATTAGAAAAAAATACAGAATTTTTTAGACTGTTTTCATCTCTTAGTTTAATATAGAAAACATCCATGTCAAACCATGATTGCCCTGGTCTAAGATTCGTATATGATCATTACGCACACATTGTAAAACAGATTGCAATCTAGGTAGAATATAAATAGGAAAAAAATTTAAACAAATAGATGCAACAGAATACGACCCTGTTTTAAAGCCCGCACCGAACATCTATAACTTATCTGTTTATCACGGTCAATAATGGGCCCCCCGCTCTGTCCGGGCACAAATATAATTCCGTACTATGAACGTAGGTACAGGTGATTTGCTTATGCCGCATGGAACCGACGTTTCTTCTCGTTCTTTTCTTGCATCTTCTCCTCGGTTCTTCTTCTTCATCGTTTCTCGTCGTTCCTTCCTCAGTCTATCATCAGACGGAATGTGAAACATTCGCTCGGTGGCGCCGATAGGTCATAACTGTTGCGATGCGATACGACGTGATGATGGGGAGGGTACGGGGACGTTTAGGGTTGCATTTAATTAAAAAATTGAATATTTTTGAATATTTAAATTGTTTCTCAGAGGTGTACCTGCCTAAAGTGTATACCATAAAAATTAAACGATGTTAATTAAATTTTAAAGATCCCTTTACAATGAAATAATGATGGGGAGGCTACTGTCAACCTGGCGCCACTATAGCTTACATGGAGTTTTCTGAAATTGATTTTTTATAGTTCTAATTTGATAATTTTTTTAATGGAAAAAGTTAAGATTTCAAAGAATTAAAACATGCCCAAAAATTTGCAAAACTTCAGTAGTAACAACTAACATCTATTATAATCTGTTGTTATTTTTTATATAAAATTTTCATGTTAGTCTGAAGCTGGTAGACGATGTAACTCTTTCCTCGAAGATTCCTTGGAGTTCAATCGCCTTGAAATTATTTATCTCACAACGTTTCAATAGCTTTGAATCTGCTCTCGTCATCAGGTGAATGATGGAAAATTCAGATTATACATCATATTTATACTCATTGGATACCTGGTGGTTGGTTGCCAGTGATGCGTAGCGGCAGTGGGTCGAGAAGAGGTCTCCAAACGTTCAAAATTTGGACGCTACGCTTTCTAATTATATTCTCATTAGAGATTATATATGCCGTCTCAATGCATTTTCTCTTATACTAGTGTTTTTCCTTGTGAACTACCCCTGCCTGGTCCCAGTTGATGTTATGGTGCACACTAAAGGCGGATACCGAATCAAAATAGTTTTCAAAAGCAACAACACCTTGAAGAGTATTCATTATATTGAACATAGGATGAAAATAAAATATATACCAATCTTTTTAAAAATTAGTGTTAAGTAAGTTATTACACATTGTGATGCAAAAACATATTTCTTTGTACTTTATCAGTAGATAACCGACTTCTATGGCATTTTATGAGTTTTCCAATTATTGAGAAAAGGCTTTTGCAAAGCACTGAACTAACAATAATGGTATACATTAATATAATTAAGAATGACGCTAGAAATAAATATATAATAGGTCCATAACACTGTATTACGGATTAACATTTTTCAAAGATACAACATTGATTGTATATATATATATATATATATATATATATATATATATAATCCTACTAAATGGGAAGATCTCTACCTTAATAATAGCACCCAATATGAATTTGGCTTAGTTTAAGTTTTTGCCTAGAGATGGCGACGACAATTTTGACATTAAAAAATGTATAACTGTTACCTATCTGTTATTTTCAGTTGTTATATGCAAATAACAATAGCAACTGTTATTTAAAAATAGCAGTCTTGCCCATCTCTACAAATTAACAATAATGTAACTGATAATTCCTTCAGAAGTGTCAGTATTATTATTGAATGTTAGAAAATAGTGTAGTTAATTACTAAACATGTTTTACATTTGACATTTTATTGAATATTGATTCTAACAAATACATTTAAAAAAACAAAAACCGACAGAAAAAAATAACTAAAGAGCATTAAATAATTTTTTTCTACAACAATTAAATACTTTTTATGAGGTCGGTGCCAAGCTGGACAAGCCCGCAGCCAGCGGGGGGGTCTGGGTGTTCAAACCCCCCCCCCTCCCGAAATTTTGGAATGTTTGTTTTCAAGATTCAATTTTAACCAATTAATCATGATTTTCATAGAATAATTATTATATTTATATAATTTTATATATACATGAACAAAAATATACATTTTGCAGTCCTAATCAGCCCATCACCAATCAAAAAAAATATTTCATGCTTTTTAGTTAATTTTTTTCGGTTTTTGTTTTTTTAAAATGTTTATTTTAAAATTTTTAGTGATGCAATGGCTTAATTGGATACAGTTTTCAAATCTAATTAACTTTTTCGATATTGAATAAAATAAGGTATTTTACTTTTAAGCATCATTTATTGCTTGACCAACCTCGTTTACTGTTGAATAGAATAACTTGTTTTCTAGATACGTATACGTATTAAAAACATTTTGTATATAATTTTAGCTTAGGTGGATCCACTATATTGTAGAAGATCTAAGGACCATAATTCTTTAGGTCTGTTAATTATACTGACATTCATTTAATAGTCTCCTCTCCGCGGATTCTTATAATAAATCGTTATATTCAGTTTTAATTGATATAACATAATAGGACGTAGTTTTCAATTCTAAGTAACTTTGTCTGATAACAATTGAGTATTTTTAAAAATAAAGGTACTTAATTTAAACAAAATTTATATTCTTTATCAAACCCAGTACACAATTTTGAAAAGTGGCATTAAGTTCTATTGTACAATTTCTAGTGATGTGGAATAATTAGATGCATTTTATAATTCTTATTACTTCTGTTTGATAAGAATTTTATATTTTATGAAAAATAAAGGTATTTATTTTACTATAAAGCAAAATTCATATTTGCTGACAAACCTTGTATACAGTTGAAAAAGTGACATGTAACGATTACAGTATACGTTTCCGACTATGTAATTATTTTTAGGAACAATAAATGTTACTTTAAATAAGACACACTGTATGTAGAAATAGTTTTCAACTATAGTACACTTTGTTTGATTACAATTTGAGATATTATAAAAAAATAAAGGTACCTCACTTTTAAACGAAATTGATATATTTTTTTAAACCTAGTATACAGGGTGAGTTTTTTTTGATAATCAGTATCTCAGAAACCAGCGGTGATAGAGCAATGGTTAAATTGGCAAAGATTTGCAGTTTTACTGGCCCAATTTAATGACACTTTCGGATTTTTGTAAAAAATCATGGCTTACTAGATATTTTGATTTAGTCAAATACCTCTAGCTCCTTTGTTTTTGATTTTATAAAAAAAAGTGTTAATATCAAAATTGAAAGGAATTGTATCCCGAATATGATTGCCAAACTTATCTTTTTTTGAATGGAAACCATAGTTGAGTATGACCTCAAAAAATCGGACATTTTTAGAGCTTTTCAACGATATAATAATCGATATAGTTATTCATAAAAATAACGGAGTTATGGATGCTTTTCTTTCTTATTTTCACTTTTAACGTAGGTAGTCATGAAAAAGATTGTTTTCACGTTGGCGTTTCCTCATTTGAGAGTAATTCCATTAGTAGTGCTGAACTGACAGTCGATATTGACAAGTTTTCGTGATAAAATGAAATATTCTAAGGAAGAAAAACTGGATATGGTGAAATGTTATATCATATGCCATAAAAATTCAGTTCGTGCAGCTGAGAAATACTTTCATAGATATTTTAATCGTCGTCAACCTGCTCTATGTACATTTAAGAGGCTTTACGATAGTTAACGAAGATATGGATCTTTTACTAAACCACCAACGGAATGTAATCAAATTAACGAAGCAGCACAAATAAATGTTTTGGCAATGATAAATCAAAATCCATCTACATCAACTCGTGAGATTGCGGCAGAAGCTGGCACATCTCAACGAACTGTAGTTAAGGTACTGAAAGCGCAAAAGTTCGACCCGTACGAACTTTCACTTTCTGAAAATTTAGAGACATGTACCTTGACAATCCACAGTTTCCATTAAAGGTGTTATGGTCAGATGAAACTAGATTTACTAACTGCGGTATGTTCAATAGACACAATGAGCATATCTGGGCTAAAGAAAACCCTTTCCATGTAGAACAAAGACGACCTCAGATAAAATTTGGTTTTAATGTTTGGTATGGTATCATAGGGTCTTTTATCTATGACGAATCACTTACTGGGGAGCGCTACTTGCATTTCTTGCAATACACTTTTCAAGACATGTATAATTTGAGAACTCGTTTAGAAATTGAGTGGTTCCAACATGATGGAGCACCTACTCGTAACTCGTTATTAGTAAGACAACAGTTAGATAATATCTATCCACACTCTTGGATAGGAAGAAATGGCCCACGCGAATGGCCACCCCGGTCTCCCGATTTGGCAGTTATAGACTTCTATTTATGGGTTGCACTAAAAAACAAAGTATACAAAAGAAAGTATGAGACAGTTGGTGACCTAAGGGAGGCGGTATTACAAGCGATTGAAGAAATTGATAGGCGGTCTGTGAGGAAAGCAGTAATGTCAATCTTAAAAAGATGCAATTTTTGTCTAAATAACAATGGTGGACTTTTCGAACATAAATTGTAACCATTATTATGTACTTTAATTTCTTATGTTTTTAGTAAGTACCTACTTATTTAGTTTTTTTGTTATATCTGATGTACCTAATAAAAAAATCGTTCAATGTTTTTTGGAATAGTTATTAATAAATCAATATATTTCATGAAAGTGAAAATAAGAGAGAAAAGCATCCATTATTTTTATCAATAATTATAACGAGTATTATATCGTTGAAAAGCTCTAAAAATGTCCTTTTTTGAGGTCATAGCCAACTATGGTTTCCATTCAAAAAAAGAAAAGTTTGTGTCATATCTCGTAAACGGGAGCTGTCACGCAAACGAGGACATGACAATCATATTCGGGATACAATTCCCTTCAATTTTGATATTTCCACTTTTTTATAAAATCAAGAACAAAGGAACTAGAGGGATTTCACTAAATCTACAGAATTTCGTTTTTTCAAAATATCTAGTAAGCCATGACTTTTTACAAAAATCCGAACGTGTCATTAAATTGGGCCAGTAAAACTGCAAATCTTTCCCAATTTAACCATTGCTCTATCTCCGCTAATTTCCGAGATCCCCATACTGATCACCAAAAAAATCACCCTGTATAGTTGGAAAAATTACACAAATACTTATTATACAAATTTTAGTGCAATGACATAAGTACATGCAGTTTTTAATTAAAATTACTACAATTTGATAACAATTTTAGGAATTCACAAAAATAAAGATACTTTAATGTGTAATCAAAATTCCTATTTGATGACAAACCTCGTTTACAGATAAAAAAGTAACATGGAATGATTACTATTTATGTTTTATACTATGCAAATCTGTTTATGAAGAAGAACTTTTCGCCTTAAAATTATTAATAAAAAGAAATCGTTTGATTTATGAATACACACTGTATATACATATTAACTGACATTTATTTTGATTAGTTTAATTCATTTTTTTTACAATTGACCCCAAGTTCCGAACAATTAATACCAGCAACTCCACCAAAGCTTACTGTAGAAGAATGTCCTTAAAAAGTTTTTCCCGATTTTCTAAGAAACGGTACAAGCTGTGTTATTGAAAAACAATATGGGACCATTTCGGAATCCCCCAGAACTAATTCAATTTCTTTTTAATTATTATACCCTATGTTCCAAACAGAATTTTTTTTCATATTTTTAATATCAGCGACTCTACCAAATTTTTACTGTATAAGAATGTCTGTAAAAAAGTTTTTTCTAAGAAAGGGTACAAGCTATGTTACCACTTCGAAAGTAATCCAATTTCTTTTCAATGTATACCATGTGCCGGATACAAAACATTCCATATTTTTAATACCGGCGACTCCACCAAAACATAGTATATCATTAAATCGGAAAAAAAGTGTTCCCCCATTTTCTAAGAAACGATACAAGCTATTTTATTCAAAAAAATATGCGACCACTTCGCGTTCCCCCGGAACAGGATCCAGTATAAACGGTTGAAATTCCTTAAGCCGTTTGCGAGTACTCGCTAAACAAACAAAAAAGAGATAAAAAAAATATAGATACAGACGAATTGAGAACCACTTTTTTTTAAATCGGTTAAACAGATAGGTATGTGCAGCTCATTCCAATTCAAAAAAATGTGGATGACATCATGACTCACACCCTGTATATTTCACAATGTAAAGATACAGTAAACTAAAATTAAAACTTTATCTCCTTCAGGATTTTTTTCCTTAAATTGTTTGTTTCGTCAAAAATTAATTAATTCCGTACTTTACATACACAATGTTGAATATATAATGTGTGTTCACATATCCAAGACCATTGACAATAACGCAGGATCGCATTCAGTGTCGATTTAACGAAAAAAAGCAACAAATCAGAATCTCATTTCCACCTGTCCATATCGATTGTCGATGATACAGCACAACTACATATCTATAAACGTGCATATAGTTAGTTATATAGATATATAGGTGCCTTGATGTCGGTATCTGAGCGCGCTTCATTTGTTAGTGTCCCATCACGGTGGGTGGTAGCACTGTTCGCCGTGGTGCGCTCTTTTGTTTTAACTCGGCGAAAATCTACCTACACAAACATCGCACACACTAAATACCTATTTAATACTTTTTAAACTTGATGACTGGAGAAATATTGGACCGCCCATATGTTCTGGGAATGAAGAAAAATGCAGAATGAGATAAATAATGTATCGAAGAAGGGGGACTGACTCTGATACCCGGCGTAATTATAATGATGGTTGTAGCACGTTGTTGGTATTACTGGGTGTAACTTGTGTTTGTTGTTTTTTTTTAATTAATACAGAATTAATGGGATGTTTTCGTAAAAATGTTGTATAATAGTTTTAATCAGCATCAGGTAATTTCAACGTTTACTATGGACGTATGGAAGAAATGCCTCAGATGCATGCATTTTTCAGATTTGTTTTCTTTTTCTTGTTGTTACTATAAGTAATTTAGACGTTTAGACGCAGTACAAAGAAAAAAACATATTGCAAACCTATTTTTATTATTGGTAGTTTCCCAGAATAAGCAAATAAACCAATTGCCATCTCACGAAGCCTTCTTATTAGCTTAGATAAGCTTTCCTCATTCTTTTTCATTTATGGATCTCGAAGGTCCACCAGATCTCTTTATATTGTCAGTCCATCGCATTTGGTGACACCCTCCTGGACTTCTTACCACATAGAGCCCCATTTCTTGACTGAGCTAGTTCACTAATTTTCCTTAACTCTGGCTACATGAAGGCAAGGGTATTTAACCAACTTCTAAAAAGGAGAAAATTCTCAATTCGGTGGTATTTTTTTACATTTTGTTATCTTAGTACTCCAGCAACTAACAACCAATTTCGATCATTCTTTTTTTAACCGACTTCCAAAAAGGAGGAGGTTATCAATTCGTCGCGTATTTTTTTTGTATATATGTTACCTGATTTCTTCTCCTGTGGTGAATCGTTTTGAATGAATATGGTCTTGTTTAATAGAGTATATATCCGGATTGGTGAAACTTCAAATTTGGGAAAAGAATTCTATTGGTAAAGTGTTGAAATTTGTGAATGAACACATGCGTGCATGGAAATCGAACAATATCCCTAACATTTTGGTCGATTTTTCAAAAACTCCTTATGGATGTGTATAGTTTTTTAACGTTTAATCTATTTAGGAAGATCCATAGCTGATCTCAAATACTTTTCTGTGACGTGCAAGTTGCAGTTTTGCAAAAAATCGTCGAAAATTCCAAGTCTTATCAAAAATTTCATTGAAGTGACGTAATGGACATTTCCTCATAAATATTTTAATTCCAAAGTAATAGTGCGTTAATTGTAGGCACTGAAAATTTTAATTGCGAATTTGAAAATTTTATGTGTACATCTCAAGCATCTAGGTAGTAAAGCATATATGTTCAGCTCCTTAAATCAATGAGTACCAAGCTCGTTTTGTTTGTAAACAAAATGGCAAATACCCATTTAAATGAAAATTATTCCATTTTACAAAGACAGTGCTTTGGTGTCACATTCTCCCAGCCTAATAGAAAATTCAGTGACAACACACGTCAAACTCCAAACTGCTATTTGGGCGTTTCTACACAGGGTGTTTAGTTACAGCAAACAAAATCACAAAGTAAAGTGATAGAAGGAGTTGTATGATGATTGAAATATAGAACGGAGTAGAATGATAGTGGTCCATAGGCAGCCGTATACACAGGATGGTTAGAATATAGGGTGGAGTGGACGTTTGGTGCTATAAAAATGTTAAAAAAAATGTGGAATTAAAATTATATAGGGTGATTAAAAAACTGTTATATGATGTGGACGTAAACAAATCATATACAGGCCGGTTGA